>VXAX01001399.1:832771-951016 GCA_013399835.1 Leptocoma aspasia | reverse complement strand
GGCGGGTCTGAGAGGAGGTGAGCATCGCCGGCCGGGCTGGGGCTGCAGGGCCGGAGCCGCGGTTGCTAGGTGCGCCTCAGGTAAGGTATAAAAAAGCCGCGATCGAGCTCTGGAACTCTCCTCCAGTTTAATGGGGTGCGTAAAAAGGCAGGGGAAACTTATTATTTCCGGGCGTTGCGGTCTGGATTGGGACGTTTAAGATGGTTCATTTAAGATGTTTGCGGGTGATAATTTTCGTTCCTGGTTCCGTATTCGGACATGCTTTCGCTCCTTTATAGAACCAGATCTCGTCGCTTCAGGCGTTTTTAGTGTTTAGTGGTTTTCAAGCGCTTTAGAAGTTAGAAAGCAAAATGTCTTGTAAGGAAGAAGGATCGTTATAGTTAGAAAAAATAGCACCTTTCTAGTAAATGTGATGGGAATGTGTGGTCGTGGCCTGGCGCGCTTTTGTTGATTCTGGAAATAGTTTTTAGTAGTCATTTACTTTTTCTTGTGACAGAATTTAGATCTGTCTGTGACCGATACCACGAGTTGTGAAGGTGATTCCAAAACCACCGTGAGGCAAAGACAGTTTCCTTTATTCTGAAAAAAAGAAACTTTTTGAAGGTGAGCGAGGTGCTGATTGTAGGCATCGTTCTGTGGCCGTTCACGTGATCTTCCTTCCGTTTTCGGAAGGGAAACGTCTCGAAAAGTAATAGCTGATTTTAAGAGTTTTGCGTTTGGGTCTTCCTGTGACTGTCTTGCTTAGAGCGAATATATTGCATCATATGTTAATCACTGTTATGCAAACCTTTGCAGGTGACTGCAGTAATCTGTGAATGGTATCTGTAGTTAGTTGAATTGGAGTAAGAGCAGTTTTGTGCCTGAAAGAAATAAAGGCAGCGAGTTCTCATTCTTTAAGCTGAGGCATGGCTGAACATCTGTCATAATTCAAACACCAGAAAAGTGCCTGCAGAGCTTTGTGATCTGCATCTGTGTACACAAAGTGCTGGTAAACACAGGCAAGCAGGAGACTCTTGGAGTGTTTTCAGTTGCCTTGTTTGGGGGATGATTCTAGATGCTGCCTTACTCTGTAAACTCACATCGGTTGTCTTAATCTTGGTGTGTGAAAGAACACTGATGCATTTTTTTTTTCTTTAAGTAATACAAGTACAGATCACTTTACAAAGCTTCTGCCAAGAGGTTGCTGCTCAGGGCATCCCTGGGAGGAGGCAGGTATTTAAGAGGCCGTTCAGGTTCACCTCACCAGTGCCTTTACTAGTTACCACTACTCAGCTAATCCCCCTAACTTCTCAAGTCTTTCTGCAGCCATCACTGAATTGTTTTTTCCTACTTTCATGGACAAAGTAGATTTCTTATTCCTACTAAGAAATAGCAGATTTTGTTGGAGATGTATTCTTGAAGTTTTTCTTATTAAACAGGTAATAGCAAGGATAACCTATGGCTTTTTCTTTGATTGTATTTGCAATATATAGGGAGGATAAAGGCAAAATTATTTGTTACTTGTCTTTGAGCATATGAAAAAGTTCTTTCCAACAGGCAAGGCTAAGCACTATTCCTCTTTAATTCTCTTTGAGCAGGAACTGAAAAAGACATTTCTCTCTATTTTTAAAGAATTCCTTTTTTCTTTTGTTCAAGGTCCTGAAGTGGCTCTCTGAAGACTTGGTTTTTGAAAATTTAAAAAGCAAAGACAATTCTGTTTTAATAAATGAAGGAGAATAAAGAAAATTCCAGCCCTTGTGTAAACTTGGCAAACCTGGACCATACAAAGCCATGCTGGTACTGGGATAAGAAAGATTTGGCACACACACCATCACAGCTTGAAGGGCTTGATCCAGCTACAGAGGCACGGTACCGCAGGGAAGGGGCCAGATTCATATTCGATGTGGGAACACGTTTGGGGCTGTATCCTTTAAACTCATGTTGGTATGAAGTGTCTTTATCAGTAGTGAGTTTTCAGAATAAAATATACAAGAAATGGGACATGCTCAGCTGTTCAGATGTTTAATTGCTAATCAAAAATCTATTTGTGTTTACGTGCCTTTTGATGTAATGTGTTCGTATGCAATTTCTATCCATTCATTGGATAAACAAGGTTCCCATTTGGCGACAGAGAAGTAAGATGATACAAACTTTCCAATTAAGAGTAACTTATGTGAGTTATGAAACTCAAGTGTTTCACTATATGAATATACATGACTTCTCAAATTTTGAATTTTTCCGTCAGTTTTCTAGATTGTGCCTTTGAGATTTCTAACCTCTGCCTCCTCTGCCTTGGTCTTTGGTGGCTGTTTTTTTTGCTGCATTGGCTTGGGATTTACAACTTTGTGTATAAGTTCTCCCATCTGTTCCACTCTCTCATAAACGGCCATTTAAATTTTCTGCTTCCTATATTCCTATGCTTCCTTTAATTGCCTTAGTTCTTTCTTCAATAAAGCATGGTGAAGACAAATTTTTAACTTTTCTTAAAGTGAAGAATAGGGAGCATGTTCAGATTTTATTTGCATTTGTAGGTGTGAATAGTAACTTTCCTCCACACCAGCGCTTGAATGTGAAGTGATAATTGTTCTGTTCCTTCATGTGCCTACTGCTGGGTTTGACCTTCTCTGAAGCAGGTATGGTGCAACACAGGCATGAACTTTTGTGCATCCTCTTGTAAATACAATCAGGACTTTGCACACCTACAACAAATGCTTTAGATATCAGCTGCATCTGGGCCTCATCATAGTATTTACACAGCTTTAAGGGCTTTTGTGGCTTTTTTTTTTTTCCCTAAAGCTCCTGTTTTACTTGCAACATTTTCTAGCTGGTCACTAAACAGCCAATTACTTGAAGTACTGGATAAAGCAGAATCCATTGTGCATATTTGGTTTTAAACTTGTTTTACCTGGTGTTTGAAAGTCCTTAATCTGCACTACAGACATTATGACACTCTAGCAACCGGAATAATTTATTTCCATCGGTTTTATATGTTTCATTCCTTCAAACAGTTCCCAAGATATGTAAGTATTTAGAATATTGATGACTTAATTTAATGATTGCACTAGGCAGGGACTATTTGAAATGGTGATTAGTCACCTGGGTATTACTACTACTGATCACTACAGAAAGATGGGAAATTAGAATTTTGTCTTTTAATTATTGCAGCTTAAAATTCGTTGTTCTTGCCTGCTTACACATTTCTGTTTATGCTCAGAAACGTATTGACCTTGCAGTTAGGACTTGCTCATATTGTTCTTTAGGCGTAGCAGCTGTAGTGCTGGCACTTCTGTATTAGCTGAAAGAAAAAAATAAGTGTAATACAGTTGTAAAACTGCTTGACAGAAAACATTGAACTGCGTCAAATTGTGCCTTGGGTTTCCGACCTTGAAATGAAGTTGTATAAAATAGACAGTCTTCCAAATTCTGTATTTTTTCTCTGAGCAAATAAAAGTTTAACATTATATTAGAATAGGAAATAGAAATTAGTATGCTCATTAAGTCTTTCCTGGGAGACTTCTGCAGTACTGCTAATGGAAACTGACAGTGCTTTTATAATGCTACAGTGTATTACATATCTACATGCAGACCACTTTTTGAAAGCACTTGCCTTTTTTTAGGTGACAGGAGCCTGCTGTCTCTTCCTAGCAGGAAAGGTTGAAGAAACACCCAAGAAATGTAAAGATATAATTAAAACAGCTCGTAGCTTGCTAAATGATGTACAGTTTGGGCAGTTTGGAGATGACCCAAAGGTAAAAATGCTTATGTTGAAATTAATTTCATCTTATTGTACTGTAGTAAAATGACACACATTCAATAGAGCATTGACTGATTTTCCGTTGTTCTAAATTAAATTAGATGTTCAGCATGCATTTATGGCTCTTCTGGGTAATGTGGTTGGTAGCTATGAAAGTAATTCTTCCTCATACAAGTAGCTTTGGGAGCTTACTGGAATAATTGTTTTCATTAAAAGTTTGCATTTTATTTCATGTAAATTCTGATATGATTTTGCAAATTAAAGTAAATTTGAGTAATTTCAGCCAGAGCGAGAAATGTTACCAAGACATAAATCATCAATCATCTGAATGGGATTTTAGGAAGTAATTAATAGTGAATCTTAAATAAGAGAACTAGATCTCAAAAGTATTGAGAAGTTTCTTGTTTACAGCATTGACTTAGCAAAACCATGCTTCTCTTAAAATTTGCTTATTTTAAGTAGCAGAAGGACTTGAAACTTTTGAGTGAAATGTGGTAGAGCTTATGTTTTTGTTGTGATTTTGTATCTGGCAATTTCATGCTGTGTTCGGTTCAGTTCATTCCTCTGCAGAGGAATGGGGATTTTAAACATCACATCCCCTGTCCTCACTCAAATAAATATGAGGAAAAGGTATCTGAATTTAAAATAATGTTATAAGTTGGAGAGCTTTCTGTTCTTCTTGGAGTAAAACATGGCTGCCTGGAGGGGCTGTGTAGTCATGCCCTATACTAGCATAAAGTATTTTTGAGTGAAAGAAGGAATAATACTGTGGTTGCCTTGTAACTCTCTATAGGAAGAAGTGATGGTACTTGAAAGAATCTTACTACAAACAATAAAGTTTGATTTGCAAGTGGAACATCCATACCAATTTCTTCTCAAGTATGCCAAACAACTCAAAGGTAAAATATTGCGGGGTGAGCAAGTAATGCCTGTTACTGATTTCCAGAACTTAATATATTAACAGTGCAAGACTATTCTACTTCCAGCTGTTTGTCCCTCCTAATGTTATGTTCTAATTTTTTTTCTGATGGTTTTTCAGGAGACAAAAATAAAATTCAAAAACTGGTTCAAATGGCATGGACATTTGTCAATGACAGGTAAGATACACCTAGGAAACATTCTGAAAGTGAAATAGTTACTGTTGCTTACTTTGTTCTGGTATTGGATATTTTTTTTGACAAATATTTGATTTTTTTTCTGCTTGTTACATGTTTTCTTGGTCATGTTCCTCAGTTTTTCTTTCCATCATTACCATGATAGTTCCATTGAGCACAGAATCTGGAATGAGTATGAAGTAGACCAGTATATTCTCTGCAGTGTTGTGGTACTAATTTAGTGCTGCATTAAAAAGAAACTTACTGTTCCAAAGGGCCAAACCAAATTCTAAGTCACCAGCATACTAACCAACTTCTTGCCAAATCTGTGACATATGGTACACTCTGAAAAAAATAAGTCACTTTTCAATTCCATCAATAGATTTTTAATGTGATATTTTGGTAATAGTGAAGTAGCCATTAAATTCACTGAGGAATACAGTTTTTAGCACTGGATTTACAATTTCTTGAATAATGAATTTGTAAGAATCACATCAATTAATGGGAGTGCATGTTAAAGCATTTCTCATGTGGTATTGAAAAAATAACAAAAGAAGTTGACACACTTTAGTCTTGTTCAGGAGGATTCTACAGAGCTGGGCAAGTTAATTCATTAAAGACTTAAATATTACTTTCTGTTTCCATATTACTTTCTGTTTCCGTAGCAAACTTACACATTTTCCTTAAGAAAATGTGTAAGTGGTGTGACTTATTCTGGTCCAGAAATTGTGAATGCGTAGCTTTCAGTCATGCCTACAGCAGTAGAACATCATAAAAAAGAGGTGCATTTTTAATCATATGCCTGATTTGAATTAGCCCTGTGTGGGTTCAGGTTTTGTGGATACCACCTAAACTCTCCAAATTAATTTGACCAAAATTAATGTGGATCTCAAGAGATGCTTACTTCAGCTGCTGTCAGTCTTGCAGATGATGATCTTACAGGCAGAACAAAATTATGGCATGACTGTCACTGTTAAGTCTGTCAAACTACTGTAATTTATCCATCAAAGCTTGGACACCATTGTACTTGGAATTAGATAGTGTTTAATATTTAAAAAACAACAATTAAAATGCTCTTCAGGAAAACACTTGTATGAAGTTGGAGTGCTTGTTTTAAATCATGCATAATAATTATCTCTGTTCTGAAGAGGCTATATTGTGCTTACTTAATAAGCACCATATTATCATATTAGAAGTTTACTTTGTTTGTAGGATCCTGGGAAAATAATTCAAATAATTTTGTGCTTTCCACTACAGGCCTTTAGACCAGGGGGTTCTGTTCTTATACAGCCACAGTGAATTAATGGAAATTCAGCTGGCTGGCTGAATTTAAAATTCTATAAGCAGATTATATGTTACAGAATCTATGGAGAAAAAAGAGAAAAAATGTTTCGTAGTTTAAAATTGATATCAGGAAATAGTAATTGATTATGACAGGAACTTAATTAATATCCATAATACCAATAACATGAATTATTTTAGCATTAGCTTTAACAAAGGCTATTCAAGAGATGACCTTTTATATGTTGATATAAAGCTTGTATTGCGCTTGACAAGTTGCTTTACAAGTTCGTGTTAGCTGTTCTGTGGGATTTTGGGGGTTTTTTTTAGTATTTGTTTACATTTTATTGACAGACATTTGGAAGCTCTAAAATCTGATTCGGGACCTGATTTCATGACAGTGGTAATCCAGAAATAGTTTAGTTTTGTAAACTCTTTAGTTTAACAGGGCTCTTAATTAAAATTGCCTGAGAAGTTAGAATTGTGGTGTGATTTTATACCCTGTTAATTATAGCTGCTGTACATTAAAATGCACTTGGACAATCAGGTAATCTCCAGGGTTGTGTTTTGTTTTGGTTTATTTTCTGTTGCAGTCTCTGCACTACACTGTCCCTGCAGTGGGAGCCTGAGATCATAGCTGTTGCAGTTATGTACTTAGCAGGCCGTTTGTGTAAGTTTGAAATACAGGAATGGACATCAAAGCCAATGTACAGGCGATGGTGGGAGCAGTTTGTCCAAGATGTTCCTGTTGATGTTTTGGAAGGTATGGAAACCATTTCCCACAGCGTTTCTTGTAACTGTGTGGCCTAGGTCATAAGTAAATGCAAATAGCTTTTTATCTAGGTTTCAGTCAAAATGATGTTGTGTCAAGGGTGTAACTCATGTTGTATGTGCTATGCCTTAATCAGGTTTTAAATTGAACTGGCTTAGCTTAGAAGCATATTTAATCATCATAATTAGTCTTTTGTTCAATGTTTGCTTTACAATTTGTTTAGTTTATAACACATCTAATTAGCCTGAATTGTCATGGTGTGTTTTCTATTTTTTTAATGATTATCTACTCCCCATTTTAAATAAGCGTTTCTACAAACACTGGAACTAATGGAGCCTGATTTCCAGTGGGTTTCCCATTGATAATTGATGTCTTTGACCAAATTATGCTAGAATAGAAGGTTTTTTGTGATGCACCATGAATGATGAACAGCTTACAGAGGTCTTTTAGCTCCTAATGTGTTGGAAGAAGAATTTAATACTAGACCTTTGCTTAGTTTCCTAAAACTATTTTGACTGGCCTAACTAGACATTTATGTTTTAACATATAATCTTCCACTTGCTGTCTTGCTGTATTACTGTCCTGTGAGTGTGGTTACCTGGCTCTCCAGGCACGCAGTAATGACATACAGTGTATTATTACCAAGACACTGTTCTTCTGAAAGGTGTACATAGGCATGTACATATTGCTCAGGATAGGCAGAAGAAACTCAGAAATGCAAGTATAAGTTGAAAATCTGCTTTTAAAAAGTTATTTCATTCATTATAAGGATCAGTAATATTTGCAATTAATTTTTCCAAAGTTGAAGTCCAGTAAAAATCAGAGTTGATAATTGTGTTAAATATACACTTGTACATTATAAGGTTGTAATATTTTGGAATTTTCTTTCTATATTATTAAGATATCTGTCATCAGATCCTGGATCTATACTCACAGGGAAAACAGCAAATGCCTCATCATACTCCTCATCAGTTGCAGCAGCCACCATCTCTTCAGTCTACACCCCAGGCACCTACAGTACAGCAGTCACAGCAATCCCAGAGTTCAGAGCAATCTCAGACACAGCAGCAAAAAGAGTCACAGCAGTCAGCACAGCAGCAGCAGCAGCAGCAGCAAACACAAGCACAGCAATCTAAAAAGCCCTCTCCTCAGTCAAGTCCTCCTAGACAGATTAAAAGACCAGCAGTAAGTTGAACTTAACCTTGCAATTAATTTTCAGACTGATCTGATGCCCATTTGATTTAAAGGCCACAGTGTGCAGCAGACTTGTGTTTGCTTTAAGGATGAGCTTTGTAATTAATTTTATGTAGTTGATTTTCCTTGGTTATGTGGCAACTTTGTTAATGCCGAGCAGCCTTTACAGTTCTGGCATATAACATTCTTATTCCACTTGAGCCAAAAGCCGTGGAGAGGCTTTTAAGTCAACATGAGCTATTCAGGTTCTCAGTGTTTATGGTTCTGGGCTATCAAACTTTGTTGTTCAAACTTCGTTGTTTTCTCTATTAAGCAGGTTTAATTTAGGGAGGTTTTCTTGTGCTGCACTTGAATGTAGAGATGTGCACAATGCTGATGAAGACATTATTTGACTCTGATTACTAATGTTAAGGGAATAATGACTTCTACAGTTATGTCAAGATTCTTTAGAAAGTATTTTAAAATAATCCTTTAACAGTAGGAGCCTATATATCATCATACTTTATAGCCCCACTTTGTCCATGATACCACATCGTAATTGAAAATAAGAAGCTACATTAGCAGTTGGTTAGTGTCACAAGTACTCTGAGCACTTTTCAACAGCCATCAAGTTCAAATGAAGCTTTCATATTTTAATGTATACTTCTATTATATTTTTTTTCACTTGTAAATTTAAAAAAATGTGTTACCCAAGACTTCTTTTATGTGTACTTAGCAAGAGGAGTGTTCTCAGAAGTACAGTCTTTGGAACAAGTCCATTTAGGATGTAAGGTTTGTTCTGACTTTTGCTCCAACTTGTAGTTAATGCATGCCCAAACTAGAGGCAGACATCAGGGGGAAAAAAACCAAAACAACAAATTAAAAAAAAAAAAAAACAAAAACTAAGAGTAAGCAGCAAATATTTGAATGAAATGGAATTGGAAGAGTGCAGCATCTTCCTGATGGAAGACTCCCAAAAAAGACAAAAATGTAACTCTGTGAAACCTTGGCCTTTTAAGTGCAGGATAGAGCTTACTAGAGGAAAAGACCTGCTCTGAAATTTTTAGTCGTTGCACTGAACTTTAGCATTGTTCAGGATAGAAAGGTGATAATAATATTAATTAGCTTGAAAAGTGTGAGAGTTCTTTATAGGTATTATGTATTTCTTCTACTTTTTTCTTCATACTTTTTATGCCATCAGCATGAATTCTGCTTGAGTTGTCAGACCTGTAGGATCTCTTACTATTTTTCTTCAGCAAAAATACCTGGGACAGTTTGGCACATCAGAAACTGTTAATAACAATTTTGGATTTTCCTATATGTGCCATCTAAGTTGTTACGAATGCTTGTTCATTCCTGTAAAGGATCTACCATTACAGTACTACTGATTTTACCCCACCCCATATGTTAATGAAGTATCTCATGGAAAAAAGTGATGCTTTTGCATGGATAGTATCTGTTGTTCTTGAACAGTCACCTCTGGTCAAGCCATCAGTGAAAGTTACCTTTTCCTGAAATTCGTTTGAGCTCTAACACCTAATAATTAAGGAAAAAAATAGTAGATACACTGTAAGGAGCCACAACAAATAAAAAGCAGAGGGTGATTGAAAGGAGTTTTGTAGGAATACAGCACAGGCAGCATGAATTTGAGAAAATTAAATGTGGTGATCCAAAATTGTTCTTTATCCAGAAAGCAGTCTGGGAGAACAAGATGTGTGATGCTTGAAAGATTTACTTGGTGCTTCTAAAATGTTTTTGAGTTACATGTACCATAAACCTTACTTGAAATCTTTGCCTGCTTCTATAAATAGAGCTTTGCATGACTTCTCCTTTGGTTTGTGCAGAACAGAAATACACTTTGTTCCTGGAGGCCAGATTTTCAATTTACATGAACTCTTATAACTCCCATTACCTTCTACTGAGCCAAGATGCTTTCAAGCAGCTGAGGCATTGGCCCATGACTTACAGACCCATATCAGATGTCTAAAGCATCTGCACGTCCTCTACATCTCTAGTGGTGAAGAGCACTTGAATTTTCAGTTGATTTCATTAAAAATATACTGGTGAATCATTAGATGTAAATAGTATTTTCATTCAGATTAAACTAGAAATTGTTAGTGGGGGAACAATTTTATTGCTCGTACAAACAGTAGTAAAGGAACAGTTCCATTGTATAGATTCAGCTGAAGGTATTAAATACCCATCAGCATGACAGTAGATAATGTTGATAATTTATTATTATTTATCATGACTCTCAAGTGTTCTGGCTGGGGCAGGTTTTTTCAGATTCTGTGCTGCTTTAGTGTGTAGTTCTGAGCTTCATATTAGGGGATAGTAAGGTCTCTTCACAGACAAGGTAGACAAAACAATTCCTTCTCTAGTTGGAGACCAAGGACAAATGATCCAAATTTTAGGCCCAAGAGCATAAACAACAGTGGACTGAAGAGAGAAAAACAAGAAGGATGGGACTTCATAATCTAAAGATGTAATTGGACAATTAATTCCAATGTGCAAATGGACCAGGAATTATGAAGGTGTGGGACCTCATGACCAGTCATCCATTTTTGTGACCATTTTGGGTTCATCTTGGGGGTAGCCCTGACTGGGCTCTTGTATTGCCCAAGGTGTGTCCATTGAGGCCTTCTAATAAATACCTGCTTTATTTTTTAACTCCATCTGGTCTCTGTTCAAGGTCAGCCTTCACAAGGCATCAGTACAAGCTACAGTGCAGTAGAATGACCAAATAAACGTTCATCTCTATTTTAGCAGCTGCTGTTATTACAGAATTGTGGCTGCTTGATTTTTTTTCTTTAGCATAAATGCAGCTTAAATTGATATTTGTTTTTTCTGTCATGAGTTATTTTGTTCTAGTTTCTTATTCTACTGTAATGGTGTACCTTGATGTTGTTTTTTGAATATTGCTCCATATTAACAAATGCACAATAATTGAATTACTTGTCACCTGATCAACTGACTTCACAAAATGAGTGGTTTTTGGAAAAGATTCAACAAGTAGTGATTTGCTTCTATTTGAAAGTGCAAGGAGAGCTGATGCAGTTTTACAGGCATGGAATTTAGTGCTAGAAAGTCAAGAAAAGACCATCCAAGTAAAATGAAGCCAGCAGATGAGTCCATGAGAGTCACTAAGAAAAAAGTGTGTGTGTTTGAAATGGTAAGATAACGATTGTCCTTAAAAAGCAAGAAAGCAGCAGGATGGTGTCTGGAAAATTGAAATGACTATCAAAGGAATATAAGAATGAGGTTGTCTCAAGCAGGCAAAAATTATACAGCAAAAGTTTTGAGAATACCCATCAGAATTAAGGAAAAGTACTGTTCAATTTGGATTGAAGTGTGTGTCCATTCTTGCTGTGAAAAGTGAAATGAAGGAAACAGAACAATTTATGCAGGTGAAGCTACTAGAGATGAACAGCCCCTTAAAAAACCATTTTCATTGAAAAGACAGAGAAGCTATGTACTGTACCCCTCTGACCTTCATCATCCATTCTAAATATAGTTGTACTTAAAATTTCTCATAAGTTCTCTGCTTTTCTCAGAAACCATCAAGTAGTCATCTCAGTGGGACCGTGTAATCTGGGAAGTTTTTTTAATTCCCTTATCCATGGTTGTTTTAAAAAACTGCAACAAAACAGTCAATGAAACAAGAAAAAACCCAACCAAAAACTTGTGATTGGAAGAATGATGTGAGGGTTTGTGGGTTTTGTTCAGTGTGCATACATTTTTTTCCTGGCATAACATTTGGATTTTATACAATGCTTTCCATCTGAAGGCTTCTGAAATGTTTTACACTGTGCACCACTTTCACTGCCCTCCTGTCCTGGTAAATAAAGCATAAGAGCCTGAAGAGATTTTGGCAAAGGTTGAGTGACAGGTCAAAGCAGAATCTGGAACAGAGGCCAAGCCTCTTGTTTTCAGCTCAGTGAGCAGTGAACTGGACCATGACGTATGTGCAGTGGATGATAAATACATTAAATGAGATGTAATACTCAACAGTGGGAACAGCAGGAAATGCTGCATGTAAAATACCTGCTATTTTCCCAGTCTTTTCATTCTGCTAGTTAAACTGGACTTTGCCAGTGTGATTTGACTTTGTTCGGTGTTCGTTTTGCATTTGTCCTAAGAAACTATAGAAGCATTTAGGTTGGAAAAGATCAAAGATCATCAACTCTAAGCATTAATGCAGCACTGTCAAGTCTACCACTAAACC
The DNA here is from genome assembly GCA_013399835.1 of Leptocoma aspasia. Lineage (NCBI taxonomy): Eukaryota > Metazoa > Chordata > Aves > Passeriformes > Nectariniidae > Leptocoma > Leptocoma aspasia. The sequence continues at coordinate 938,738 of VXAX01001399.1, read as the reverse complement.
ATGTCCCCAAGTGCTACATCTACACATTTTTTGAATATCTACAGGGGTGGTGACTGACCCACTTCTGTGGGCAGCCTGTTCCAATGCCTGACCACGCTTTCCATGAAGAAATTTTACCTCCTATCCAATCTAAACCTCCCTTGGCACAACTTGAGGCTGGTTCTTTTTGTCCTGTCATTTGTTACCTGGGAGAAGAGACTGACTGCGATGGTCTTATTTTTTATCTTTTTTTTCTTCTTTTTTTTCAAACAGGCTGTATCTCCAAAAGAAGAAACAAAGGCAGCAGGTAAATATTAATATTCTATTCATGTTGCTTCCATTTTTCTGTTTAAACCAGAATAAGTAATATGCTGACATGCACTTAGTTTGTTTGCTTACAGGCTTGGCAGTTCTAAACTACTTTAATCCTGATAATGTACCTTAAATATATACTATAACTGTTTTTAAAATGTTCCTAACTACAAAACTTGAAATAAATTTGAGTATAACTGTCCCCAAAGAGTCCCTTAATAGAGTCTATTCAGTAGAAATCTTGCTAAACTAGTCAACTCTCAATGTATAACTCCATGCATCATCTGGGAATAGTTCCTCAGCAAGCTGTGAGGCCTTGAAGTAACTGAAGATACCATGTCATTAAATAGCTGCACTAAGTGGTTGGTAATCAGCAATGTTTGTAATTGGTTGTTGGCGTGGCTGCCACTAAAAGGTATTTTGTGTCAATAGATAGTGTAGCAAAAGAAATGTAGACTCGCTGCAGTGATCATACCTGGATATTTTGTTTGTTTGGGGTTTTTTCTTCCTTTTGCTGCTTTGTAACAAAGTAGTTCAGGATAGCTAGGATGTACTTCTTAAGGAAACCTGGCACTTACTCCCCTGTAGTAAGTGCAGAGAGATTCCAGACTGCTGTCTCTGCTGCCTCCTCTCTCCTGTCCAATTGCTATTTTGTTTGGTTTCTGACATATGTTTCCCTAGCAGAGCATAGGTTAACTTCTTCTGAGAGCTGTTCCAACTATTTACAAGTTAAAGTTTTGGGCTAGAAAACATATACTTGCTCATCTTCACTTATATTCTGTTATTGGGACAGTTTGTCTCTAGTTACAAAGTCACTTGAACTTGTAGGCATACGTTCTTTTGGAAGACTTGTATGTGATACTGGATGCCACTTTATTTATACAAAGGTGTTGATTTTAGTTTTCTTTATTAAACATACCTAGTAAATAGGATTTCCACTGTACTTTTGCATAGTGTAATGTGATATGATAATCATTATCATGAGACCAGAGTTGGAATTTGGAAAATATTGCACAGCAATAACCAATCACAAACTGACAAATGTTTTTTAGAACCACCGCCACCATCTAAAATTCCTAAAATTGAAACATCACATCCACCAATACCTCCTGCACATCCACCTCCAGGTAAGCTTTTATTTTCTTAAACACATTTATTCTTGTTAACTTCCTTGCTTTTCATTCGGGTGGTGGTAGGCAGTGGTGTGGGGGCAGGGGTTTGTTGCCTTGATTAATCAGCTTGGCAAGTAAAAATACAAGGTGGATAAGCTCTAGAGGGAATTTCATCATAGTAGCACAGGCTTTCCCAGACAGAAGTAAAAAACTTACAATGGAAACAAGATTATACTAGGTGGATAAAGGCAAAACAAAGCTGCAACAGTTAAAGGCCTGGAAGACTAATTGTTAATAGCAGGCTAAAAGGGACTTCTTGATCTTAAAAGGATGGTAGATGCCACATTAGATTACTAGAGCAGCCTTCAGCTGTCCTATAGAAGTTTTCCGTGTTATATATGTAGTACAGGAATTCTGCAGGTGTGCAACTGCCAAACAATAAGGGGGATATTTTCTTTGCTGTACCTCAAAAGGGGACTTTTTCTGCCAGAGAACATTAATGCTGCACACATGCACACATTTTATGTTTGCAAAATAAACTGTAGTGTTGTAAAAATGTGCTTCCAGCACCTTGATGCATTAGCTGTCTTCCAGTGACCCTTAAATATGACATAAATATTTCACAGACCATGGTCCATAATGTAACTGTAAGATGACAGCTTCTAAAGGGAACAAGGAGAGAGAAAAGCAGTACCCTGAAGTACAGTAGGGCAATTTTTCTCATTTGTTAAAATCTAATTAAAAATGAAGTTTTTCTAAATACCATGCTCATTGTTCCTTCCGTTGTTAAATCTTGAATGCACATCTTGCAGAATGGTTCTGAAAATGAGCAAATGAGGAAATTGCCTGCTACAACTTAGGAGCTAGAAGTCACTGAAATCATGAGTACCACAGCCAGCATACCCACCTTGTGTGATTTAATTATGTGGATTTCCTAGGAGGCAGTTTTGCTGTTAAAATCCTACTTAGGCAGGTAATGGATTTATCTCCCTTGTTACCTGAAATCTTCCTCTTTAAACAAGGATGTAATTGTACAAGCACTGAAACATTGTCAAAATAAAGGACAGCTCTGTGGAAAAGTCAGGTGAAAACAAAGAATGCATCTTGATCAAGTGAACTAGGAGGAGGATGTATCTCAAATTCTGTTATGCCACAAGAAATGACTGCCCTGCATGTGTTTCTAAATAGCTTTTCTTACTGAACAAATTTGTAGATGCTTATAAATACAAGCAAGATGTCCCAAACTCTTTTTTGTTGGTCGTTTTAATAATCTCTCTGACCATACAGAGAGGTAGCTATTAGGTTAGTCATCCTAGTGGTATTACTTACTTTATAATGTCTGCATTAAGAGGGGAAAACAAATTAATCTTATTTAAAGAGAAGACAACTTAAAGCATGTTCTTTACAGAAGTGGCTAATTATAATTCTGTAAAATGCTGACCTTTTTATGACTTCTCCAGAGCATCAGGTACTGAGTTCACTGAAATTAATCAGTGCAACAAAGCTGATCAGGTTTCATGTTGTTCTTACTTGCCCCCTTTGGTTTTCTTTTTCTTTGGTAAACAGGTTTAGAACTGAGTGTTAAAGACTTGAGACTTTGGCCTGTGTTCTCAAATAATGTTTCCCAATATGGGAGGCAGGTAAAGTGCAGAGGGTAATCCCAGGCCACTTCCTGAACTACCAAAGAGGTAGAAAGGAGGCCTGGGCTAAAGAAGGTGGAAGCCGTGAACTAAAGATTTTTGGTATTGTGAATCCTGTGACTTTTTAAATCCACTAGCTGTGATTCCATCCATCCAGTCTGTTAATTCTGCTGATTATACAACAACATTTAAATTATAAAAAAATGGTAATAAGAAAGATGAATTTAATTTTTAGAATGGGAAAAGCTGACCTTGAGGCTTTGATAGGCAGCTTAGTTGGTTTTTAGTGACCTGAGAAGGTCTGACGGGATACCATGTGGCATTCAGAGACTTAGAGAATTGAGTTCTCTTTTGCTAATTTAACTGGAGGAAAACTATGAAGTATTCAGAAGCTGTTCTTGCCACTATCCTTCAAAACAACAAATTTTATTTTCCAGAGCGCAAGCCTCCTTTGACAACAGCAGTTTCAATGGGAGAACCAGAGCAATCTACTACTGTGGACTCAGTAGATATGCCAAAGGTCCAGATTCCTCCCCCTGCTCATCCTGCCCCAGTACATCAACCTCCACCTCTGCCACATCGTCCCCCACCCCCACCCCCCACCAGTTATATTACAGGGATGTCTACTACAAATTCTTACATGTCAGGAGAGGGTTATCAAAGTCTCCAGTCAATGATGAAAACAGAAGGACCAACATACGGAGCTTTACCACCGGCCTATGGACCACCAGCTCATCTACCATATCATCCTCATGTCTACCCTCCCAACCCTCCACCACCAGTTCCACCTCCACCCCCTGCTTCTTTCCCCCCACCCAATATTCCACCTCCTACTCCTGGATATCCTCCTCCGCCTACATACAACCCTAATTTCCCACCTCCAAGACTGCCTCCAACTCATGCAGTACCACCTCATCCACCTCCAGGGCTGGGAATGCCACCAGCTAGTTACCCCCCTCCTACTGTTCCCCCAGGTGGACAGCCACCTGTACCACCTCCAATTCCACCACCTGGTATGCCACCTGTAGCAGGACTTGGACGTGCTACATGGATGAGATAGCATGAGGTAATTTGCACGATATACCTTTATGTTGATTAGGCAGGAGTAGATAGCCAAAACCTACATTGTAAAGATGAAGAGGAGGGTAACCTGTATAATTTAGATGAAGAAATGAGATTAAATGAAAATTTAGCTGATCTGTTTGCAGTATGGTTTATGGTGAGTTATATAGGCTTCTAGATTTTAATCAGCTTTGCAGTATCTATTCTAACTTTATACATTTGACTTAAGTTTAAATTGTCTTGACTTATTCCAGCACTGGATTACTTTGTACTAGCAAAACCAGCCATATTGGCTCAATTATATCAGTAAGAAGAAAATTTCCTTCTAGAAATCAGTGCCTATTTTTAAGTATCAAAATAGCCAGATACTATGATATTTGATCTATAATAAGAAACTTCATTTTTAATAGTAAAATAACACGATGTCAAGCATAAAAGCTGCTTTATTTAAGAGAGATTCTGAATGCTAGCTGACTGGAATAATTTTGAGGTGTTTGCCTTGCTGGTAGTTTTGGTTTGGAATGTACTGGTATCTTAAAATATTGTATGTTTACACCTATTTGCAAATTCCTGTACATAATATATATATTTTCTAAGTGTGAAAGTCTGAATGTAACAGCCTACTGTGATGTACATCATAGTTATAAATGGGACTACTTTGTTCACTCTACCCAAATAAAATTGGTTCTGAATTTAGTGGATTTCCAGGTTTTTCATATTAGTTCAGAGATTATAACTATGCTTACTCTAAGATACTTACTCCAAGGTATTTCAGCAGTGGTCTCTCTCCCAAATCTTGCGCATCAGTTTATTTAAAAAGAATGTATTTTATTTTATTCAGCTAGAGTTCACTATCACAATCAATCTCTTACTTCATTTTTACTAAAATATTTCAAATTAATGTTTTACACACATTATCAAAAAAAACTGTACTATTACTTTCCTTCCCCAAAAAAGCCAGAGTGGTTCAATAATAGGTAAAAACGCGTGCTAAGGTCTAAAGAATTTTGCTATATACACAACAGCAGGTGCTAACTTTTCCAGTTCTTTGTAAGTCATATACAGAAAATATAGCAGGGCTGTAAGATCACAGGTTTAACAGAAATCAAACTTTAAACTGATTTCTAAAGCAGCACAAATAGACTTTCCCCACATTATGAAAAATATACAATTTTATCACTTTACAGTCATGCACTTTGAAAAAGATCAGTAGTACTCTTCCCCCCCCAGTTTCTAGAAAGATAAAAGGTCACTTTAACACTGATTTCATTTAATATCTAATATTTGGATAAAAATGTGCCATTCTCAAACAAGGTTGTGCTCAGCAGTCTTATCAAGGTGCAAAGAGCCAACTGAAGCTGGTTACACTGCAGCATTTCAGGAACTGTTAGGGAAATGCTGCTTACTCCAGTCACTCCAACAAAAGTCAAGGATGTGATTTTACTTTCCTTAAGCAAGCAAAGTCCATTTGTAAACAGTGGATGCTTTCTTTGCCAGAGGATTGCAGAACCCAGGGCTTCAATCTTGAGGAAATTATCTTGGGCTATTGCCCCAAATGTATGGATTTAATGGCCACTATTTCAAGGGATGCTCCCCTCCAATTTCCTGTACAAACCTCCTCAGGTAGTTTTCACTGAATACTGAGCGCATAGGTAAGTGAATTTAAATATGCATATAAAATATCTATTTAAACAGCTGAAAATTCAGCACCCAAGTCATCCTGTAAAGTCATTGAGCATCATTTTACCCCAGGAAGACATTTTATAGCTCAAACAGAGCTAAGTATGAAGATTGGCAAGCCTAAAAACCCCTAAATACCCCAAGGTACAGCACTCTCATGTTGTTCTGCAAAATAAGTGATACACATCTTACACTGAAGACGATAAATAAAATCTTTAAAAGGGCAGTACTCTACAAGTATGAAGTTTGTTCAGCTGAACTGTTGGCTACCCTATAAAGTGTCTCTTCAGGATTTGCAGGGCTGATTGACCTCAATTGCAGCACTGTTTCCCTTGTAGGTGAGATCTGCAGGTGGAACAAAACAAGCTTTGCCTGAAGTCATTGAATAGATTTTGAGAGAGATTTGAGAGCAGGGAATATTTGAGTGGGAATTACATAGTGGTGAGACTGGTAATCTGATGAGTATAGCTCTTGTCTTGGTGAGAGAACCTGCTAATAGCCTCATATACCCCTTAAATAGCAAGCATGTCATGAATACAGTTAACTCTCTCCAAGTGCTGGCAACATTTGTGTTGCTTTAGTTAAAATTCACTGACATAAATCAACCTTGTTCCAAATATACTTCAACTGTCTGCTTAATCCAGCAATCAGATGCCACCAAAGTTAAAATAAGCAGATAGATTAAAGTAACCCTCAGTTTGACCTTAGATGTTAAGGAAAAATGATGCTCTGCTTTACATCACCTTTTCTGTTACAGAAATCTCAATGTATAAATTGTACAGGAGGAAGACAAGTAATCACCAATGGTGACTAGAAGCTGGAGGTCAAAATAAAAAGCAAAGAGGAGGAAATCCAAAATCTTCTAATGATGCTTAAAGGAGACAGTCAGACTCTAGAATGCATTTTTCCAGACTCCAAGGGATGTAAATACTGTTAGACTGAGAGCTATCTAGCTCAGTGTTCACTGACTGAGCAGTAGTAGGAAATAATCTACTGGTGGGTGTGTGAGTGAGAGTATGCACTTGTGTTTTGGGGGTGGTTCTTGGCTGGTTATTTTTAAATAACCTACTCAACTGTTACATTTCTATTTCTGCAAGGAATAATGAAGTGGTGCTTACTCTTACTGGTTATTTTGTATTTTGGTTGTATTCCTTCTCTATTTTTTTACTGGTTACAGGTTTTGGCTCTGACACTGCAAATTCTTCAGCCAGGCAGCTATAGTTTATTGTACACCACGGGACCAATTAGCTTTCATAAGTTGCCACATGGGTTCCTTGGTATTTTATTGGTGCTCCATGTAATACAATACCACAAGTCAAGAACTCAACTGGTAGAACAAATTAATTTAGAGGAAGAACCTGTCCAGCTAATACAGCTGTCTGTAGCTGTGCCTGATTCTTGCAGAGAACAAAAAGAAAGTAAAGGTGTTTGAGGTCATTACATCCTCCAACTAATCACTAAAATTGATGCAACTTTTGAACAGGAGGCTTTGATCTTTTCACATGCCTGTCTTTAAAATTATTTTACACCAATGAGTTCTAATAACGAAGCCCCGCTTCCTTGGACTATTGGGAAAGAACATCTAATGAAATACAGGGACAGCTGCTGTGACAACTTGGAAAAGGAGGGAGTCAAATTCTTACAACTACACAGGCAGCTACTCCACAATAGCAAAATGTAAGTCCCATTTTTTTATATACAACCATTTGAAGAAGGAAAAACCCACTTGTTTTGGTTCATTAACAAAAATAAAGCTTGAATGGCAGGAAGTAGTCTCACCTGACAGCCTGTGTTTATGGAATTTTTATTCAGCTCTGCAAGGTTGTTTTTTGGTTACCTTACACAGGAACCAGTATAGGTGCGGGAACCAGTACAGGTGAGGGATCCAGCAAGAACATTAAAAAAACCCACCCAAATCTTCCTTATGTGAAAGATGAGCTGCTTTTGAAGATCCTGTGAAAGCCAAAGCACTGTCAGGATAGCAGTTTCTGCTGAATTATTTCATAGTGAAAGCTTTCCAAGAAAAGTGTTGCCATTTTGTAAGGAATACTGTTGTGTGGCTAAGTGACTTCATTCACAATTACAACTGCAGAAATCTTGTGTCATTTGATCATAAAAAATTGTTCATTAATACCTGATATGGAGTCTTAAGCCTTTATGTATGCTTGTGTGATGAGTACCACCATACAATGTAGGGCAGTGCAAATGTTTTTAGTTTGCCACAGAGCCTTGTGAAAACAGTTGCATGTCATTCTTCAAAATAAGGACCTCCAAAAAAAGTGTTAGCAGCTCATGAACTTGGCAGGCAGTAAGCCAATGAATTTGAATTGGCTGCATTTTCCTTGGCTGCCTGGAGCCACTAACCTGGCTACGAATCACTGACAAGTGGGTGGACAGGAGCAATACAAATGGTGACTTCTCCGCAGGTTAAGGGTTCTTCTTGTTCCTCTTAGAAATTCTCTCGAGTTAGTTAATTCTACAAACAGACCATTACAACAAAGCAGGTTTGAACTACAATAAAAATGATGCAAGTCTGGCATTATTGGATGGTTACCCAGTGAACAGTAGCTCCAGAGCACCACAGCCTGGAAATCAGGCCTTTAGCTGCCATATTTACACTATTGTTACAAAAAAAAGCTGTAAAAAAAAACATAGAAGAAAAAAGGAAACCCTGAAAACACTCAACCCCAACTCCCAAAGAACAGGCAGCCAGAAACACTGAGCTCTGCCTCTTTAGTCTTCACAGAATCCATCACTTCCAGTGGCCAGGACGGTGTTCCTACAAGGGACCCTTGAACTGGTTTCCTGACAGATGTTGCCTGATGGAGGGTTTGGAGCTTGCAGCATCACCCAGCTTTCGCCAGACAACCTGCAAGAAAAAATAATAGGTTTGGGGAGAGAAAGACAGGAATTAAAAAAAAAAAAAAAAAGTCCAAACAACAAAGCCACTGAGGAATAGCAATATTTTTTTAACTGCAGTCTGAAAACCAAAACCTGCCCTTTCCTAAAGCTGGGCTGCAGTTCTCAGCAGGGACACTGGATGGCATCTTTGCACCAGTTTCCACGGAAAAAAAACATTGATGCATTTTTCTAATTAGTCCCTCTTGAAATTAGAACCGTTTTTGCCTGGGGTAATAGTATAAAACAAATACACTAGATTCAGAACATAAGTTCAATGGTAGGTCAACCCTGCCATGCTTACAGAAAAGATGTTACCATGAACAGAAAAGATAATGAAAAAGATAATGATTAAAATTATATATACATGACTTTCTAAAAACATACATTTTATCACTCTAGGGCCACTATTTAAATAAAAAATAAACTGCAAAAAACTATAGCTGCCTTGAATCTACATGAAATGAATATTTAAAGAGAAAACAGCTGATGATAGACAAATAGAGATGAGTCAGTTTGGGAGGATGAAGTTACAGTATTTTACCTTTCCCCCAGCATAGCTACAAGGGACTGGGAAATTAAGCAGACAAAGTATCCTAAAAAGCAGGCCCTAATTTACTCTGGTCTTTGCTTTGCTTATAGGGATCCAGCACCCAAAGTGAAAGTGCCTCAGCCCTTGCCAAGGATGCTCACAGTGATTTAGCTCAGCAGGCTGCACTTGTGTTCACACCCTCTTTAGGATTAAGGTGGGTTTCAGAATTTAAACAGAGCATGAGGCCCCTCTCAACTGCTGGAAGGCACTAAATGATGCCACCTGGGCTGACCTCCCATGTGGACTTTAGAAAAAGAAGGCTCATAAACATTCTCCTCCCTACTCTGGGCAATTGAACAGCACATCCCCAACTGCAGGTAACAGGCAGCTCAGGCTGTGTTCCAGCAGAAATCTCAAACTTTTTGTTCAAAGCCAGAGCATGCCCAAGGTGCTGTGAGGCTGGAGGCAACGCCATGACAGCAGACACCACAGAGCAGAGGCTGGGTACGAGCGCTCACGGTACAGGATGTGGCCAGCTCAGTTAACAGCGTGGTTGCCCAAAACATCAGCAGTGTTAATAGCACCCCACATATCATGATGCTGTTCAATGACTCCAGACCAGATTCACCCTCTGATATTACCATGTGGTTTAGGCCCAAATCCATTGAAGCTGTACAGCTTTAAACATGGCAAGCAATTGTTGCTTAACCCAGCCCGAGTCCTTAAGGGCACAGGTGGAGACAATTGCTAACAGGACTCTCCTAGTCAGGGAGAGCCCCTTGCACATCTCTGGTCAGCTAGACTAGCTACTCCACAGCCAGGAAGGCAGCAAAGTGGGAACTATCTACTGAGCAAAGGCTGCTCTGTACAGTGAACAAGGCACTCAGATCGCCCAAAACAGTGGTCAGCAGAGCCTCTACTCTTCCCTTGTGCCTATGGACCTCACAAGGCTTACATGCAGCAGATCCCTGTTCCTCCATACTTCTAACAAAAGACCACAAAATGAGCCCCAAGAGGTGCTGGGAGGGGTTCTTACATTGCACATTTCACGAACGATTGCCTTCTCCTTTTCACTTAGGTCTTCTTCATAGTTGTCTTGCATTTGCCTGTCCAAATTTTCATGGACCTCAAGGACCTACAAAAAAACAGTATTACAAAACCATTATGATCCTCAAATAATTATTTATGTCCCTAAGAACATCATTAACAAGTATTTAAATTGGCAGGATTCACAAAGCCTCAAGACAAGCAAAGACAAGCATGACATCAAGCTGGGTACCTCCACCCTCCCTGTTCCCCCAGCCATGTCCTGCCTCTGTCCCACCAACTTCATTGTGTGGCTGCTGCCAGTCCTGGGGACCATTGGGAGCAGGTTGCTTGTGCCCACAAGTGCATCTCTCCCAGGAAGGCTGCTGGTAGTCCCACCTTTCAGGCAGCACCCCAACAAGCATGATGTTGTCCCTCACCATGTGCTGCCCACACCCCAAACCTCTAGAGCAGCTCAAGTGGGAGACAGCCCTGGCCTGCCACATCCCACTGTCCTGGCCACCCCCACAGAGATCCTTCAGGGAGAAAGTGCCCAGCTGTGGCCAGCTGATCCCTTGATCACAGAAAGGAAACTGCCCAGGGCTAAGGGCAGCCTTCCTTTCCAGCTGAGAATGCTGACCCGAGGGATACCCCCCTGTCACACCCGCATGCATTCTGATGGTTCCTCCAGACAGGCACATTGCACAGGCAGGCATAGCACAGCACAGGAGCCTCCAGGTTTTACTGTTGCCTCTGTGCTCATTTACACACCTCACCCAGGGCTTCACCACTGATGAGCCAGGTGGTCAGCTCAGTGTGCAGGGTCAGAGATCCTGCAACCACCCAACATCATCAAACAGCACCAATTCACCACGACGCATCCACACACATACGAAGGTGTACAAAAGGTGTAGTTGTATGAATAAATATTCCTATACGTCCCAGGGAGGTACAGAGCCAGATGCTGTGCTAGGATGGGTTTCAGCCTTTGCTGAGGTATATACAGCACTGGCTGCTCCACAAAAGGGGATACCAGGGAAGATTATCCCCAGGTCTGCTTCAGCACAGCAATCCTGCTGTACTCGAGTTACAAAAATAGGTCATTCTCCTAGGGCCTGTAGCCTGCTTGGGACCAGTCTTTGCACAGATAGGAATTATCCACATCCATTTTAAGAAGAGAGGAAGGGCAAGAGGGATGCAAAAAGCATGTACGTGCTGACAAATAGAGCATCTATTTTCTGCTAAAGAGGAGGGAATTAATTATTGATCCAGCTGGACTCGCACATTGAACTTGCTTGTCTGGAGCCCGTGTGCTTCCGATGCTGGCTGCAAAACCAGCAGCCTGCAGGATCACATCCTGGCATGGAGCACCAGGGCTGCCTGGCTGACAGCTAAACATTGTCTGTGTCCACAGGGCAAGTGTCAAGGAAACCATGGGGTAGATTAGTTAAAGATCACATCAGCCCCAGCCTCTGCTTTCAACAGCCATCCATCTTGCAGGCACAAGAGTCTCAGTGGACTAAAATAAACTGTTTTTCTACAACTTGTGCTTAAACTAAACCCACATTTCTTCATCCAGGAGGTGTTAAAAGGTGGCACAGCATATTATTTCTTTCAGTGGAAATGTCTTTTAATAGTGTTAACCAGGCAGAGCTGGAGCTGAAAGAGGATCAGATGGAAGTTATGTTTGTATTTAATTTCTGAATCTCATTTACTCTGGAAATCATCCTGCTTCCCAGGCTCAACCCATGTCTGGCTAGGCACTTTGTAAAGATGTGTTAGCATCTTGGGTATGGGAAAATGGGATTCATAATGATAAAACCCAACAGCCTATCCAGGAAAGGCATGTTGGAAGAAAATACACTCTGAAGAGTGAAATAACCTCCTGAAGAAAGACAGGAAGACCTTTTCTTAGTGCTGACCCAGCCCCAGCTATTCTCAGATCCTGCCAGATGCCTCCTCAGCTGTTTAGAAGGACCAGGCTAATGTTCCTCCAGTTACACCACTGGGGAATATGGACATGCCTTCACATCAGCTATCTATGGTTCAGCTAAAGTTCAAGGACTGTGCATTCAGCGTGGGTCTAAGAAAGTGGGGTATGTCCTTCTGTGATTTCTGCCACCTCTCAACCCAGGAGCCTAAAGAAAACAGACAAATGTACCCCAGGCTCTAAGTGGCTCATGCCATCCCCTCCGTTTTGCTTTTCATCAAGCTGCACTGACAGCACTTGGTCCTTTGTTGACACAGCAGCCCTTTGTGATCTCCCTGGGTAAAATGCCAGCCAGTGAGAGCAGCCTGCTCCACTCAGGCATGGGGGCTAGTCCACATGCAGGAGGATAGGGCTGGACTGGGAAATGCTCCTCTTCTGCATGGGATGTTACTCCCTGAAAACAACTTTCACCTTGCTCTTGGTGGGCATGCTGGCTTGTCTGGCATTTTCCCTACTGGTACATAAACTGAGGAACACCTCAAGTGTTCTTTGAGACTGCACTGATGTCTGTGAGCAAGGCAGTGTCACCTCAAAGTTACCTGATGCCACATCCCTTCTGACTTGCTGTACTGACCCCAGATGGCCAAATATATTTTAAAAACAAACATTCAATCCAAAAAATGCCCCTAAAGGGTCTGAATGACATTAGTAAAGCTTTGGAAGGGAAGCTGAAAGTTGAGGTATTCATTTCTGCAACACCAAGCACTCTGGGATTGAGGGATACTTTCCAAATTGTGGAAACCTCACTAATTTTGTTGCTTCATAAGTCAGCTGGACACAGCACTGGGAAACATCTTGCTTCAGCAAGGGAACAGTCCATATGCCCTGCTAGGATTTTTCCCTAGTTTTGGAAGGCCAAATCCTGTCTTATCCACAATTAGTAGGAGTGATGATCACCCCCTTGGATAGTTCTGTGTGTATGGAAGAGGTCCAGGCTGCTGCTGTGGGGGTAGCTGGGTTATAGGCTAAATGTCATTCTTTTACATTTGTCTCCTCATCACCTCCCCACGTCTTTAGCAGGTTTGCTCAGTTCCTAAGAAAAGTGCTTTGATGTTCAGTGAGATACTGAGCTGTAGCATATGTACCTTTTATTCTTGTTAGCAAAAACAGCTGTTAGGAGTGCCAACCTGTCATCTTGCTCCTTATTTAGTAGGTGCAAACAAACAAAACTATTTCAGAAGGAAAAATAAAGAAAATCCTAAACATGCTCAGGGAAGAACTTGCACTAAATTGCAGGCAGTACTTCAGCCACACAGATAGAATTTAGCTGGCAGAAAACCCCAAGGAAAAAGCCTAAGGGATATTACCTATGTGGGTGCAGATAGAAGCAGTCCAGAAGCCCTGCAGATCCATGTGGAGTGGACAGTCCCTCAGTGACTTTTGCCTGGGCACAGAGCCACATCCTTGCAGCCTCAGCACTTGTGGACAAGCTTGCATGCAAGCATTCCACAAGACAAGTGGAGCCAACTGCACAGAATCATGGAATTATAGAATGGTTTGGCATGGATGCCATTCATTTTAGAGCAGGTTGCTCAGAGCCCCATCCAGCCTGGCCTTGAACATTTCCAGGGACAGAGCATCCACAGCTTCTCTGGGCAACCTGTTCCAGTGCCTCACCACTCACACAGTAAAGAATTCCTTCCCAACATCTAATCTAAACCTGCCTTCTTTCAGTTTAAAACCATTGCCTCTTGTCCTCATGTGACATAAAAGTCCCTCTCCCTCTTTTTTATGAGCCCTCTTTACAGGACTGGAAGGTGCTATAAGGTGCCTCTGGAGCCTTCTCTTTTCCAGGCTGAACAACCCCAGCACCCTCAGCCTTTCTTCATAGGAGAGGTGCTCCATCTCCTTGATTGTTTTCACGGCCTTTCCATCTCTCCTTGTCTTTTCTTGCAGTAAGAAGCTGGCCTGCTGAGCCATAAGGACTTCCTTGCTCAACCGAGAAGTGCTTCTTCCAAAATCTGTTGTGGTACAGCCAAAGCACAAATTCTCATTTGTAAGCTGCTTTCTTCTCAAGAGAGAGTCACGATCTGTATCACAGGAGGTGAGGGCCCAAAGCAGCAGCTGTATCCAGCTTCACACATGCAGGGGCTGGCACTGGAAGAGCTACCCAGTTCTGCAAGGTGCAATTAAGACCTACTCCATATACTACAGTATTGTGTGGCCAAAAAAAAGGTCTGCAGCTGGAGACCAACACCTACTAACTATTTCACTGTGCCACAAAGGAGGAGGAGAGATTGAGACCATGACCAGTTTCCTCAGTCTTTCAATTTCCAGATGATCTTTGGAAATGGGCCACAGGATGGAAAAATAGACACCTTCTCATCCCTCCGTGCCACACTGACCTACAGGAGAATTTCCTCCTCACTTCAGATGTGAGAACATTTTTAACCTCAAGTGAGTGAGCAGGACACATCATGTGAGATCATTTATGCCCCATGAGATGTGACTGCTATGTCACCTGCTTCCTGACTCAAGCCATGGCAGTTTCCAGGGTTTTGGAGACAGATAAATGCACATCACCAGCCAAACTATGAAGTTGCAGAAGAGAATTTCTTCTGAATTTCTTCTAGCCCTTCCTAGGAATCTACAAAGCTCTGAAGCAGAGGGATTACTAATATCTGCAAACAACCAGTCATCCAAGTTCCTTTCAATTCCATTGCACCAGGCCTTCCAAACTTAATTTCCAGTTTCCATGAATCTTCCTCATTAATTTTCAATCCTTTTCATATGCTTATCAAATCACATCTTAAAACCATTTATGTTTCTTGCCCTTAGTGAGAAATTCAGTCCTGCAATTCCTAAAGCAAATAGGAAACTAATTGCTCCCCAGAATATGATCATAATCAATTTATAAGTATTTGATCTTGTAATTTAAAAACACTACCAACTCTGCTTAATGCTATCCCTCAGCAGCACCTCGCCAAATGCAATGAAGAGCACGAGCAGAAAGGTATGAACTCCACAATCTGGGAAGAAAAAGCCAACAGCACTAGTCTGGACTGCATCAGGGCTTGGATGATTAAATGCAATCAAAGACAAATCAATACCAAGTCACAGAAAAACAAAGGTTCACATGAGTTTGCAACATTCTGCAAGGCAACAGTTTAGCAGATCCATCTGTGTGTGTATATACACACACACACACACACACACACACACACACAGGAGAAATGTCACCCACAAGCACATTGCAGCATAGTACAGGATGGAGCTTTCTCATAACACAGGGCCATTCACAACAAGTAAAGAAGAAACTTGTTGGAAAACACAGGACAAATATATGGCAGCAAGTGAACTGCCACTTGTGTGGTCAGCTCCTTTGGGAACAGGCAAAAACTGTACTAAAGGTATTTCTTAATCCCTCAACATGCTGGACATCCTTCTCTTAAAGAGTTATACAATAAATCAATAGGAGTTATACAATTTGGATGTATAAAGTCTCAAGAAAACTGAAAAATCAAGATTTTCAATTCAACGGATCATTCATAATTTAAATTCCAATTAGATCCAAATGAAACCAAACTTGTCTTGCCTTTAATAACTACTTGAGAAATAGTGGCATTCAATATCCTCCTGGGATCTGGCAACTAGCCAGTGGAACCAATATCCTTGCCAGCCACACTACTGCTTCTTCTGACATCTGTTAGTTTTACCACCACCACCACAACATCTGTCCTGGAGCCAAGAGACCCTGGACAGGCATGATATACTAAGATAGAAACACTAAAAATTAGAAAATTTAGGGAATTTGTGGATCATAACCATGAGCAACATCTGTGCCATTTATTTATCTGTCAGATGTGTAAAGGTACAAAGCAAAGAGCTTTGTAAGCATCTGTCTCCAGGTCTAAGATCATCCAAGCTAGTGATGCCACCAGTGGACCTTTTTTCCAGCTATGACCATAGGGATTTGAGCTCCAGAACAGCCATCCAGGAATCCTCCTTTGAGTCCATGTAATCTTTTTAACCCTGTACAAAATTCTTCAGCATCAGTAAATCCAAATCTATAAATCATTATATTTCAACCAAAGACTAATTTAGTTAAGAGACTTTCCAGCCATCCCTATGGCACCTTGTAAAGGATTTGTGCTTCTGTGTCTCTTAGATACTCAGAAGTATCTTGCTTAACTAGCTAAACATGTACTACTGAGGAATTACACTTTTTTCTGCTAATGAATGGTCACTAGAACCTGAAAGCTGCTGTGAAATCACAGTGCAAGTTTTCTCCTTTAACTCACCTACCAGTCTCCCATGGTCCCATTGTCAATGGTCCTGACTTAATCCCTACTGATGATGTACATCCTACATGGGTAGAATGCCACTGTTTGTTGCATATTTTCGTAAAATAAAATCTTTCTCCTCTGAAGGCTGCTGCAGGATTTTCAATATCAAAATATATGAGGAAATGCAGTTTTTGTGTCCCTTTTTAAAACAGCATTTCGGTCACCACTGTCACCCCAGCGACCCAGTTTACACAGGACTGATGAACACAAAGGGTAACCAACACCTTCAGCATCAGCAGCTTTTATTGGAGGTTTCCAACCCCCAAAAAGTAGCTGTGCATAATCTTGCTTAGCTCTGCAACTATTTTAAGCAATGCTTATTCATCATGACACAGGTGCTGGTTACCAATATCCTGCCTGCGTATTAACTTTCTGTGATCAGTTGTTTCCACCAGGAGAGCCTATGCCCAGCTCTGTCACTCAGGTGCAACGCAGGACACCTCAGTGCCCCACACAGCCTTACCTTCATAGCATGCACCACAGCCTCTGGCTTCTGACCCACAGGGACATACCCTGCTGCAGGAGAAGATGCAAGATCAGATGTCATGCGAGCTGGTCCCTGTGGAAATCAGACAAGACGTGTTAATTCCCCTTTGGGTGATTTAAGCAAGGATGAAGAAAATATTCAGAGAATTTGACCACCAGCTTTGTCTCATTCAATCCCCTTAGCCACCTTCAAAGACAAAAGACACCATTACACCTTCCTCACAAGTCACTTGATTTGACACCATTTAAGTACCAACACTCAGTCTAGATGTGTTCAGGCAGGAGATCATGCTGGTTTAAATCTAAATTGATTCAAGAAACATTTTTTGTTCATTTAGGATAGCTTTCCACAAGGACAAGATCAAACAGTACTCATCCTTCTAGACACAGGAGCAACGCAAACAAGATGATTTTCCAGCATAAAACAGTCATTTCTAAGAAGCTGTGTTCATGAAAGAAACAGTTGGCATAACTTCATTGCTTCTCTGGCAGCATTTTCTCATAGACATCAAGTACTGATCTTCAGCTACAGAGAAAATTGTGAAAGCAACCTTAAAACAAGCAGATGTCCAAATCTAATGTTGGCTCGGTTTGTTTCCAGAATGCTGGCCAGTCCTGCTGCATGAAGGATTCCATTGGGAAAGATGCCGAAATTACATTTTAAAAAAGATTTTTAGTGTCCAACTAGCCTTGTAAGCATTTTTCATAGGGCTTTCCTTTTTCTACAGGCATCCAGCTTGAATTATGAGAGACACAATATCTTTATTCACTGAGATGCACCCTGCCTGTCCCTAATATTTTTGCATCGCTTTGTAACTCCAGGAGAAATCAACAATGAAATCATTGACCAAACTTGTATTTAGCCTTCACATCCTTTAGGACACACAAAGAATTATTATACTTGGGGGCCTCTGAAAGCAAATTAGGATGGCAGAGCGGCATGTAGCACCATCACAGGAATGCTTTCACACACAACACACGAGGCACTCCATTCACGTCTTGTCCGCCTTTAAAAACACAGCATGTTTTATGCTTTGTCTCATCACTTTGCCTTCCATGCCAAGGCCAGCAAGTTAGTTGTGCCAGAAGAATCATAGAATAATAGAATGGTTTGGGTTGGAAGGGACCCTAAAGATCCTGTAGTTCCAAACCCCTGCCGTGGGCAGGGAACCTTCCCCTAAACCAGCTTGCTTAAAGCCTCGTGCAGCCTGGCCTTGAACACTTCTAGGGATGGAGCATCCACAACTGCTCTGGGCAACCTGTGCCAGTGCCTCACCACTTTTACAGTAAAGAACAACCAATAGAGGGGCACTTTCTCAGCTCTCATCCTTCCAAATGTTTTAAGTTGTAGAGGCCTTTTTACTCATAGAAGCTTTCATGTGCATGTATTAAAGGAAAAGATGGGCTAATCCATTAGGCTACAGACAAAAAGCCTTTCAAGCCCTGGCCACTGATCTGTGCCTAACCCATGCCATGACCAACAGCCATTTACTTATAATAGCAAACCTTCATGAACTGAGTTGCAGGTGATACACAAACTTCCTTTGGAGAGGGCGTGGCATCTCAGGAAAAGGAAAGTTAGACTTATTAACCCTGCAAAAATTCTCCAAGGTTATTTAACAGACTGAAAAAGCAGAGGCACTCACAGGATGGGCATGGTTCTGGACCTAGTGGCAGAGTGTTACAGCTTGCTGGAGCTGTGGCCACCTGGGGACACATCCTCAGCTACCCTGTCCATAACATCAGACAGAAAAGACAGAGGCTGGGGAGGGAGCACTAGGGACTGGATCCAGCCAGCCTACAGCTGCGACTTAGGACTGAAATATGGGCTACAAATTTTTCACAGGGTTGGTAAATGCAACAGAGTCCTTCCAGAATCAGCTTCCCACAGAGGTCAGAGACACCAATGCACGCATAATTACTCTGGCTTCATCATGAAAGATGCTTTCTTTCTATAAATGACCAGCTTCATGACAACCGAAAGAAGAATATTCAGGAGTTTGTGGTCATACTTGATATGGATCTTCTCCCATGGCCCTCTTCAGAACTAACACAGGAAATGCTAAACAAAGGTCTAATATCCAATATTTCTTTGGAGTTGAGAGTAATATGACAAAGTTAAAAGGAATTATGCTGGATATTGTTGATGACAACATTTTAAATACAGTTTCCTGGCCAAACTACAGCAGATCACGAGATCTCCCGTATGAAAGACAGCAGCAGCTTCTCCTCAAATAACTGAAGTCACTAATGAGCTACAAAGCACTTCCATGATCACAATCACTCTCAAAATTATTACAGAATACAAATGAAACAAAAATGATTAGAGGGAAATGTTTTTCTAAAGAGCTTGATCATACTTAACCAATTACCATACTGACAAGATAAAAGCTTTCTTGCAAACACAGTGATATACTGGATATATTATATCACACAAAAAGCATTCAAAGGGTCACCTTTCTTCTCAGACAAGGGCAGTCAACTGAATGGCCCCTGAGCACAGGTAGATAATTTGACTGAAGAAGTGAAAAATAATTTTAAAGAATGAGAAATGCAGCGAGAAAGGTAGACCCAAAACTTGTAGTTAAAGTCTAAGTGACAGATTACTTCATTTCTAAAATAGGCACGATCCTTGATCCTTAGCTTGGAAGTAAAAATCCCAGCCAACAGAAAGAGATGTCCAAATTGCCATCATCAGCAGTGGTGAGTGCACCACATGGCCACACCACTGGCCCATTGCCCCAGGCCACAGAGACCTCCCCACCATGCCAGGCTGGTGCTACAAAAGGTCAAACACACACGCGAAGCAAATGGGGGAGCAAGCAAGGATCTCACCAACATCCCCACTCTTTGCAGCTATGGGATGCAACCAGTAAAAATACACACATGGCTAAAGGTGGCTCAGTATTCACCATTGCAGTCAGTGCTTCTTGTGCAGCTGCACCCTTAGGGAAGGCTCTGGACACACAAAGAGCTGGCGTTTTTTAAAGGGTTGGTGCTTCATTCCCACTGATTTCAGTGTGGTTCACAAAAAAGAAAAAAAGCTTCAGCCAAACTCCTATCAGCTTCCTGCACAGAGGCACACATAAAGGAGGCCAGAACTGAGGGGACTGCAGTCAGCAAGGAAAGAAGTGACAATATATCCAGCAGCATACATGGCCAGCAGGATGCATGGCCAGCCTTTGGAAGATGGAGGAGAGGAAAATGGGCAGAGTTCACCGATAGTGTTAGCTGAAGAGGAGGAAATGGAAGGAATTGGAGATAAGGTCAAGGTTGCTATACTGGAAAACTGCCAACAGTGGGAGAAGGGAGGGAATGGGAAGGAAGAGGAGGATGTGTATTTTACCCAGCAGGAAACCCATTGAGGTGAAATGCAGACGAGAAGGAACCAGAGATCTGAGATAGGACATTGGAAGTAGGGCAGGGAAAATCTCAAGAAGTCAGTGTTAAAGTAGTAAGTAAAATTGCACAGATGGAGGAGATTCCTCATGCCTAAAACAGATGCATTTGGAAACTGTAGGCAAGAATTCCCATAGCTGCACCCCAGCACTCTAACTCAGCTAATCTGAGGACCCCCACCACTGCAGAAACCCATGTCCTTCCTGTTCCCTATAGCTGACATTTTCACAGACACAGGAACACAACTGACTCAGCACCCTGGCAGACAATAATAGCAAGGTTAATCTGGTTACATCCTAAGCAGCAGAAATTGTCCATATAGGCAAAAAGCAGCATGGTGTGTTTTGAGGCAAGCATCGCTCTCAGTTTCCTCTCCCCATCTGGTTTTGTCAAGCATGCAGTCTTTGTATTAGATGGACATATGGCTTTTCCACTTGCTAGCTTTTTATAGTGTTTGGTAGTTCAGAGGTGGTTTACTCTTCACCCTCAGATATGTGGCTGAGGCATTACATAATCATATAAATGAATGATGCTACAAGACAGCTCAGAAATCACAAAAAACACCATTAAAATTTATAATAAAGATGTTGAGAAATAGCATACCACTTTCAGCTATATCTGCAGCCACAGCCACCCCACCAAAAGGAAGAGCTGCCCAGCAGTGAGATTACCAGTCTAATTAAGGAGAGGGGGTATAGGTTATGTCTCTGAGTGTCCAGATGCTTGCAGGAAGCACCTTTCTTCCCTATGCCCAGGGTTTATCAACCACTGCACCTCTGAGACCCAAAGACAGTTCTTAAGAAGCAGAAGTCCCAGGAAACCAGAGGCTGTGGAGCTCTGTGTGACCCATCCTATGCTTCCTCAGCAAGTTGGTGCTTTTGCTTCTCTCCAAACCACCGTGGCTGCTGTGGCAGAACACTTGAGACTGTTGTGGCATGGATCTCTGATGAGCTCAGCCCTGGACAGAACAGCCCTATCTCTGCTGCCAGGATGGTTCTGGGACTGCAGTGTCCTGAGAGGGTCCTGATGAGACTCTTAGCATCCATCAAGGGAGGACAGTGCCAAGTACCCCCATATCCAGGCCCTCTTCCACAGGAAAAAACCACAACAAGAGCTATTCCTCTGCTGCCTCTGTGCAGACAGCAGTACTGAAGCACCACTGAACACATTTCCCTTTTGGCCCTCGCTTGTTCCTTCATTTCAAGCAGATCAGTGCTGAATATTTGCTGGTATCAGTGATGGGACCAATGCACTTCTCAGAGCTTACTGCTCCCATGTGGCATCAGTCCCCCCCCCCATCCCACCCACCCCACATCATGCATGCCAAAACCACAAATCCACCAGAGAAGCTCAATTCTGTCTGAGACCCTCCCAGAAACCTCTCTCTGGAGCCTGCAGGGCTTGTCTCCAAGTCTGTATGGAGAGTCACAGTCCAGCTTTATAACTGACTAAGAAAAGAGAAACTCTGCAGTCTCTCATGCCAGAGCATCCTTGAAGCAATATGGCAATATGCTACATGCAGGGGATAAGTTCCCCAACTCTCTCTTGCTAGAATGCCACTGACACCCTCCAATCCAAAGCAGAAAACAAAGCAAATCAAAGTAGCCCCATTCACTGCCCCAGGCAAAAACCATCGGCAAAGCAATAGTGCTAACGTGAGAAAGAAAATCCCCAGACCACAAATACTGCCAATGATCCTTTTCAATCTGATACAAAAAAAAAAAAAATGAAGAGCAGAGGCCTCAACTTGCAGCTGCTGGAGAACATCTGCTGCTATGTGTCACGCCACAATGTCATTACCAGTGTCTAAGACCAAGTTTCATAAAGAGTCCTTGCTGGCTCTGTCTGGCTGCATGGGGTGTGGTCCAGCACAGATGCTGACAAGCACTGCCATGGATAGCATGGATACTCCATTCCTGTGTATTTGGAAGAAAATTAATGAGACTCTGCAATAGGGCACACTGCGAAATCCCAATAATGACACACCTCCACAGAGGTAAAGTAAGGCTTAAAATATGAGCATCTCTTAATAACAGTGGGAATGCTTTGGAACACAAGAAGAAAAGAGCCTAACTGGGGATGACAGGTGTCTGCTCTTTTAGAAGTTTTGGATCAGAAATTAAAAAAAAAAAAAAAAGAACGAAGAAATTGTGATAAACAATTTCTCCTTGATTCCTCCAAGGATCTGAAAAGACATGAGACCTTGGGCCTGCAATCAGTTTTCAATCTCTTTTTGCTCAATTATATTCTGTCTTTTAGTGACACCCTTTTCCACCTCACCTCCAAGAGTGCTATTCCTGATCTGCAGAAAGACTGCAAAAGACTAAATTTCAAAACCCAGAAGAGAACATCATGCTGGTTTTACTTCAGCCAGCAGGCACAACCTAGGCACTGGGGATGCTTCAGACCAACATGGAACATATGAGCAAATATTAATGCTTCTGAACCTCACATCTTCCCCTTGCCTTCTATTAATTTTTGTCTCCCATTTCAAAAAACAGGCATTTAGAATTCAAACCAAATTATATAAGCCACATTTTTCTAATGGCATACCTCAGACAACATTAAAGCTAAATGGAGTCATATCAGACACCATGAAGTTTTTATTGCAGAGACAGAACACAGAAAATTACATTACATCAGGCACTGTCAGACAGCTCACAATGAAATTCCCAGGCACGTCTATTTATCTCACAGTGGTTTTGTCTGCAGTCTGCTTACCCAGGTTTGAATTGTACTTGGACCCTTCCTTAGCACCTGTCACCATCCAGGTGTTTTAAATAACAAATAAATAAATAAATAAAGGTATCAATGGTGCTTTGCAAATTAGGAACTGTTAAGAGACAAGCAGGAGGCAGTAAGATGCCCACAGTTCATGGAAAGTAGGTGGCAGAGCCAGGTAGTACCATGGAAAGGTGCCATGACTGGCACCCCAGTCCTGGTGTGCTCACAGAACAGGGGGCCCAGCACATTTTTGTTTTGTGAATGGCACATGTGGCTACAAGTTAAAGGAAGTGCCTGGAGCAGCTCAGGCAGTGCTGGGGGGCAGGTGGGGTAAAACCAGCACCAAAACCAAGGACTGAGAGCACAAGGCCACTCTGGCATGGGAGAAGGGAAGGCAGGGAATGCACCAAAACCCTGAAGCACAGTGTCACCATCAGAAGAGCAGCACAGGCAGCACCAAGGGCAAGCACTGGGCTCACATGGACAGATGATCCACTCAGAATGAGAAATCTCCCTTCACACAAAGATGAGTGGCATTCCTGGGCAATCACACACACACAAAAATCACCTGTTACCACCAACCTGAGAAATTCCTGGGGCTCCCTCATTGTTTTGCATCCCGGGCCACATTTCCCGGGGTGCAACTGCCCTGCAGCTGCAGAAGGGTTAATGGCTGGAACGACATGACTCCCGGCTGACATTTCACCCTCCCTTCCTGCAAAGGCCCTTCCCTCCCTGCTGCATCTTCTCATGTCCACAGCAGCTCTGCCATTGCCACCACGTGTGGTGCTCCTGAGCTTGCCCAGCTCCTCTCATGGCCCTGCAGGGACAGGGCTACCTGGTGGCACTCTGGCAGCAACCCCAGGGTTCCTTGCTGGCTACAAGATTTCCTGGAGGTACAAAGAAGTGACCAGCGCCAGCTCCTCTGCAGACCACACCTTTTTGCCACCCTCCTGCAGATGATGCCAGAGCTCTGATATCTGAGCATGGGACACCCTCACAGGAGCCAGGGAGCACCAGTATGTGTCCTGTCTGCCTGGCAGATGCTCCAGGGCAGTGATGTGCTTGGCTGTTGTTATTCCATGCCTACTGTGCAGAAAGCCTGCCAGCATCCATCTCAAACCCAGCCACCAGCTCCCTTTTTGGGCACTTCAATGGGCACAGTCCTACGTTCCCACAGACATGGTGGGCTGCCCTGCAGCTGCAAGCACCTGACAGCCTGCCACCAGGCACTGGACAAGGAACCTGTGGAAGATTCCTAGACAGACCCTGCTGCCCAGCACAACACAGGTCCTGGCCACTGACAGGCAGTGAGTTCAGAGCCATCAGTACTCTGTATTAGCATCTTCCTTATCAAATCAAGGGTCTTTATTGCAGATGATAATCTCCTTTGGCATTACTTAATTTGCTGCCTTTAATCATAGAGAGCAGCTGGTCACGTAAACATTCAAATCCATGAATTAACTGCTAGGTCCACACAGGAGCCAGACAGAGCCCATCTGTATCTCAGCCACCTCCTCCTGCATCTTCATGGTGTCCCCAGCACGGATGGATGTCTACTTAAATAATAACAAAGACTTTAACATAACTAATAACAAGGGCATGGCGCTTTCTGATTATTAAAGAAACAATTTAATTGTTTCATTGCTTTCTCAGCAAACATCACAGACACCCAACAAAAGAATAGCTCCTCTCCCTGGCAGGCATGACACAGCACTGGCCATACAGGCTGTGCCGGGGCACTGAAGGGAAGGGAAGGTTTCAGGGACTGCCCCAAACAGAAAAACAAAGTCAGGACATTGTTTGCAACTGGATGTCATTACAAACAGGAAGGGTGTCTTTTCTCAGCACTGAGTTGATCGCAGCTCCAGGCTCGGGAGACTCCTCGGAGCATGCAGAGCCGGTGAGTCAGCCTCCTCTGGCAGTGCTGGGGGAGAGGGGGGTGGTCACTCCATGGGCTGGTAACAGCCTGGCCAGCTGGGATGGGTGCACCCTGGTAAAATCACCACAGACAGCTTCAGCTGCCCCCTCAGACTGTGAAACCCTTACCAACATGACATTTGCAGAGCAGTTTCAGCCTGTAACCACCTGGCACAAGCAAACAGAACAAGTCTGTCCAGACAGAGCAAGCCCACGCCGTACCAGCAGACAAGTGCACTAACTCTGGCTGACTCACAGGAGCACTGTCAGCGTGAGGATTTTGAGAGGCGCTACTAATTTTGATAAAGGAACGTCAAGCACATTTGTTTTCAGAAGGAAAGGGTGGGCATTTTTAAGACTCTCACGATTTTGAAGCAAATCTGATTTGGGGATGATGCAGGTGAAAGCCTCTGAGTGGGTAGAGGATGCATGCAGGCACATGTATCAGATGCATACAGATACACATCTGTATCACCCCTCAGGTCTCCATTTCAGCCTGGCTGCCCTTCCAGACCTATGGCAGAGCAAGGGTCTGTTGTGCCCCTGCCTCTCCCCCGGCCCATTGCCAGCCCCACACAAAGGTACATGAAAAATGAGCATGAGAACCTACAGCAGATCCCCAAAGCAGATGAATTTTTCTTGCTTCCTGTGGTTACCTGTAAGGGCTGATTATGGGCACGGCCTCTCAATGCCTCTTTTGCTCATCAAAACCCCCAACTTTGTCACTGCCAAACTTCGTGCTGGTAAGCTGCCATGGGGAAAAAAGCCACCCACTGCTCAGAGCCTCTGCAATAGCAGCAGATGAAGGGCAGCTGCTTTCAGAAATGGATTGGTTTGTTCTCAGCTGCTGGTGATACACCCTGAAGCTTCACCATAGCACTCCCTGGGCCATAAATCCCGACAGACCTTTCATTTTACTTTCTCTTCCACAGCTACTGTTGCTGCAGCAGCAAATCAGGCACCTTGAATTTCTCTTTTTGTCTGCTCAATAACATCCTGGTGGTGTTGGTGAAGCCAGTGGGAAGGAGCTGCCTTCTGCCACGCTTCTCATGCTTCTCTCAATCATTGCTTCCCCCGGCCTAAAAAGGCACCATGGCCATCACTGATGTGGGAAGGTGAGAAACCAGCCTAGAGTCATCCCCTGACACACACCAGCTGTGCTCAGCTCACCTGACAGCTACAGGGGATGATGGGGTGTGGGGACAGGAGAAGGCAGGGGACCATCAGGGCACTACACAGAATGGGCTTCTGAAGTAACAGAAGGGGCTGAAGGCATTTTGAGAGGCTGCAATGAGATGCTGAAGATGTAAATGCAGTTCTGGGGATGCCAGAGGTACTGGGCAGCCAGGGATCCTCCTGCCCAGGAGATTCATGTAGCACTGTGAGGGGCTGGGGGTTCCTTGCTGGCAGTGGAGGGGTTGCTGTGCTGTGCTGGGACACCTTGAGACCCTGCTATGGTGGTCTAAAGTCCCCAGTGAACCAGGTGACCCTGCAGGGGAAATCAATGCTCCAAGGGTTCCCCTGACTCTTCTGGGTGCATCTTCAGGACATCACAATTAGAACAGTGTGGTGATCTTTAGCCATTTCAAGCTTGATTTTAAAAGTCAAGTTGGCTTTAAGCAGCTGATCCAGTTCTTCTCCCTGAGAGGAATAGATTTACTCCCATGCAGGCTGAGGAGGGACTACAAGCCTTGCTCTGTGTTCCCCAGTGAGACCCAAGACCAGGCCTGGGCCACAGTTACATCTGCTTGCCTACACCAGGTTGGTTCAGGGGCCATCTTCGTCCTTCCTCTGCAGAGAGCTGAAGGAGAAATACCAAGCTACCTTCTTGCTTTTCTTCTGCCTTAGCCCTTGTACTGAACAGGATGGAGACCACTGTCTTTCCAGCCAAAAGGGAGAGACTGGACTGCCATTGGGGTTGGGGTTTATCTACTATGTACCCTCACATCACCTCTCCTCACCACTGCTCTCACAAGTTCAGCAGACAGCCAGCACTTCAGCCAAGGACTCATCATCCCTTCCCACTGCATCTAATGGCTTCTCTTTACACCTACAGACCACAAACATTTGGGCTTGTTTTTGTAATAGCAAGTGTGCCATCTGGCAAAACAAAATACACTTCCCCCGAGTAGCTGTACAAGGCAGAGGTACAAAACTGACATGTGACAGCATGGTGGGAATCAAGAGAAGGGGCTGGTGCTGCAGTCAGGCTGCCAGAGGTATCTCCCAGGCTTTCCATCCTTCAAGAAGTGGGCACTGGAGAAAAATACAATCAGAAACAGTGTCAGGAAGCCAGAGACTCAGCGGCCCTCTAAGCTGAGTGCTCTCCACTACATAACCACACTCCTACTTTGCATTTTCCTGTGGATCTTCTTGGTTTTTTTAATAGATTTAGAAGGGAAAAAGAATTGTGTCTCCCCAGCCTAGTCTGTAGTCTATACAGACTCTTGAGAAAAGCAGCTTTGAACACTCTAACAGAAATCTCACTTTTATCTGGAGATACTTATTGTAGTGCTCAGGGGCCTATATAAAAGCTGGGTATTGGCATCATCAGCATGGTCTTCCCAAAAAGAGAGAGCTTGTCTCAGCTCTGACAGAGTGTATCTGCAGGTACTTTCCCCAGGCATTCCCAGTTCCAGACCCAGGATTGTCTCCTGTCACTACCTACAGCACTGGCAGACACATCCTCCAGCTGGGGAACCGCCAGGAGCTCCTGCTCCTCAGCAAAGGAACACTACAAACTCACTACAAAAACTTAAGGAAAGGGAAGGTGATGATTATTTTAACCCAGCATGTCACTCACACCCACACACACACACACATTCACATGTTCACCAAAAGGTGACCAGGGTCACTGTGTGTGGCACAGAAAACAAGGGACACCCACTAGCAAGTCCTAATGACAGCCCTGGCATCCCTCCTCATTGACAGCAAAGAAATGGGTTCTGGGACACATTTTTCACATGCCTTAGGAGTCAGTGGTTACTATAGGCTGATCTTTATCTCAGCATCTTGCTTACCCTCCAAAAACCCTAGGAAAGCTGCTGCCTGTTGCCTCCTTTCCATCACTTTGGTCATCTTATCTACTCCTTCCTCTTGGAACCACAGGAAGAAAAATTGTGGTGTGACATTGCTCCTGTTATCAGGGAGCCAGTCCTCTGCTGATGAGCCATCTGTGCTGTGGCCTTAGCACAGACCTCCAGGGCCTGACACAAACCACACATCCTATGCTGTTTACCCATTTCTTTGCTGCCAGTCACGTCTTTGGCCATCAGCAAGAGCCAAAGCATCCCTTCCTCTAGAATTCCTGCTGGTGTTTTGACACACACTTTTCCACCCACACTCCATCCACACTAGCCTTAGTATTTCCATTGCAAATCCTTACAGTTACTCCCACCAAAAGCAGGATTCCCATTATAAATCACATGGACAGTGCTAGCAGATTTTAAGTCTCAGGCAGCCAGGCTAGCTCTGACTGCTAGCAACAAGCTGGTTCATGTTTAATGGTGTTCTTTGCCAGTGTAGATAAATGGTTCATCCAGGCAGCTGGTTTATGAGCTTCTCAAGGTGATGGTACCTTCAGCCATAGGACCATAAGCAGCCCTCAGGTCACCTTCTCATGCCTGGGCACTGAGATGGGCCTGTGGCACAGCCACAGGGCAGAAGTCTGCAGGGAACTTGTGTCCACATGGCAGCCAGAGCACCCATGAAGAGGCCAAAGAGACAGGTGCAAGCTCTGGGCCATGTCTCAGCCCCCACACAAATCCTCAGCTGTGCTGCAAGGGTCTTGGATGTCCCCCTGGATGTGGGGGGAGTGAGCAAGCAGCTGTGTAGGGTTTAGTTGCCAGCTGCAGTTAAACCATGACACCCAGATGCCAGATGGGCCACTAAGTCCTCAGCAGTGCATGGCTTACAGGTACCTCAAAGACACCTCTCATGCCTGGGACATCAACTTACATGAGACTGAGCAGCTCTGGAGGCTGCTGGCAATGGCAAAAATGGAGCCAGCCTGTCCAGCTTAGTCTCATCCCAGGGAAATGGCAGGTCCCATCAGGAGCTTGTTGCTGCCTCCTCTCTTGAGTCCAAGCCAGAGGAAACCACCCTCACCTCCCAAAGGACACAGTACTCTGGTACTCCATGAAATTATGCTGGGTGGCAGTTTCCCAGAGCTGGAAAGATTAACCACGCTGCTATTTGTTCAAGCTAACATACATATCACACCTTCCCTTGCAAAGGCCAGGGTCTTATATGCCAAAATAACCCCAAGGACTGCTGTTCCTGGATATCTGGTAGCCACTGCAGACTACAGAACAAATCTATAATTACCCAGGTGCATGAAGCCCAATGCACAGAGTGCAACTGTGAGTGTCTTTTGCTTCTGCATCTTGAGTGTGCACTGGTGTCCCCGATCCAGGACACATTAGAAACACCCAGCTGTGTCATTAACTGGGATATGTCATAGCTCTGGGGAGCTGGAGTGATGCCTACTTGTTACCTGTGTGACAGTGAGGGATGTGCTGAGGAACTTCCCAAAGAGTTACACGGGCAGCACTGATGATGAAACCCTGAATGGATGTGACAGCTTTGAAGCTGACACCAATTGTCCATCACTCACCCACATGAAGCTTGTGCAGGCACAAAGAAGAATGATTTCTCACAAACTCATGCCTGCTGTCTATAAAAAAAAAGCCACAGAGAAACTCAGGTACATCTAAATGTTGACTTCTGGGCATGCTCAAGTCATTCAAAGACATGTGCATGAATCTGTGATCATTATCCTCATCACAAAAACAGTGTATCTTGTCAAGCCACAAACCAAAGGTTTTTTTCCTATTTGGTAGGAATAAATAAATAAATGGCTACATAAGTATCTCAGACAATGTGGATTTTGATCCAAAGCTGGTTTTGTTTTTCCTCTATCAACTTTCTGCAAAGGAGGCAGAACACAGCTAGGGTGACAGATGAAAGTGAATGTCACACAGCACCCAAGCCTCTCCATAAATGCCAGGTGCCGTCTCTTCCTTGAGGAAGGAGAGAAAACAGGGACAAGTAGCCAGGAAGGGCTCCAGCAGGCAGGACCATCTGCCACCAGCCCTCACACAGCCCCGGTGAGCTGCGGAAGCCAATGCTCAAGCAGAAAACTCTCCTGCCAGCTCCCATCCCAGCACAGCTCCTCTGCAGAGAGCTGCTGGACATATCCCAGCCTGACTGACAAGGTAAACGTAAAATCATGAGTAGCAGCAGTTACTCCTTGGGGCAACCAGCACAGGCTGACTGAGCATCGCCAACCTGGAACAAAGCGGGGGATCAAAAGCCTAAGCACCAGAGAAGCAAAGCAAAATCTCCAAAATTGTAAGGCTGGCACAGCCAGACAAACATCTCCAGGTTCAAGTCTCTCTGCACTCCCTATAAAGTCTCCTGTCTTCATACATGGTGCACAAAGTTAGAAAAGTGAATATGCACCTGGACAGTTTTATCCCCCTTTTTTTTTGCTTGAAACATCTCCATCCATCCTGCCATTTACCAGGGATAGGAAGGGGATATGCTTCCATACTTGAGTTTTGTTTATGCAAACTTCACTAAATTATCATTGTGCCCTTCTTTACAGCTGTAAGAGATACACTAAATCTACAGAATTACTTTTTCCCCATCAAGTAGCCAACACATGACTGATCCTACAGGACCTGCAGTGTCCCAGACATGGAGCAGAGAGGTTATCCAGCTGTCCTGCCTTCAGGATTTTGCTCACATTCATAACACTGGCAGCCCACTCCCAGCAGGACTCTCTGACTGTTTCTATGTTCTTCCTGTAATCAGGGAAACAATATCACCACATAAACATAGAGGCCCAAGCAGTGAGGGAAACATCTGGAAGGCAAACACCTGGCAGGGCTCAGGATCCTCAGCCATGCCTGGCACATGGGTGCCCTGGCACAGCAGCACAGATTCCATCTTATGCAAGAAGCTTTAGTCAAGATTCTTCTGTGGTTTGAGAAGCAATGCAGGCAAATCTTAGGAAACACAAACCTCATTTGTGATACAGAAAAACCTAAGAACTTACTCACTAAACAACCCTGTCCATGCACTGCCAGACACCTGGCAAGCTTCATCCACAATCAGCTTTTTTACTGCAGACACCAAGAAGAATTTACCAAGAATTTACCAAATTTACCAAGAAGAAGCTGCAGGTGTAACAAGAATCACCCTAGCTTTAAAAGATTCCCAACAGTGACTGCCAGCTGACTGAAAACCCATGCTGGGAAGTTGATTAACTAAATTCAGGCACAGATTAATGTTCCAGGGGCTCCCCATCCTCCCAACATCTGCAGGTTTTAGCTGCACGTTTGCAACAGCAGCTTCAGGGTGAACAATCACTTGGGAGAGCTCCCTGTAATCTTCACCTGCCCCCTCCAGCCATGCCCACTTTTGGGGACACCCATGGCTCTGCCTGTACGGGTAAGGAAAGGTCTCTTACGTTTTGCAGCGTGTCTTGGTACTGTGGCAGTGATGAGAGCTGTGACTCAGAGTGGTATGGGGACAATCCTTTCCTCAGAGTCCTCAGGTCCCCTGTGCTGGACTGCTGCAAAGACAACAGAAAACAGGACAGTCCATGTTAATGAGAAGAAAGAAAGCTGTGCCCCTCCTGGTGTCCTGGCTTTTCCCATGACCACATCTGTCCCTTGACCTGTTCTCATTACTTCTCCCTGCACCAACAGTGACAGTGAATACTGTAATAAAATAATATAATGTAATAAAGTAATAAAATGCTTTTTCCATGTCTAGTCCTAGGGAAAACACCTGTAAGCAGTTGGAGGTGAACTGTTCAAGGTCTGCTACATTAAGTGATACAGCAGGAAGGCATTTTTGTTTTACCTAAGTTACTATATGCTCAATAAAAAACATTTGTTAAGAAGCACATAAAAATATTTTTAAAATTTCAGATTAATCAAAATCAGCAAAAATCTGCAAACGCAAAACAAAAAAAAAAAACAAACAACAACACCCAAAAAGCCCACATCAGGAGATACTTTCTAGATTAAGACTTTGTAAGCAGTGCTACTATCATTCACCTAAGCTTGC
The DNA here is from genome assembly GCA_013399835.1 of Leptocoma aspasia. Lineage (NCBI taxonomy): Eukaryota > Metazoa > Chordata > Aves > Passeriformes > Nectariniidae > Leptocoma > Leptocoma aspasia. The sequence continues at coordinate 906,612 of VXAX01001399.1, read as the reverse complement.
AAAATGTGTGTTGACAGGAACAGTTTCTTATTTGGTTACAAACTTGCTTGTACCCACAGGTCTTAAACATAGTCCAATAAATGAAGGTAGTCCATATGACCCTAAAAACCAGATAAATGCAACCAATAGTCTGCACTCACAGGGAAAGGGTGTTAGGCTGAATAATCTCCCCAGGACAAAATTTTTGCCTTGTGTTTTTAACACTCTCTGTGATCTTGAAATGTGAAGAATGAGAAGTGTTTCTCATTTATAAATGTGCACCCAGAAAAAGCCAATACACAAGCAGCCAAAATCAAAGGTCTAGGAGAAGATTCTGTCTTTATCACCAATAAACATCTCATTAACTTTTCATATTTTTAAGAGTATCAAGCAGAGCACTGTTCTCTATTTTAAAGTTTAAAAATCATGACCTTTCAGATTTTTATGCTCTATTAAGACTTTCAACTCCCATTTGCTACAGAAATTATGTTTTCTACACACTTCAAAAGAACCAAAGAGAAGTCATTGGAGCAGTAAAATTTAACAGGAAATCTCATAAATCAACTCAATTGTATGTAAAAACCCCACAGTAACCCAAAGACCTGAACATAATGGAGACTTTGGAGACTGTTGCTGTGCACAGATCTCTGGAAACATCGAAAGTTCATTTCCATTTCCTGCTCAAAGAGAAGAATTGGTGCACTCTGAGTGGACACATTATTTTCTATCAATGTCATAAATATTTTTTGTAGCTACATGGCCTCTTTTAGTTGATATTCAGCTTTGGTTTTGTTTCAAAATGTTGTTTGCTTAGGTTAAAACTTCTACAGTGACCCAGTGCTTTCACAATCATTCTAGAGCCCTCACCCTATCAACTTTCCTTTTATAAGCTGTGAAGACAAGGGCAGCTCTCAAGAAAGCCATAATGAGAAATGGATGCTAGTCCTGTATGACCCAATCTGCTGGGAACTGTTGTGTCTCACATGGAATCAAGTGATACAGAATGAGTTCAGCATATCAGATATCTGGGATTCCCCTGAATTTATGAAGAGAGAAGATGTGGCCTGTATTTCTTTCACTTTTCACAACAGAGAGTCAGAGAGAGAGAGAGAGAGATCTGAAGGAGATAACTCCTTCTGAAGCTGAAAAGTGACTGCTGCAAAACTGAGTTTCCACTATTCCTGGGAGGTATATAATTTCAAATAAAGGTTAGCAGGTCACAGTGGAAGATGATAAGAAGACTCTTAGTTTACTGGCAGTGTCCCAGGCATGTGATGTCTCTTGGTGGTTTTCCTGAAAGGATTTCACCTCGGCTGGTTGTGCTCCCACATCCCTTCTCCACTCCTGTGTGTGCGTGGGGACACAGCAACCTCCTGGAGAGGTCCTGACACTGCTACCCACTCCCCTGGCCTGTCAGCTCAGGCACTCTTCCCTGACATCTGTGATGAAAGGGCACATGCATGGCCAAGGGAAAAGCAGAATAAAACAGCAGAGCCACAATGTGAGGTTGCATCTTTGTGCTGGAGACCCCAAAAGTCCTTAAAGTCTCTGCTCCAGACGAGTGTGTGTTGCCTCAGCAGTTTAGAGGCCATGGACTATTCAGACTTTTGCAAACCACACTGAGACCTGCAAGATACCACACGATCGTGGGGCACCAGAAATGTAGAAACAGGCCTGAGAAAGAGAGATTTGGTGGGCATTTGGTTGTATCCCAGAAATTTGCTGTCTTGCCCCCAAATCTGAATGAGTTGGTCTACATTGGATTCCCCATGTTTCATCACATTACAGCTTGTCCTCGCAGAAAGTCAAAATGCTTTGCCCAACTAAGGAAGGAAGACAACCAAACACAAGTCCAAACAACACCCAGAATCACACTCCTGTCAGTAAAAATGTGCTAGTTTAAATTGATTTAATTAACTGCCCTATGCTCCTGCCTGGAGAAAAAGTTTGCATTAATTTCAGTTTGGCTTAAATTGGTTGAAATTGTGTTGGTAAATACACAGATACAGTCAAAACTCTGCTCTAACAAGTGTTTATAATGGATTAGTTCTATTGCTTTTTTTAAAACAAATCCCATTTAAGACTGCACTAGCGTGTGACAAAACTATTGTTAGATTGTTTCAGTGGCTGCTGATTATGAATCTGACCTAATGCATTCAATTTGATGGAAAGATTCCCACTGAGTTCAATGAACATCAAAACAAGCTCTTAATTAAAGAAAAGAAAGGAAAAGGAGAAAAAAATAGGATAAAAAAAAGACATCTAAGAAATAAAAATGCTGAGCAGAGATCTATCCAGAAGAGGAAGAAGGTGTTTGGAGCAGAGAGTGGGTTTGCTAGTGCAAAAAGAGTCTTCACCTGCTATTATTTATAAGACATCCCTGTCAGAGATGGGCAGAGTAAACTTTTTCCTCCCACTGTCTGTCATAAAGCCAGCCCCTTTCATGGGCCCTCCACTCAATGTAATTTTCCTTCTATATTTTCTAGAAGCTATTTGGGAATGTATCTTACTTTAATTGCTTGTGGTTTTTTTACAACAGGCTACCAGTCACAGCTCTGCACTATTTATCTTCCCCATACTAAAGGCAAATGTGTGTTTTTTCACCATAGAAAAAAAATTCTGATTTTTCTTCCTTTTTAAAATTAAAATGGTGCAGTGACACATATTCAACAGACCTCCCTAAACATTTGCATATTCCTGGGCTTTGCTATCAGTGTTAGAGCTAACCAGGAAGAAAGTGAATCCCTCATTAAAAAGCTATATGACTAATGATGCATCAGAATGAGTAGCCATTACTCCACTTAAACCTAAATTAAAAATCCTGGTATTTGCATTGTCAATTCACTCACAAAATGAAATCTCTTATTACCTTACCCAATTTTCATTACTGAGATGTAAGTGGATCCCAAATTGCTTTTCTAGTCAGAAAGACATTTTAAAAGTAGAATCCCAGATCATCTCTGTTCATCATCATTGCTGGAGATTATCTCAGCTAATGGCAACATATCTATAATAAATTATCCTTCAGGTAAAATCACTTCATATTTCTGGAGTTTCAAGGAATTTATCAGCAAAATCATTTTCATCTGAACTAAAACTCCGTGGGAGCATGCAGTCTCAACTGAACTTTTATTGGAAATGTTTCCTAAGCTGAGGAGCAGAGACAAAAGGAGGGACACAGCAAAGTGAGAGCTCAGGAGAGTCACACGCCTGTCCCCAGCAAACACCAACAACTGGTCACTGACTACTCCAGGGTGGCTTTTGCTCTCTTACTGTGAATATTTTTTCTAACCCTAGTTAAAGCATGTCCTGACATCCAGGGTGGTACAAAAGTGCAAGAGCTGCCCTCGGTCTAACTCAGCATTTCTCTCCCTGGCGTTGCCTCCCCTTCCCAGCTGGTGAGCATGGGGACAAGCCTGCAGAGCCAGCACCTTCACCTGCAGCACAGCCTGTGCCACACGCTGCCAGCACTGCCACCCCCAGCGCTCACTCCGACACAATCACTCTTCAATAGTCAGAAAAAATGGCAGAACATTTATTGATAAATTTTTCAACTAGGCAGGAGTTAAGAGTGACCCCAGAAGACACCATTCTTGGACCAAAGCCCAAGGCTTTTGTCAGCCTGTTATGAAACAAATGGACACAGGCATGCCCCTCCCACCAGGGAAGGGAGTTTGGCTTACTCCTACCAATGACAAAAGAGTAGGGCCAACAAACCAAGTTTTTTAGTAAAAATAGACTGCAAACCCAACCTTTTTTCTGTGTAGAAAAAAGAAGCAATTTGATTACAGAAGCAATTTGATGGGTGGAAAGTGGTATTTTCCATAACAAATAATGTATAATTTTAAATGCTTGAGATAGAAATTAAAGTCCTGGTGTTTTCCAAAGACTAAAATTACATTAAAAAAAAAAAAAAAGCCAAAACAAAACAATGGAAAAACAGCAAACACTTGTTCCTATCAAAGCTTTCTATCCTGCTAGCAAAGAGAAGAAATGGTGGCCTCTGACTTTTTGACCCGCTGTGCTGAGTGATTCAATTGAAAAATAACACAAATAACACAAGAAGATGGATGGTGTTTGTGGTATTTTAAGGTCAAAGTACTATGAAGAAACATTTATTTTCCTTTCTGTTTCTGTCCAGTAAAGTCAGATCAGTGCTGTGGCCATGTTGGACCAACTGTGAAGATAAAGTGTTGAAAACTTAGAGACAAGTCTGACAAATTATCTTTTCTGTTACCCTTCAGTGTTACTTCTACTAGAAGGGAGAAAAAAGAAGACAAATATTTAATTCTGAAATACTTTGATGCATCAAAATGGACTGTTCTTAACATAAGCTAAATACAGAAAGACAGAAATTTACTTGACAGAAAGTTCTCAGCATTTATGAGAGATTAGCAAAAAATGATTTCAATTAGAATTATGTTCTGAAGTGACTGTGGAAAATTAAAAAGCAGCACTGTCAGCTCCCAGTAATTCATGAATTAGCATTCAAAACAGGGTCGTTACATAAATAGCCTTTAATTGAAAACACTTTTTTCTCCTTTCACGTAAGTTGTAACAGATGAAGGCTGAAAAGATTAAAAAAAGTATTTAATCATAAATGATCAGTTTGACCCCGTGCCCTGTGGAAATATTAAAGCCTTCACAAAGAGTCACAGCTTCTCTTCTCCCCATGGGCTGTGGGGTCATTTGGGAGCCCAAACACGGGCATCCTGTGCCCGAGCATATCCGAGGCACTCTGGAGCCTCGGGAGATGTGCTGAAGAGATGCCAGAGAGCCACATCCTTCTGCTGCAGGCAGGAGCAAGGAGGGACAGCCCTGGAGCCACCTGAGCACTGCAGCTCTCGTCACCTCTTTGTAACTCATTTCTAACCTCCTGCATTGGGAAAACTTTCTCTCCTGGTTCACAAGTCATTTTAAAAAACACACAACAAAGCACCAAATTGAAGGTCAGGAGCCCCTTTTTGTTTACCTCTGGGGAGTATAAAAGGATGGCAAAATGTGTCCAGAACACAAAGAAGCAAGCACACATGAGTCACTGACAGCAGACTTCCCAAAGGGCTGTCATTTCCGAGGGTTTAAAATAATCAGCTTCATTTTCCTACAATGCAGACCCACTTGCACTAAGCTCAAGAGACAGCAGATTACACACTGCACCACTTAAATGTATTAATATTATATCTGCTTTCAACATAACTTTGGCAGAAATTATGTAACAGCGTGAAATGCAAATAGATGGAAAGGAATACTGCAAGGAACTCAATATTGACAAGAGAACATACCCTTATTGACACCAGCTCAGAAGATTTTCTTTGCACAAATTACTATGCCACACCATCACCCAGGCCTCTGACAGACAAGCAATTTTCATTTTTCAGTGGCTACCTCCCCTTTTACAAAGCACAGGATTTCCTTCAGCCATCATTTAAACATCAGAATGAACTTGGTCCTCAGCAGTAGGGCAAGGGTATCACACCCTGACCATGTAAGCCCATAAGGATCTTGGCTTATGATTTGGGTAATTCTCTATATGGGGGAAAAAAAAGCCTATATTAAAAAAAAAAAATCACTCTTACTTCAGATTTTAGTTTCACCCCATAAATCTTGGATGTTAGATAGAAAACTCTGTTGAGACCTTGGTTTTTGATTATATACATTTGTGAAGAGGGAAAAAAACCGCAGAAGGTTTTATTTCAGCCCACTATGTCAGGCTGCCTTCATCTTCATGGACTCTTGCACTGCCCATTACCTGGATTACTTGTCTGTCACTGTAATATAAATTCTTAACCTACCAGCAACAATACTCTAAACCATAATTGTTCCAGTAATTGAAACTGCCTCAATTTTGACACTCAACAACCCATTGTTTGCAACTGAGTAATTAAATGGAAGGTTTAGCTCAGAACCTTTTTCTGTTATTTGCTGTAGCAATTGAGCTGAAAGTGCACACTTCTCTTCACACAGGCAAATGGCATTGATTTGAACTTGGCCAAAACAAAGATATTACTAACTAATGTCTTTTGCACAAGTACAGGACAGAAATAAAAATAAATTAGTGGCATATTTAATACATTCAGGTGATTAAAAAATGGAAATCACCGACATTAGCAAGTGAAAGAATAAGCAATAAGAGCCCTAAACAACCAGCAGCAGTATTAAAAGTCAGCCCCCAATGTTCCAAAAAGCTGCTTATGGATGCATTAGCTCTCTCTACCTTACTGAAACTTCGTGGCAAGCTGTTGCAGTCAGCCAGCTAGAGGGGAACAGAAGAACATTACACATGTGGAAACTTAACAGAAATAAAGTTATTTTCTCATCTTGAAAAAAAACTGTATCGTTACCACAGGTGACCAAATGGTCTCATGTGCAGCATTTGGTAAGATAATATCATTATTCAAACTTCAACCCCTTTCCCTATATTCACGAATGAAACCTTGCAGAACCCACCTGCACAAACATTAATATCTCACTATCCAGATCCAGAGCATGGTGATCCCCCCACACACTTGATAAAGCTTGATCACCTTACTGCTCTTCCCAGTTCCAGGCATTTTAGCACACCTGCAGAGGCCAATGGCACTATCAGAGCACACAGCTCTGTGACAATGACCTGGCCCAAGGCAGCCACAGGTGTCCCAGCAGAGCAGTGATATTTTGCTGAGCTAAAGCAAAGCAGAAACACATCTCAAGTAAAGCACAGAGGTGGTGCAAAGCACCTGCTTTGCACAGCTCTCACAGGGGCATCAGGGCAATGGGCCCTGTCTCTGGTGACCTCAGCACCAGGAGTGATTGGCCCTGCCAGGCAGCCTTGTGCCCCAGAGAACATCCCCTACCACTCGACCCTGCACAAACATTTCCCCCTTATCTCATTAATCCACGTTTTAGTGTCTCACGCACCAGGAACCTGAGGGATGGGCAATTTCACTGTGTGAAGCTAGCAAATAATTGAATTAAGGTTCAGTAACTGCAGTTATCACTACAAGACATATTCATGCAAAAGTAAGCTCAGCAAAGCACATGTCTGACTTTAAGTATATGCGAAGAGTCCCATTAGCTTCAGCAGCGTTTATCAGGCAAGCTGGAAATCACACACATGAGAGTGCAATAAAAATCAACGTATTTGATTTTGAAAGAACTCTGCAAATAAGGAAAAAAATTAAGGGACGAGATTAAAACTATTTAACATCTTCCATGTCATGCAATAATATGAGCTTTCTGTAACAGGAGAGATTAAATTCCTTTACACTGGTTCATATCCCTGTTGTACATGCAACACATCTGGGGATCACTTCAACTGGTGACAAAGGCTTTAGAGGATAAGGGTCTGTCAAAACACCTACTCTCCTGATTCCCTCTTCAGTATTCAGCCAGGAGATCACAAGCACAGCCTCAGCCAGTTCCATCAGTAAATCCATTTTTAGTAGTTCACGTGGAATTGGAAATGCATTTGGGCATTGTGCCATGGCTGGATCTCGGCCATTCACAAATGCAACACAGGGATGAGGATTTACATTAAAAAATAGGCTCTGAAGTGGGGGACTCTTCTTCCCCCTCACATCGTGATCTGTATTCAGAGAAGCTGGAGGGGCAACCAGATTTCACCTGGTTGCATTGGTGACAGCTGGAATTCTCTATTGTTGCGGGAGCTAACAGCTTTGGGAAAGGCAGGAGACAGTCAGTAAGAAGCTTAGCAGATTCTACCATGTAAAATCACTCTTGGAAAAAGACTTTTATTAGTATCTCAGTGGGATACAGGATATAAAAGCAGTGCAGGTTTCAAACCTCTCCATTCTGTAGCAACTGAGTAGGGAACTTTAGTACACTGTTAACATTCAAGAATGTCTGTATTTTTGTCCTCTTGTTTTAGATCTGCAGAGAAAGATCAAGCCCGTTAACTCACAGGAGACTCAGATAATCAGTTCAAACCAAATTGCAGTATATAATTATAATCACACAACTGGCAGATTTTGCTCAAGAGGATATATGAGCTGGCACGGCTGAGAGATTCAAGTATCGCAGCCTATAACCCAAATAGAAATGCAGCTCAATAGTTAACAAAGCCTAATGGAGCAATAGCCATTGGCATTTGGTGCAGCCCAAGTCTGGCCTGTGGCTTGCATGCCACGAGTTTCAGAGTCACAGACTAACAGAGCCCATCATGGCTCATTAGAACCAAAATCAGTGTCTTTACTAAGGGTGCCAGTGGAGAAACTACAGAATGCTGCCCCAGTTCCTCCAGGGAAGTAGATGTTGATATGGATGTAGTACCAAGCACAGGTCTGGACCATCCCCTGGAGTCACCTTTCATTTTCGCCTGTCAACTGCACTCCAGGCAAGGAGGCTAAAGGGAACCACTGCACCTCCTCCCAAAATCCCAGCCACAGCAACACTACTGGGCTGCCCTCAAGGCATAAAATCCCATAAAACAACAGAGTTGTCAGGAATGAGAAAAATAAAGACCTGAAACCTTTCCTGACAAAGCAGCAAAGGTCCCTTGCAGGATTTAGCTCATGCTGGGCACCAGCTGACCGAGGGCTCTTTGGGCACCCACGTCCCTCTCCTCTGGAGAACCACTCAGGTGTTCCAAGCCCTCTGCTGAACTGGGACTCAAGCAGCCAGGGAAAATCAACTACTGCCAGTCTCCATTTTTTTGAGATAATCTGAATATTCTTTAAAAGTCTCTTATAAAGATTTAGATTTGCATTTTTGGCTTCATGAAAAACAAAACAAATCTGAAAATCTTGTCACAAACTTAGTCTTGAGTAAAGAGGCTTTCTTGTTCTCAAAGCAATGAATGATTAACATCCTTCCCATTGTTGCCCAAGTAGTTTTCAGATGTCAGACTAAATTTTTCTTGATCTGGGCTTGAATTTGGCATTTTACTCATTGCAAAAATCTGTTTTTAAGCCTCTGTAGTTATTGCATAGTTTCCCCTCAAGACATTTTTCAGTACTTCTCAGATGGACGGATCACTGAGACTCCATGTACTTTGAACCTCTCCACATGTTTCAAAGACACAAAAAGCTGCTTCTTCATAGCCTGATCTAACTGCAATTAAGAGCTTTTTCCCTGGCCCTGTCCTCATACAGAGATAAAAAGTGGAATTTAGTGAAATTATTACAAAGCTGGTTAAGCACAGGATATGACTAATCCTGTATTTCACAGCTGGAGGTTAAACTGAGCCTCATTAAACCCAATGTTCTTGCTTACCCACAACAGAAACAAATGGGGCATGACAGAGCTTTGCATGTGTGCATCTCTCTCACACACACTCAAACACTGAAATTCAGCTCCAGCCCTTCCAAAATTTTAAGTTGCAAGAAATTATATGATGGTCTCAGATTTGTAAGACTCGATTATCCCAGTATGTCTCTGTTTATCTGCTAGTCAACTTCTGGATCCAGATATTTTTCATTATATTTCCTAGGTTTTCACGGAACTCTATTTACATTCTTGTAAAATCCCTGGATACCACAGGTGACAACCCCCAGAACACATAGTACACCACCCAGATTTCATTATAAGTTGCAAAAGCTCATTTCTGTCACTGATCATGCATTTTAAAAGTGCATGAATGCACTTCTAAATATTTATTTAGAGAATATTTGTTTTGGTAGGTAGCAGCTCAAATCTCTGATGTCCAAAGTAAACAGAAGGAACTCCGCTGTCTTAAAGGGTTTGAAGGTATTTTGAACTGCTCCTATAAAAGTATACATTTTTTATTTGGGGAGGAAAAACATTTTATTCAATAAGTACATTGATGTACTTATTGTACATAAGATGACATTACATCTCAAGTCAACTTATTGGATAGCAAATTGATCAGATCAGTCTTCTCATTGTAATTCATAAAAGAAGGAAGTGAAATGGAACACACTTGGACATTGATTGGCTTTGCATGCTATGTTTTTTTTATTTTTAAGATTCTGCTTCCACAACTAAGGAAGCAACATTTGAGGGATTCTGTTATCACATTTTGCATTTACACATGTAAGCCATGCAGTGCACTCTCAAAACCACATCAAACTTTTGGTCTCAAGAGATAAGGTCTTATGAAAATCTGTTTCTTCGAGTCCTGTAGGAATTCTCACCATTGACTTGAAAGGAATATTTGGATGTGACCCCAAATACGAATCTCCTTTTTTATTACTTAAAATTAATATGAAGCTAAACGTTGAAACACTGTCTAAAAATGGTAATAGAGTAACTGAGGGCACATCCCCTTCAGTATTCTATATTTAAATGGAGACCAACTGCCTGGAAAGCTTTCATGTCTGAGTTGCTCTGTATTACCAAAAAAAAAAAAAATCCGATTTCCATTGTGAGACCTTAAATTAAAGCAATTATACTTATCCTCCTCACACACAAACAATAAGTAGACTTTGGGGAAATCAGACAGGTTTGTAATTTTGTTCCTGTCGTGGTGAGCGTGTGCAGTGCTCCTGGCACAGCCATGGCTTCAGACAAACCTCCAGAGCCAATTCACAAAGAGGCCCAAATGCTGATCCCTTACAGCAACTCTGAGAGCCCAGAGGCAACTCCACAAGCAGGAACTGTTAATGGCAGACTTGGCACAGAAGTGGCTGATAATAAAACAACAGGGGAAATTGCACTCTGACTCTCCTGAAGCCAGCCAGCACATTGTGGGCAATTTCTTTTTCTCCTCCTTGGGAAGAGATCAGGCTCTCCACTGAATGGTATTTACATCCTTGTCATCTTTGTTACTCACAATTGTCAGGCTCTTTTCTGCCCTGGGGTCCAGATTTCCCCCCTTGTTTTCAGAAGGATATGGGAAACTGCCTGCTGAGTGCAGGCTGTGCCAGGATCCCCTTTGCCCAAGAACTGTGGCAGCCTGCAGATGCTGTGACCGTGGAAGGTCCTTGCTCAGACACCTCAGCTCTGTTCTAATAGCAGTGTTACAGGCATTGCCCACTCTCATTCTATTAACTCTACAGCTGCAGCCTTCTAATTCAGGAAAAGCATACAGTTCCTTAAAAGTAAGACTAATAACAGTTTTCAAGAACATCTAGGGGTGCTCTAAAGGTCTTCCAAGGATACTCCAAATCCCAGGCAGCTAGCAGGTTGAACTGCTGTGAAGTGCTGTTGCTACTGAAGTCTATTTGGTAATTTTAATTAAATACTCATAAATCTCAAGGGCTGCCACTCCCTAAAGAAGAATTTTTTTGTTTCTGCTCTGGGACTTGAAATTTTCTGTGAAGAGGCAGCAGGACTTCATTGTCAAACGTCCAGTTACTTAGAGCCTCACCTGTGGAATGCATCTGCTTTATTTAAAGCTGGGCTTTTTGAAACAAAGGTGCGTAATGTGCCCTGAGCATCTCCTAACAGAAAAATGCCTCTGGCATTCCTGCTCTCAAGGGAAAAGCTAGACATGGCTCAGCAGAGACTATAAATCAAAAGGAGTCCCGACAGCCAGCCCATGGTGCACAGTACTTAGTTACAAGGAGAGAGAAAAGTGATGAGTCCACACAGCCTATAAACTTCAGTTTTAGCTAAAAGTGCTCAGTCTTTGTGTGTGTACAGAATGAGCTGAAAATGCAAAATAATGTGGAAGAATGACCAGAAGTTTGTTACCCTTATTATTTCTAAAATGAATGCATTAGTTATGAAACTACTCAGAACTGACCTTTGAAGCTCCTAAATGTTGTAAATACAGGTCTCTCTAACCTTAAGGGGAAAGTGTGTAATTAAAAATTCCCTTTTGTTCAAGGAGCAACGTGAAGTGGCTTGAGGGGTCTATTTTGTGCTTGGACACTTCTAGCTCAGAGGAATGGAAAGCAAATATAGTCTCCCACCTCAGGGATTGTATCTTAGCAATATGGAAGGTACCCTCGCCTAGTCAACCAGACACCACTAAAGAAAGGTTAATATCAGCTCTTCTGGGCATTTCCCACAATGACACAGAGGAATATCAAGACTTCACCCACGTGATGTTGCACAGACCAAATGCATGCATACAGCAGAGCTCAGGGCAATCCTTCCCTGGAGAATGTGAGGCTACAGAAGTGATGCCCACGAAGCTCTCCGAAACCAACGCCCAGCATTTCTCAGAGCTTTCATTCATCTTCTTTACACTGCAACTAAAACTTCCAGAAACCAGCTACACCTGTGAGAAAGGTTCACCCCATCCCCACTGGGCTTTGTGGGGTCTTTGCCACTGTGACTACAGCACAGACACCTACCAGCACTGGAGAGCAGGACTGAGTGGTCTTTTCTGGTAGTGGCATTTGCTACAACCTCTCCCCAAACAATAGAAACCAGGGCAACAAAAGTTGTGGGTTGCCAGAATTGCTGCCAGAGACTTTGCCAGCACAGCAATGCCATCCAAGAGCATGACCTTCTAGCTGTCATGGCCACACCAACAGAACATCACAGCATAAACTGCGTCAAAAAAAGTAAAAACTGGAGTAGTTTCTCCTCAGAGAAAGGAAAATGGAGAGAGTGGTGAGTACTGATGGGTTAGCAATGTCAGAAGCATATCATTTTCCAACTGGAAATACACATCATATCCTTCTTTAGAAAGCAGAGAAGTCAAAACAACAACAAAAAAGCCCCACATATATGGCTGTCATAGTAACACCCTTATCTCCATTTCCTGTCCTCCCACTGCAGTGTGGCTTGTGAAATGGTATTTCTTGATCTCCAAGAGTAAGAAAAGCTCTCTCCATTACCCTGTGCAAATAAGTCACTGGAAAAACAGAAGTGTGAATCCCAGCAAACCTGTGCTGTGGGCAACATGTCCAGTGCAGAGTAGCTGCCAGGCATGGGCTGAGGCTTTCCTGTAAAGTGCTTATAGAGAAAGGATATGTTGGGAAGCAGGATAAAAAGTGCAAGCTCGGGATCCCCTGCAACAACTTGATTCCAGAAGGGGCTACAAAGACACCACCTCTCAGCATACCTTCACTCCAGAGATGCTGAATAAGATAAAGCAACAAATCTCACTCAGGATGCACCAGCCAGCAAAAGGCTATTGTGTCACTGGCCACTGGAATATAAATCCAGCCATAAAGCTTGCAAATATCCTTTGCAGCACCAGCCTTCTCAGGTTTCTCTGGATGAAGCACTATTTCAGCTCTATGTTTAGCAGTTGGAAGGAAGCCAGGAAGACTTCCATAACCACCTCTGATTTGTTAATCCCTTAATGCACAGGCACTGTTTGTTACTTAGGACGTCAGGTTTCATCGCTCCTCAGCACGCTGGTGATAGAACTTCTTGACACCAGGCTGCAAATATTATTGCAAAGTCAATACTCCCAGGGAGAAAGCCAAGTCGAGTTGAAATGTGACTTTGGTGTTGACAAGCCAGTTTGGCACTGCAGAGTTCAAACAGCCAGGATCACCTGGCAACTTTCAAAACAGGAGAAAGTTTGCCAGGATCCTTTCTGACTAGAGTCTTATCCCAAGATCCGCATGGTAACAGCTAAACACTTCCCAATCAGACAAAGCAAGTAAAAACACAGTAAGTGGATTATGCTTTTTGGGAAAGTGCTGGGAGCTATATGTACATATGCATGTGAGTTTGTGTCTATACAGATTTTCCTAATCTTTACATAATTAAAAGAGAACAAAAATCCAGATCTGGGTGTGTAGCATGACAGACTGGAGGTGATGCAGCTCAGTATTCCCAGGGAGTTCACCCAGCCCACGGTAGCTCCAACAGCCCTGTTGCTCTAAGGAAAGCTGACTCCCTGCTTACAATAAAAAAGTTATTTCTTGAATGTGATCTAAAAGAAGTTGGATCCTGATCTTTTTGGAGAGCCATTGAGACATCACATGGACGCTGCACAGCACATCACAGCCGGGCTGGCACCAGTGACTGCTGCCACTGGGGAGGTGACTGGCCTTCTCCAGAACACAGAGCTATTTTAAGGTAATTTCCCTCCCTCCTGGATTCAAATATTTGCAAAAGCACAGCCCAAAGGTGAAGACACCTGAGGACAGTGGAGGAAAAGGCATAGCCTTCACACCCAGGGCAGCATGTAGGTGAAGGGTTGATGCATGAGCCTGAAGTAGCCCCGCACAACCCAAAATTAACTGGGTTTCATCCTCCCAATGCAATAACCCCATGCAGCTATGCAGACCCTATCCATTTTCACCATTAATTACCAACTGCTTCTTGACCTCCTAAGGCAGATCTGACAGAGTAATGTGCTTGGCTGTGGCAGGACAAAGCTAGGCCAAGGGCACATTGAGCCCATCCCTGAATCCATGCACATCCCAACTGTCCACACACAGACCTGTCAATAGCTCCAATTAAACAGACACCACCAGACTCCAGCTCAGACACAGTTTGGGAGAAAGACAGGGGGAGTTAAAACCAAATTAGCAATCAATTAATACATGAAGCAACTACAAAGCTGTTGAGTTGAGCACCCTTTGGTGGTTTAACCCTTTGGTGCTCTATGAGTTTTTTTCATGGCTAGTAATGCCAACGAGTATGCTAGGAGAAAGGAATAATCTTTAGAAAAGTTCAGAATCAGGTCAAAATGTGTATTTCAGGAAAAAAAATCGACAAAATTATGTTATTAAAATTTCAGTACACCTAGAGCTCTTTATTATTTTTGTTTGCTTATTTTAAATGAGAATGTTTTAGAAATGTGATCCTGGAACAGTCTATTCTCCAACTTGGTGAAATGCAAAGAACAGCACAACATAAACTGGCAAAAAGGCATTTAAAAAAGTATTACAAGGGCTTTTTTATTTCCAGTCCTTATAATTGGGAAGATCCGGGAAGAAAATGGCTGTGAAACATGGTGCTTGAAGCAAGAAGCAAAGCATAGAAAAAAACTTTTAAAATGCCAGGAAGGTAGAACATAAAAACAGTGAAAGAATACAAAGAACAGGAAAACAAGAGTAACTTTTCCGATGGTTTAAATAGACAGTGCCTTATTAAATGCAGCAGAGCTGCCCCTGTTTACACCAACTGCTGTGTTTTACAGGGGATCCAGAGGACATACCGAACAGAATGGCTGTTTTCTTCTCACTGTTTGACATTGCTATATAAAGACAGGTAAGCAGCATGAGTGATCAAAAGCACAGTGGCACGTGGAGTAGACTTTGAAAGGGAGATGCAAGCAAAAAGTGCCCCTTTAGAGAGTCTGTTCAGATTTAAGTAAGATCTCAAATAAAAGCTAGGAGCCTGCACCACACACAGCTATTCCCAAGGCTGTCCTTTGACAACAGTCTCCTCTTTCAACAAGATAAAAGTCAATGTAAATGGGCAAGCAAGACAAAATCCTACAGCAAGGACACAGGCAGAGCTGGACTGTCACAGCATCTCCAGGAGCAGAGGTGGGTCAAGGAGCTCTGCAGGGAGGCATTAATGCACCTCTGAAACACACACAGACACTAACAGAGGAGTCACTTTTTTTTCCTTTTTTTTTTTTTTTTTTTAAATTTTAACAAAAGGAGACCAAATTATACCTGTGTGGGGTTAATATGAATTGTGTTCTTCCTGCAGAGGATGTTTACCAAAAGCCAATGTGCATTAAAATGGGCAGTCAGACACAACCATATGGAAACAGGAGAACTGAGCCACACTAGTATCTATTAGGCAATAAAACCTACCTGAGAAAGAAGCTTGTTGTCATCCTCCAGCAGTTTCACTTTTGTTTCAAGTTGCCTGATATAGTTGGAAGACGAATCTTTAGGAAAAGAGAAAAAAAAAACCACATTTAAGCTTCTTGTACTAGAGACAAGTATTGTGTCAGAAGCAACATGTTTTCCCACTCTGTAGAAGGCAAGTTTGGGAACGACTTGATGAACAAAACCCTATGTGTGTAGGGTGAGGAGGGACTCCATCAAAGGTTTTTTCATTAAAAAGCTGAGATTCAGCAACAGCAATATCTTCTGTGAACCTGCATCAATGCCATTTTGAGGGGTGGGTGATACAGAAGGAAAGTGAACTTGAAACACTGTGTTTTGTATTTTCATAAAAGTAATTTCCTAGTTTTGAAAGCTATCATCATCCATCTAGAATGTACCAAAATGTTCCACAACAGAACAAGATGTTTCCTTTTAGGTTTGAATAAACAACCCCTCCAGACACGTGCCTTTTTCTTTCAAAAACAACCGAGAAACTCACAAAACCAAGCTGTTGGCACAGCTCTAAGAGAAGGTCAGTGCCACAACTCCCAGCGCTGTAAAAGGGGGAGAAGTGTATTCAGCAAGGCCACAGAGCTGCAGCATGCACACAGCCTGACACACACAACAAGTGCCTACCCAGGACATCTGTTTTTTCTAGTGGAAGCACGTGACACAAACCAGAAAAACACCAGGACAATAAAATACGGAATACCCTCACATAAAATGGTAATATTCAACCTGAAGGAATGCAATGGCTGGTTCACCATTGCAGCAAGACAGCAACATCAGACAGGGTGCCCTGGCATAGGAGATAAGTCACTGGAGAGCTCCGTGGGTGGCTTACTGCTCTCCAAAGCATCTGGCTTTTGTTTTGAACCATGCTTTGAAGAAACACATTTGAAAATTTCACAGGGAAGAAAATAAAGGCCACTGGTAAAACCTTCTCTCCATTCTCATTATAGTTTGATAAGTTCCTCCCATACAATTGGATCTTTGCAAAATTTCTCCTCCACTTGTAATTTGAGTAGCAGAGGCCATGAGCTGTTACAGCAGGAGGAAAAGTTTTGCAACTTTAAGTATAAATATACTTTAAGTAATAAGTAAAAACTCCAAACATTTTCCACACTTCTAAAGGGGCTCTGAAAAGTGCAAAATTATAATTTCCCTCATCTCATTTATTATGGCATGACTGCCACTGTTCAACCCCAGGACTTCTTGCTGAGCGTGAATCGACGAGGAACCAGGTGTTAACACAAGGGCCCCAGTGCCAGGGGGTGTGTGCTGCAATGGCCAGCAGCACCTTTTGGGATCAGCCCCCCCAAGGAGAGCAGGCACCTCTGGCTGTAGCTCTGGCATAGGAACACTCACCCATGCACACCCATGTGTGAGGTTTAGGCTGGCTCTGTGCTAAACAGCTTCTCTCTGCCTTTGCCAGTGGCTGCCAAAAGCACTCGGCACTAAGCCTGAATGCTCTTCCTGGCCACTCTGGGGCAGCTCAGCAGAAGAGCCAGCAGGGAAGCTACAGCTAATCACTGAGACTGCTTTGGCCACTCAAGGGAAAAACTGGAATATGCTCAAAAAAGTGCTACCATAGACCAGTGCCAAACCACACAAAGGAACAGCAGGATGGATCTGAGTCAAGTGCCCATCTAAAGCACACTCTCAGAGGAAAAATGCTCAGTTTTTTGAGTGGATTATGCTTTGTTCAAACCCAGGAAATCCAAACAAGTCCTCATGAGTAAGGTTAAGAAGACACTGTAGGGAGCTATGTAAGTTCAGTGAACAGCTAAAGTGGTGACAAGGTTCACAGCAACATTGGCTTGAGCTGTAGGGACCACAAACCTGGCCCAAAAAACACCCTAACATGGGGGAGTCTCCAGGTCAGAGGAGAAGAGAGCAAACTAAGTAGGTTATAGAATCAATCTAAAGCACTTTCCCTGGGAAGGCCTCGTGCACCACAGCATCAGCCACACATACCTAAGGGTGGTGAGTAGAATGCTGCAGCAGATCGGTGCTGAATGCAGCAAGATCTCGGGATCAGCTTGAAGAACTTGCTGAATTAGTAATGAACCTGTCCTCCAGCAAGGTGCAAGGGGAGTTTGAGATTGTTAAAGCCAGGAGGACCATGGATTCTTAGGTCTGTGCCTCCTCTGTGCCTCAGGCCATCACACTTTAACTTACCCCTAAATTTGGTAAAATAATACCCAATTGGCTAAGCAGTTCCAAAACCAGTCTCCATCTCTGTCTGAAGACAGCCAGACACTACTGGCTGTGTGCTGAATACAACAGTTTCCACTGGTAGATCTGATCAGATAAGGTGTCCTTCCTCCTTCCAGCTCCACCAGTACCCTCATTGTGCTAGCAGCTACAAGGAATTTAGGTTAAGCAGATGAATGGTGATGCAGCAGCTGTCATGTTCAGGCCCTGAATGCTACCAGGACTGACTGACTGGCTGATGGAAACAATAGAGCATGACTGCCATAGAAAAGGAAATAGAGAATTATTCAATTATTTATTCTCTGTGGTTTCATACCCCTTACCACAAAAAAAAAAAAAAAAGGATACTCCTTGGGAAGGCAAGCCCTGCATCCTCGGGAGCCAATGTACACCACTGGTTCTGAAAGCCTGACCTGAGAACTGCTAGAATTCTTCAGACACCACTGTTCAACTCCAAACCATGTTTGATGTCTGACCTTAGCCAGATAACACCCTATGGCAACATAAAAATACATAGGAAAAGAAAAAAACCAAATGAGCCATTTTGTCAGCAGAAGATGCTTCATCTCGGGCAAAGGCTGTGAAACAGTGCTCAGAGCCATCCCAGTCCTCGCTATGCCCTCAGGATGAATCACCTCCATCTTCTGGACTTGCCTGTGTCGAGGCAGGTGCCAGATGAACCATTTGCATCTTGATCTCAGTTTTAAAAAAGCTCGTAACTCTCACAACAGCAGGCAGTAACATTGCCAGGCTAAGCAGTGAAACCCCAGGCTAGGTCTCACCCATGTTATATCAAGAAACACATTCCCAACATTTTTCTGCCGCTGACCTTTCTCTTATCAGTGAGTTTACGTCCTCTCCTGCCTCCCCCAGAGCCAGGAGACAAGGACAGCCCCACTGACCCATCCAGGAGAGGCAGCAGAGCTGGATCACTGACTGACCAGACCCTCCCATCCCTTTCCATTAGAAAACCAATGGTCCTCACTGCTGTGTCAAAGCCTGCTGCCAGCTGTGAGCAGTGCTCCACTTTCACCAGCCCAAAAGCACTCTCCTCAGTGGCTCGAGCAGCTCCCAGACTCAGGTACTGGGGCAGAGCCCCAGCACACCCACTAGCCACACCTCATGGCACTGACTTTGAGTCCACTCACACCTGCTGGGGCCCTGCTGGTGACCAGACAAGTATGGTGGTCAAGGACACATGGTCGAGGATAAGCTTTCTGGCACTCTTCTCTGGCACTCAGTGCTGCCTGGGATGCCATCGGGGCCAACATCCTCCTCTAGTTACCCCTTGGGGCCACAAGAACCAGCTGCACAAGCAGTGGGTGCCTTAGTGGACCAGATGGCACCAGAGGGAACGAAATTTCCCATCAAAATATTTCACATCCCACTCAGCACCCTCCCTGTGGCAGCCCTCACACAGAAGAAGAAGCTGGGGAGAGAGGCAGCGATGTGCCCTGCCAGGCTGCTGCCCACGACAGCAAAAAGGGGGAAAACTGTAATCACCATCAGCCATTGCTCACTTGCACAATGTAAATTCTACAAGCTGAACTGTCCACAGAGCTGTAAAACCTCAAGTCCTGTTTCTTCACAAAGCCTTGGAAAAATTAATTGTATGTAGCTCCCCACATTATCTCCATGAGAGGTAGAGGAGCTGCGTTCCAGCTCGGGAAGGCGCATTACTGTTATTATCCACCCTCCTCAAGATTTACTGTTCTAAAATACATCCTCCATCTGGAATGGGATGTAATTCAGCTTGGATGTAATCTAGCTGAGTAACTTTTCTCCACATAGATAAACCACTTAATACTCATTACAGCTCAATGGAGGCAAGACAAATCAGTCTACCTTGTTTTAACTCAATGGTCTCTCAGAGAGCAGGGAACTGCCTGGTTCCTCGAGCTTTGTAAAAACATAAATTAGAAATTGTTTTAACAACCAAAACAATCTTGCAGCCTGCAGAGCACAGAACAGTGTAATTTTAAAAGACACTTGTAGCCTTTCTGATTCTCATCTGAGATTTCAGAGGAATCTGGCAGAGGGGTAAATATGATAAATTACACATTTATTTTGACAGTAGCAAAATAAATGGTTTCATTTCCTTGTATGCCACTTCTCCAACCACAAGTATGCAGAGCAGAGCTTTGTGTGGTAGCTGCAAGGTTGGGATCAAGACACTTTTTTTTTAAGACCTTCTCATAATGAGGCACTAGCACCTAAATGAATATAAGAAAAAAACTGCCCTTTACTTAGGGCACACCAGACCTGCCAGAAAAGGTTAATGTAGGTGGCTGTGAGGTGAGAAAATTGTCAGGTGCCCTTTGATGGGACTCATTCACAGCAGGACAGTCCTTACACCCAGCCTGGGCAATACCAAACAAAATGGCAAGAGCAGACTCGAACCAACAGAAGTGCTTTAGTCCTCTTCCAGAGCACCCCACTGAGGTTTGATTTGTCTTTTTTATTTGCCTTTTTGCTCCAAAGCACAGGTTTGCAGTGTCCAGCTGGAGTGCTGGCTGGCAGGTCAGGGCCACAGTGCCCCACTCCAGTGCTCCACACACCCAGGAGCGAGGCTGGACACTCAGAGCTTCCACTGCATTTTTTCCCCAGGAGCTCCTTTAGCTAAGCATGATTCATGACAGTAAAGCACAGCTATATTTTGTCAATGTCCTGCAAACAAGGCTCTTCCTATCCTCATAAAAAGCAGCATCCCTAAAGGGATTCTCCCAAACCACGGAGGAAAGGCACAGGAAGGAATGATGCTCTGCCAGATTTGCACCTTGCAGCCAGCTGCCTTCTTTGCATGATAGGATGCTGACATTTTCTCTTCCTCTCCTTCCATCAAAGATCATCTCATAAGAAGGCCCCTTCACCTATGCTCAATAAAACACTTTGCTGTTTGTTGGCAGTTTCATTATCACATCTCTGCTTTTCCCCACTATATTTCATATTCGTATTGCTCTACTGGTCTTGCTTCTTGACACACACAAGCAGGCTGAAAAATGGCCAGTGGTTATGTCTTGTAAAGAAGTTGATTTATTAAAGCAACTGCACTCTTTCAGAGGAGTTGGAAAGCAGATGAAACTCACATATCTTGAATATTGTCATTAAAGGAAGCTATTGTGAGAGATGAACAAATGCACCACCCTTGCTTTTCCTAGGCAGCCCCATCTTTCTGCTGCTACCAGAAACCCCAATCCCAATACTCCTGTTTCAGACTGGTATGCAAGACAAGTTTTCACAACAGGCTTAAGTCAGTGGATAGCTCAAATGTGAGCAGGGCCACCACAAAGCCAATGCTGAGTCACTCTAGTTTCACAGGTGCTGCCCTCTGCTATGGCACCACCAGGCTTTTCAGGGAATGCTCATTGGTTGCCTTGGTGCAGAATCTCAGAACAACCTGTGTGGGAAGGGACCTTTAGCAGTCACCTAGTACAGCCCCTGCAGCAAGCAGGGACATCTTCAACTAGATCAGGTTGCTCAGAGCCTCATCCACCTGCCCTTGAATGTTTCCAGGGATGGGGTATCTACCACCTCTTGGGCAACTTGTGACAGTATTTCCCCAGTCTCATTGTAAAAACTTCTTTCCTTATATCTGATCTAAGCCTGACCTCTGTCAGTTCAAAGCCATTAACCCATCTCCTATCACTACATACCCCTGTAAAAAGTTCCTCTCCAGCTCTCTTGTAGCCCCCTTTGAGTACTGAAAAGCTGCTCTAAGGTCTCCTTGGAGCCTTCTCTTTTCCAGACTGAACAACCCCAACTCTCTCAGCTTCTCAGAGGAGAGGTGTTCCAGCCCTCTGATCATCTTCATATCTTCATGATCATCATGTCCAAAATATCATACTCTGCTAATCTCAAATCCCATGCCTTTCCAGTACCATCTTAGGCACAATTTGGGGTCTCCCTTGAGATATGGTAAGAGAATATGCAACAACAAGGTCTATGGTAAATAGAAGCTCCCAGTGTTTTGTACCTCTGCAAGATATTCAGCAAGCAAACCATACCAACTTGCTCTACCTCTTGTCCCACCCACCACCTCATTCACCATGGGTTGTGTAGGGAGAAGTGTCCTCTGCACTCTGACAGCCAGTGTTAAAGAGGTGGCAGGAATGCACTCACAGAAAGAGAACTAAGGCCAAATCTAAAATATTTTCATAGCTGAGGTGCAGCATATCTACTGAACAGACACTGCCTTAGACTACACTAAATAAAAAAAAGGCCCATCTGTAGCATCCAAAGCCACCCATAATAACATCTGTCTGAATAAGATGTTATTTTCAAGGTGCAGGTGATAGCTCAGGCATAGCTTAGGTATTCAAACACTAGTCAAAACAACAGAGGAGTGTGTAGCCAGTACAACCACAAATAACAAAGAAATATGGTCTCAAAATAATACATATTTTTAACTCTAACAAGACTGGCTATGCACTGGCAACATGGTTGTGCTGCAGCTCTGACAGGATGGAACATATGCTCTGCAGCTATTTAATTAACATTTCATAGCAAGCCTCTAACTACGAGCTCTGAAGGTTTTCAAGACTGTATGTTCCTGACTCAGTTTCAGTTCATTAGACCTGTCTGGGTGCTCAGCAGCCTCAGCTGGTCTGTAAGAGTCTGGTAAGGTCTCTCCTGACTCTGGTTGTTACATCTCACTGCTGTGACTTCCAGCCATGACATCATCTCTGCACGCAGCAAAATAGCTGCCCACAACGACTGTCAACAGTTCAGGAGCTCCTGATATCAGGATTTCACTAGAAGGTGGCTGATAGGGAAGGAGCAGTGTGTGTGTGCCCATGTGCTGCAGCACAGTGGCCACCAGTTTCCCCTTCCTTGCTTGGGTGATGTGTGTATGACAATCTTTGTGGGGGCTGTCCCTCTATGACAGCACAGAACAGCAGGCACCACTGGAGAACATTTGTATCTGAGGATGTCTAACCCACACAAGCCATGAAACAGGAACGTGGTAAAACACCTCCCAATCCTGTCATCTGAAACCACACTTTCCCCCTCTTGAGGGGACAACCAGTAGCTGCTCTTCTGCTGCTGGGATTGGGGAAGGACCACAGGGCTGCTGTGGCTCTCCAGGGCTCTCCACAGCCCTCCTGTAAGCCTGCAGGCAGAGGACAGCACCTTCACCAGGCTTCTCAGACGTGCTGCCTGCGTTACAGCCTACCTTAGCCCTGTTCCTAGTCACTGCTGGTTGTCCAGGTTTCCTGGGGAGATCTTTCCTGCTATTCCCCCAGAAATTTTGAAGGTAAACAGCCAAGGAAAAAAATGTGTTTGTTTTACAAGTTGTGTTTAATGCCTGACTGTGGGCATCACCCCGAGAAAAATCAGTGTGAGTTTCTGATGGTTCAGCCTCAGACTAAGCTTTCAGTCAAGAGTGAATAGACTGTAATTAGATGATATAAGCAAACACAGCACTAGAAATATTAATTTCCAAGACACGCACAGCCAAACAGTCTTGACTGGTGTACCTGTAACAGAGAAAAGCTGATTTGCATCCCCTGCAGTGCTCACACTCCCTGCACAGGGAAGCCTGCCCTGTCTGAGAAAGCAGATGCTCTCCAGATCAATCCCAGGTGCTGCAATACCTGCAACACCCATCATAGCCCAGTGACACCAGGCAAAATTCAGGGTTTCCTTGGCCTCTTTAAGAAGCTATTTGCTGTGCAACCACTAGATGAACTCAAATGATTTCTGCCTGAATGCAGGAAGGACAATTCTAAAGAAAGTAGAACAATGTTCAGATTTCAGGTGGATCGGAGTGATCGTGTCTTCCAGACACTCTGGGGCAAGAATTTCTACACCAGAGCTTACTAGTTGATATGAAGAGAGACAAAAGAAAATACAGAAGTTAGGAAAGACAGGAGAGGATCAGACTGACTACTGGATGTGATGCTGCACTCATGAAAACTTGCAAAAGAGGAAAAGATGAGTAGCACCAATAAAGTGGAGGCTCTTTGAGGGCCTCATGCCTTAGTTAACACAGCTTCACTCAAAAAGCTTTGCTTCCCTTGTCAGAGCTGCACTGTAGCAGTGCAGGAACTTCTGCTGTCACCAATCCCAGCAGAGTAAAGCCATACCCCACTGACCAGTGCCAAAGAAGTGACTTAGGAGATCATCATAATCTTCCTTATCCTGTACCTCTCTACTATTGCCACAGATGGGCAAGGGCTGATCTATCACAGTATGGCCTGAGCAGGACCTTCCAAGAGAGTCTAATTTTAGAAACAGAGAAATAAATCCTCTGCTTTTGTTAGACCCACGGATTGTTTCTCCTTGGTACAACAAACTCCTTGATCCACATGAAGGAATGGCCAGACCCTGCTCAAAGTTTGGGTCCTAGCAACCAGCTGGGTTGGACTGTCCTGTGGGGGAAAACAGAGGTGAACAGAAAGTTGTGTCACCAGTGCTTGTTAGAGGAGCAATGGGATCTCACTGCTAATGGGATTCTGCAGCTTTCATGATTATGAAAAGGTTAAAATGACCTGCCAGGCACCCTCAGCTGTTTAAGCCTCTTTTCCTTCCTCGTGCTGCTTTAATCTTGATAGCATGACCACGTGACCAGGTCAAAAAAAGCTCCAAAGCCGATTAGTGTCTTTCCACTGGCCACAAAGGACTCAACATTTGAGGTAATGTAGATGTTTCAGCAAGAATGGCCCATTTTGCTCCACAACCTCCTTTTGGGGGCACTGATGAACACTGCAGCCTCCAGAAGTCAGCAAGAGAGTATGGTCCCAGGGGAAATTCCCTGAAACCTATGGGACAGGCTGTACTCTGTTTATATTTGTATCAATCCAGTTACTCAATTCCTCCCTCCCATTGCCAAAACCCAACCCTTCCTGTCTGACTTTGGATACTGTTGTGGCAGCTGCTCCCCCTGTCTCTACAGCATCAACCAAAGGCTCAGTCCATCCCACTGCCAGCATGCCATGCTCACAGCCTCTGCCAAGGTCAACCCAAACTTTTGTGGCAGTATCCTCTGATTCTTCATTCAGCATACAGCAGTCCTGTGAAAAAGGATCTTGGAGGATTGCAACTTGTAAACTGTGCATGAACCAGTTGTTAGGCTGAAAACAATATCTGAGATCGTATCATGATGCAGAAACAAGAGACCTGTATGTAAACGGGGGAAATAATCCTCCTTCACCAGTGCTATTAAAGATCTTGAATAGGGATCTGTGTCCAGTTTTAGGCATCATGCTTCAAGACTCATGTGGGCTATTTGGAAAAAATTCAGGAGAGAAATAAGGAGGATCAGAGTGTGGAAAGTATAATCTAGCAGGACAGCTTGAAGGAATCCAGCTTGCTTAGCCTGGGGAAGAAAAGACCAAACATAGATGCAGTAATGGATTCAAATATGTAAATGATTGTCAGAAAAATAAAAAAGTGAATAAATTGTACTCCATCTCCATCCAGGAAGAGCAAGGTCTCTAATAACAGAAATATTTAAGGGCTAGAAGAGGCTGCCTTGGGAGGCAGTGGAATTGCCATTGATGATGACTTTCACAAGCAGGTTAAATAAACATCTGCCAGGAGCAGTTTAGGTAGAGCTGAGTCTGACTTGGGGCAAAGGGATTGGTTAGGTGAAACTGAGAGCCCTTCAATCCTGTTTTCCATGTCTACCCTGTACAATATCACATGAGGAAAATCTGTCAATGTTTTGCTTTAATTCCAGAAAGCAAACATCACTAGTTACTTGAAGGCAAAAAATGACATCACTAAGCAGCCTCTGTTGTCATGTCAGATTCAGCAATCTAAAACCATCTATGCCTTTTGGTTTTCCACCACCTGCAGAAAGTCTCACCTAATTGCAGAGTGGCTAGCAAAGAAGAAAAAAGGGTTGGAAAGACTGCGGGGAGAAGAACAAGTGCTGGGGTAGGGCCCTCTGACACTACTGGGATGTTTGCAATAAAAAGGTTATATTAGAAACAGATGGCTGTGTAAAATACAGACAGAGGTTTCAAAAGTTAGTACTTCCCCACCAAAAAAAAAAGAGGGTTTTTATCTTTAAGAGTTATCCAGCTTTTCCACATAAATTCACAGTCCTAAATCACAGAAGGCCAACATGCACGGGGCTTGGTATGACTATAGTAACAACATATGGTCTCTAGCTGAAAGAGCTTAAAAAAGAGGCTGCTCAGTGTATGTAGGAAAGCTGGAGAATGCCAGGAAACCATGTGGGTTAGGAAACAGCCTCAGAAGCACTGACAGTCCAACTGTGGTCAAGGCTCATAGGCACCCTGTTGGAGTAAAGGGCTGGACAAGGCTACAGAGACAGCAGGGCCTGTCTCTGTGAGTCTTTGGGCAGCACAAGCTAAAGTCCTGATTTGAAAATTGAGGATGGGGAATGGAGACTGGGTTGTTTTAAGCTATTTGAATAATCCAGAAACCTCCACAATAAGTTGCTAATTTCCCCAAAACAACCACATGGTCTTTCAAGACTGGAGGGTAGCTATCAGAAGCCCAAATCCTCTTGGGCTCATGCTAGTTAAACCAAAAAGAATTGCAAATGAAAGTCAAGCTGGATTCAGAGTCCTCTGCCACCCTGTCCCAGTCAGAAAGCTCTGGAAATAAAGCCTATCTGAAATGTCTGCATGCACAGCTGCCCTGCTAAATTATCTCTTACAAATTCACTGAAATGAGCATAAGTGCTTCCAGAATCTCCTCCCTGGTCCCCAATTTGCACTATTGCTGCTCCACTTCTCAGCAAGAAGAAAAAGAGTGAGCATCCACAGTGAGCATTTTTCTCTTTCATCTCATCACACTAATCAAAGTTGCACAGGATGTTTGTCCCCATATCTGATCCCACCCAAACACATGCAGATTTGATCCCACCCTTGGAGGATTTGGTGGGATTGTTGCAGTTCCAAAAGCTTCCCCAGATTTGACAAGAGCTCTGCTGAAATGTCTCCATTTTCATGGCAAACTTCTAACCATCAATGGTTCAAAACCCAGTGAGAAAGACACGAGGTTAACCCAGAGGCTTGTGAAAGAGAACAGTTGTAAGGGAGCTTTGCTTTGACATTTTAGATTTGTTTGAATCCTTTAACACATTATCCTGGATAGATTAACATTACCTCCTAGGTAAGAAGCACTGCCAAGTTTCAGGAAATCTTCTATTCGACACTGTTCATACAAATGGGCCAGTAGATTTTATGCAGAAATTCCCACTGCCTTTGAAGGAATTCTGCTTAGAAACTGATAGCACAAAGCAGTCCAGCTGCAGAAGGGCTCTCTTGAGTTTATGAAACTATTTCCTAAGCAACCTGTGAGGGGAGAGGCAGATTACCAGATTAATTGATGGGGGTTATTTTGTTAAAAGGGTAAATAAAATCTTAAATAGTTGCAGAAGTCTTCCTTTGCAAACATAAGGTTGAAACGTTTGCAGGCCCTAAATGCATTTTGGGTTGTAAATCTGCTCCCCCTTTTTGCTTGGGAAGATTCTTCTGGACAATAAATGCAGTGAGCCTGGGAGAGGGCTGCATAATTATCCACTCCACACAATGGAAACCAGCCTTTCCAACACGGTGCTCAACCGTCAAGAATCCAAGCTGCGTGATAATTAAAACTCAAAAATCTTCTTCCATCCAGAGAGAAATTAAACCTTCATTTCCACTCCTCAAATAACCCCACCATGTCTAGGAAGCTCCCTATTAAAAAAAAAAAAATCTCATAGATGCAAATGATGCCCTTCTGAGTACTGACAGGAAAAATTTAATTGGCAGTGAGGAAAAACTAATGATTAGGTTAATGAAAAATAGGCTGTATTGACTCAGGCCACTCAACCATTCTGATGAGGGTAAACAGCCCCCCTTCTTCTTCCCTGCTCCCCCCGTCTTTGTCTGCCGTGCGGGGCAAGGCTGAGAGCAGGAACCCATTCAAAGGCAGTGCCTCGTTGGGAAAAGGCTGGAGTCAGATCAAAGTCCTTCCACCCAGGGGCCCACAGGAGCCCAAAGCTTGCTGAATGGTCTCCATGTGCCCATGAATTCATTATCCCCCTCCCCACACTGCACAGGCTGCCCTACATCTCATCTTTAACCTCAGCACTGTCTGCCCCCATCTCTCTCCCTGAGCCTAAAGAAGTGCAAGGTAGCGAAGGTGCTAATGCTTTTTTTCCAGTTAAAAGCATTTACCCAGTTAAAACTGGCATTTATGCCAGGATGGCAACAAACCCCATTCCCACCCAGGGGCTGGCAGGGGAGGGCTCTTGGCCAAGAGGCGAGGAAGATGCCTGATTTCACAGTGCCACACCACTTGGGATGAGGGCTGGTTGGAAACTTTAGGTAAAGCAGGTAGGAAAACACTGTTTTATCAAAAGAACATTTTTTTATCCCACACACTCAATTTCAAGCAATTTTTAGCTCTGGATGAAATTTCTGGTCAAACCCTCAAGAGAGAAAAGGGGAGAAAGCCTAAAATAGCTGTGACTCCATGGCTTAAGGCCATCACTAGGAAACGTCTAAATCCCTGCACACTAAGCTCTTCTGGAGTTGGGGATTGTACGTGTATGTGTCAAAGACACAAATTTCTGTGGCTAGGAACATGGGGCTTTGCTAAACTGCAGGCAGAAACCCCACACCCAGTCCTATTTGCCAAAAATAACTGCAGTTGTAGAGTCAGTAATTCCTATCAGCAAGGATGGGCACCTCTGAAGGCTCCAGTGCTCACCTACAGTTCAGTTTTGGATCTCTGTGTGTTTTGCAGTTGGCTGGTTTAATGTGCTGGACTGCCCCAGAGACCCAGTGTTTTGGGAAGAAATGCTCTGCTGCAGTCCAGAGCAGAAGACCCTGTTCCCCTCCATCTGCTCCCCTGTGATCTGGGGGTTTTCTGAGGAATTTATTTTCTCTTTCCCTGCCCAGTTCCTCCTTTCCATCCAGCAGCAGAAACCCCTCAGCCTCACGCTCTTCTATTGCATACTGTAGTTAAACATTATATGCTGCAGTTGCCTTCTAACTTAACTGGCTTGTGATAAACACAATCCAATGGTGGTGTGAGATCACAAGATGAAGATGTGCTTCTTCCTGAAGATTCTTTAGGGACTCACTACAGTCAGGAGAAACAGCCACACATAAAAAATGATAAAGTATGTACACTTAATTCACTGTACTTCAGTGTCAAGCTGGAAGATGGCATGGATCCAATCCCCGCCAGCTTTCACCTGAGGAAAAGTTCAACCAAAAAAACATAAACAACTGTGTCACAGAGGAGACCCTTTATGCCATCAAATTACACAAACAGAGCAGAGACAGTTGCCTATGTTCTTACCTGAGGGTGGAGGGAAATCCTCGTTTTGGGAAACAGCAATGCCCCTACTCCTACCTGCAGCCCTTTCCTGCCTGCACCCGCTGCCCTGCCGCGGGAGTCAGCAAGAGGAAATTAAACAGGAGAAGGGCTGTCAAGTGTGAGGTGCTGGCTATGCCAAAACAGCATGGGCTTTGTCAGGACTGGCTGGGAGCAGCAGTAACCCAACCAAAAATATGCTATAACCCAGATCTGAGCAGAACAAGGACTCCAGATACTTAAGCAAGTGACACAGGGTATGGCTTAAGAATCCAAATGCAGCAAATGTATAATTCATGCCTGGAAAGAAAGGCCAGACAATGCATACCTAGGAATTTCATAATGCACAGTATCTGACGGGAGTGGAAACAAGGTGAAGGCACAGTGTATCACTGGGCTGGATTGAAACAATGAGACCAGGGAACAAAACCTGTTTTAAAACAAATTAATAGTACAGTGCTACTACAATAACATCAGGAGATATCATTTAGAAAGTCCGTCCTCAGATAAGCTTCCCTAATAATCGTAACTCACTGTTGACCATGCTAAGCCAAGAGTTTTAGGGAAGGACACTACAAAGCTGATTGATCTGTGCCAGAACTGGCCCCTTACAGAGGATGCTGAGCAGCCCTCACTATGAGGGCAGCTGTCCTGGCAGCACCCCACAGGAAAAATCCCTGGTGATGACAGCAAACCAGGGAACTGCACCATCACCTTGCCTGGGGTAGCCAAGGAGACCCCAAGCATTTGGCCCCTGGGATAATAAAATCAGTCCCACAATGATTCAGAGTGCAGGCAGTTGGAGGAGACTTTCTGACCCTCCCAAGCCAAACAAGTGCTCACACAGCTTTGCAAAGGGCTGTGTGAACCTTTGCCATGTTTCTCTGAGGTTACATGCAGAAACTAAAACTATGCAACACACCAGCTTTGCCTGTTATTTATTAACTGGTTTATTGCCTCTCACCCAAGCCCTTCGGACTGGCTGCTGACAGCTCCCTGCCAGGCAGGCTGACACGTGCTTTTCCAGGCTACAAAGCAGCCTTCATGGCTCACTCTTGGCCTTGCCGCTCCAGCAGCACACAGGGACCCATAGGATCCACCTCTGTGTGCTGGTTTTCAAATGCATACTCTGTGTTCCAGGCTTGAAGAGCAGGCTCTCAGCAGTGTGAAGCCCTGCTCCCTCCCTCGTATCACATTCGTGAGTGGGTTCTGCCTACACATCATGGCAGAGCAGGGCCAAAGGGAAGCAATGTGGAAAGGGAACCTGTGATGCACATCTTCATTCTCAGCCACGTGCTGCTCCAGGCATTTCCTGTCTGCTCACTGCCTGGGGCTCCTCTGTGTCCACATCTCAGGACTATCTGAGAACTAGTAGAGGGAGAGAAGATGGTCTTATTTCCACAGGATAGCTATTTGTTGCACCCATAGAGGAAGAAAAAGACTGCACAGGGCACAAGCCCCCTAAAGCTGCTGATATCCCCTATTTGCCCCCCAAATTATCAGGTGGGTTTATTTTCTAGGAGTGTATGCTGCACAGAGATGGGAAACAAATCATTCACCCAAAGATAAAGGGTGTTTCATTGGTTCAGGCACAAGGATAGTGAAGTAAAATACATGGACGGTCAAAGTAACGCCGTCCATAAAAGCATAAATATGTTTCAGGTCATCTAGCACAGAGGTTCCCAAATTGGTTTTTTGCCAGTTACTCCCACACTTGAGAAATATGTTCTATGCCCTCCTTCTTATAAGCCAGACGTTATATAGAAATAGCATTTTGAAAGGCCAAAAAAATTAGGGGGTGCTGCTTCAGGACCTACCAGAGCCCTGACTAACACCAGGACAAGTCCCAGCTGCCAGCTTACTGGTAGCATCCTGCTCTGGAATACAGCAGCCCACAGCTCCCTGGAACTTGAACCTCAGCTGAAGACCCTGCAGTCCCCTCCATCCCTCCCAGAAATGCACTATCCCTGGGGAGCAGTCATATCTCCCTGGAGCCCCTAAAGTCACTGATAATATCCATCTCCTCCCCAAAGCCAGATTTTTCTCATGTTGTCATTTAAACACAACCCAAGTAAGCAAGTGCCCATTGCTTCCCTTGAGAAACTGTGCTGCAGCCTAATAGCTTTCACCTTGAGGAAACACTTCCTGACAATTTTCTCCTTCACCTAATTTTATCCCATTAATCCTGGTTATAGAGGCTGGAGTCACCCCACAGCACACCTCCCCCACCTTGCAGACACGGGGGCTTGGTGAGTGCATTCCTGCTGAGTCTGCTTGCTCCCACTGCCAGAAAAGTGGAGACCCAACCCTCACATTCCCTCACTGCCAACTGAACCTCAGCAGGCATGTGAGAAATGCCTGGGAAGTTACTTGCATGGAGGGATTTGTTCTTCCCCCCTCCTCCCCATCACTGCCAAACACCCTCTGAATTGGTTTTAAATGACAGGTTGCCCCTGCCTTTCTCTAGGAAGTGCTTTGCAATGCCAATCTCCATCCCATGAACGCACAGCCTGCACAGCACTATTTGTGTTGACCAACAGGAATTTAATCAACCAACAATAATAAAGTGGGTAATACTCAATTGTATGAAGCCGCCAGTCAGATGAAAGGATTTACAAAGGCTGGATTGATCTCCAAGCCCTGGCAGCTTTCCCACGGTCCCCTTCTAATCTGTGGAGCCAGAGAGAATACATGAAAACTCCAAAATCCGGGTTTTCCTGCGGGGTGTGTTAAGTTCAAATAAGTCAACTACGTATGTGTAATTTTTTTTCCATCCCCCTGTTCTGAGGCAGGCTCTTCCCTTACCCTAAAGGAGCATCGTGCCAGAGCAAAGCCCCTTGGAGACAGCCAGCTTATGTAACCAGTAATGCCATAAGCACTACAATGTCTTTAGTGACAAAAAGGCTCAACACAGACTCAGACCAACTGCAGCCAATTCACCGCTGAGAGCTAAAAAGAAACTGGTGTTACACTGGGAAATCCATCAGCATGGCCAGCGTTGCTTGAGCAGACAGCAATTTTGCAGCAGGTATGGGAACATCTACACCACAAAGCATTGGCAGGATGGTGTTTGCTTACTTGGGGGAAGAAAGGAAACCAAGCATTTGCTCCAGGGCATCTTTCTGGCTGTCAATGCCTGAGAGTATGTGCTCTCAGAGCCCAGGTATTTGCATGTGCCCCTCTGGCTCTGCACAGGCTGCTCCCACCCTCAGCTTCCTTCTGCAGAACCTGCCCGCTCTTCCAGCAGGGAGCCCTGCAAGACAGGGTCAGATGGGTGACACTGGGTCAGCACTGTGGGAGTTGACCCATTTGGGGTGACACTGGTCACCGCTGTGCAAGCCAACATGATAGAGGGAGGAGAGGCTTTTTCAGGCATGCCACCCCCTGCACAAGACGTGGTTCAGCAGCACTGTGGGTCTCCTCTTGCAGCACCTCAGTGGCTCCCCCTGAAACACACAGACACTTGCACATGGCTGAGCAGTCCCATCCCATGCAGCCCAGAGCACTCAGTGCCTTTGGAAATGACCTATGGATCACATCATCCAGACATTCAGAGGATTGCTGATTTTACAGCTATTTCTCCACAAACCAGGTAAGCATCTGGGTTTTGGGCCTGAGCTGCAGGAATTGAGAGCAGCTGTGATACTGCCAGTGATGGCTGCATAGGGGCCACCAAACCCAAAGGTGACACTCCTGGCTTGGGAAGTCCTTGAGTTGCAAACCTCTGGTGGCTGGGAGAGTATTGTAGGGAAACCCATCATCATACGTGGTCATCACTTTGCCCTAGTTCTTACTCCCCTGAGCACTACTGGAGACAGGACATCAGGCCAGGGTGATCTTCAATCTGGCCCAAAGCAGCCATTGTCACAGTCTTCAGGCTATTTTCACCTCTGCTCATCACATGGCTCAGAGGCACTGCAGTGGAGGAGAGGACCACAGCACCAGGATGTCCATTGCTCTGCCCCACATCCAGCCATATACACCAGCTGGCTGGTCAGCCAGCTATAACCACGCTGACCCACATGCCATGAGACAGGGGCAGAATTAAAAGGAAAAGAGAAATTAAACAAACACATAGAAGTACCCAAGCAGGGGAGGCAACACAGCAAAACAGCAGCATTAGCCAGCAGTACAGGCAGACTGGCAGGGGCTGCTTTCCAAGGCTCAGTTGCAATATCTGATTCATCCACATCCCTATCAACTGTCATAGCAGAGGATCTAATGAAAGACACCTTAAAAGCCCACCAGAATAATAATTCTACAATCAATTGATGAAGAATTAGAAGGTGTGGGAGGGCCCTGCAAGCAGTGATGCCTCCCTTGGCTAGGAATCAACTGCATGAGCATGCTGAGAGCCCACAATATTGGCACTGGCTTTGCTTTATTGCCAGACATGGTTTGTGGTAGGAAGAAATCAGGGACAGAGATTTCCTGTAGTGGGAGGAGGTTTGGCCAGAGGTTTGGCAGCTTTCACCCTTGAAGCCAAGGTTGTGTTTGGGAGGTCAAAGTCCTCTGTCCACATAGGTATTCACCACAAACATTCATCAGAAAAACACGGTGAACATCTCTACACAGTCATAAGCAATCTCCTTTTCCATCCCCTTCTTCTTTAGTCCTGAGGAGAGACCAAAAAGGCCAGCCTGGGAGTCACACCTCCATCCCACACTGGCCAGCTCACACCACCTCCACCAGCTGGCACCAGGGAATAAACACACACACATGCACCCAGCAGCTCCCTCCCCTCCAATCTGCACTAATCTCCTCCAGTGTCTGTACTGCAGAAGATAATTTAGAGGCAATGGCGAGCTCCTGAACACATTGCCTCTCTCATACAGCAATTAAATGTACATCACTGTCTGGCTGTCCTGTATCCTTGGGGCAGGAGGGATTGTCATCATCTTAAAGTCATGATTTACAGAGGTAATAATCATGGCATCAGCCTCATTACATGCCAACTTTTGGGAAATTAGGTGATAGATATTATTCATTAAGTTGCTACATGATGCCCATATCCATCCATCTGTTATAGCTGAGCTAACATTTTGGTTCAGAGCATGCAAGCTAATGGCTTCTTTAGGAGGGAAGCAGGTGCTGTCCTGAAAGGCAGTGAGGAGAAAAGAGTAAGACTGCAACTGGGTAAATAATTTAACCAAAAAAAAATTAAATTAAACAGAGACCTCTGAGACTTCTCAGTACCCAACAGCAGGACACCCAGGCCAAAGCAGAGCCATACACAAGACATAACATGATGCTCAAAAACATCATGCATGAGGCAAAAGCTTAATTTCTGGTGAGCTCAGCCCAACCAGCTGCACATGTCACAGAGCAGATTCATTTTGGGTTGCTTTGTCAGGCTACTCCATCACCCTGAGCTGCATGAGAGGCTCCAAGGAGCTCTTTGGACTTTGCCCAGTGCACAGTGTCCAGGCTGCTGCTCCCCTTGCAGCAACCAGAATGGGACTGCATGGGGTTATGTTTGCAAAGGCTCATCTGCCCTTCAACCTCAGAGTCCAGGGGTCCTCCAGCCATCCTTGGCTGCTGCCAGAAGCCAAGATCTGCCTTTGACAGCCTCAGAAGAATTGAGATACATGTCCTTAGACCCTACACCTGTGTCAACACACAAGAGACTGAAGGAGGAACATGCAGGAGATCTGGCTGTCACCCAGAGCTGGGACAAAAAACACACACACACACACAGAGGAGTGCATGTCCCAGAAGAGAAAAGACACTCTAGTACTTCTCTGTTTCTGCCCCAAAACTACTTATCACCCAATTTTGCCTCAACAAAAACTGAGAGGAGAATTTTTAGAGAACTCATTTTCAGGATGATTCACTCTCAAAAAGGAGGAATGAAAGGATTCCCACAAAATACTTTTTGGCTTTTTTATCTTTCTAGGGAAGGCTGTGTTCTTAGGCATGAAACCCAGACAGTAAGTGCTGAGACCTCAGACAGGCACACTCCTGCATTCCTCAGATACCCACTCTCAAGTATTAGTCATCATTAGTTAAATAATACAAATGGTTTCCCAGCAAATTTCTTGCCAGAAGGACGAGAAAAGCAAGTCCTGATGGTGCTGCAGCAGCCAGTGCCAGCCTTTGACATGATGGCACTGCAAGTTTCTGACAGAGGCAGAAACAGAAAGAGCTTCATGCCCATCAAGCCACGGTATGCCCAGAGGCTCAGATTTATCTCCTCTACCCCTACTCGACCCTTTTAACAAACACTTCCTCAAGCAAATGCATTAAGAGGTATCACAAGAATAAAAGCATTCCTACTTACTCCCTCAATGCATAAAAGGGCTGGTTTTGGTCACAGAAGATACCAGAGCTGGGTACGGACCTCAGATCTGGGAAATCCTGTAATAGTGATTGCAAAGAGGGCAAGAATTGGAGTGTGGGGGAGGCAGGGAGCCGAAGCCTGGGACCTGGAAAGTCTACGTTCTGTTTAAAAGCTTGCCACTAACAATGGGCAAGAGCTCAGCTTTTGTGCCCATCCAACCACAGGCAGCTTCCTAAAGGGGCGACACTTCCCAGTGACATCCCGGGATGACCTGGTGACGCAGAGCATCCCTGTCTGGGGCTGGCACGAGGCATGGGGACGTGCAGCTGGGCATGGGGAGCCAGCACCAGCCCTTGGCAGCTGCCCAGCACGAGGTCAGTCGGAGCTGCCTGTGAAACCGCATGCCTGATGCTTCATCGTCGAAGCGGAGCTAATGGCTCCCCACTGTTCTTTCCCCTCCACAGCGCAGGATATTCGGCTGAGCGGAATGGAAAGTGCACTGTGATGTTCTACAGCGCAATTCAGTCAGGGCAGCATCCCAGCCACACTGGGTAGCAAGCCTGCTGTCTCTGCAGCATTAACAAATCTGGGACTGACAGTATGCTTCACAGTACTTACAGCACTTCCCACGCAACCTGATAAAGTTCTGAATGCCAGCCCGGCACTCCCGGGCTCCAGTGGTGCTGTACGGCTTCCCCACCCCAAGTTCTGACCTGGGTCTCCCCATCAAGACAAAAAATCTGAATAAATTTAATACTAGCTAAGCAAAACTTCCTGCAGAGCTAAGCAAGTGTTAAACCCTGGCTGAACAGCTCAGTAACCTGAGGCATGATAAAAAGCCATTGCCTAGAGTCAATCATACTTCCATATGCTTTTCTCGATCAGAGCTGTGCATCACAAGCCTTCAGCACAGCCATGAGCAGCATCCTCCTTGCCTACCCCCAAGCCCCACACTTCAGGCAGCAGGTTTTCTTCTCCCTGCCACTCCTCCCTTGCCTGGCACAGCCCACAGGGTAGGGCCATGTCCTGCTCACCAGCACAGGTAGAAGTGCTGAGCACAGAGCTGCCAGGCACAGCAGCACGCCACACACCACAGGAGTTACATTGTATTTTTGTGAGCCAAGGCTGCCCCAAATGAGCCAAGGCTGCCCCAAATACGCTTCTCTATAAATGTACCAACCAACTGGGAATCTTAAGGTGCCCTTGACTGTGCTCATATAGGTCTTCTTCCAAAGTAATGCATTAGCACAGGTTCCCAGGTGGGAGCTGAAGGGCTCACTTTGCAAGGCTGCCTATGACATTCACAGCATATATCATGAGGTTAGATGTTGCTGTTAGGATGAAAGCGACATCATGATAGCAGAACCCAGGATTCACACCGACAGACTTGTGTCCTCCAGGACTCAGCAGCATTTGCCTTGGGCAATAATATGGCAGGAAAAGCAAAATGTTCAGCAACTGAAAGAGATGAAAATATGAACACAGACTAAATTTGAAGACATTTACAATAAAAAGGAAGGTATGAGATTCAGGAATATAATTTGCCTTGCAATATAAGCAGCAGTAACAAAAATTTCAGAAGGCAGTCAGTGTCAGGTGTGAGTGCACACTATGGCACAAGTCCACTTCACCAACCCCAAATGGGACTGATCTCCTGTGTCCTTATACTGGTGCATTTTGGATATACCCATCACCACATGTCACACACAGCATCAGTGTAAGATTAATCTAAGGGGTTGGCCATACTCACTCCACTTTTGATATTAGAAAATATTGTGTGTTTTGGACACTAGAGCATTTCTCCCTTGTGATAGTAAATCTGGTATAATTAGGTACAGCATAATTAAAAATAGATTTCACAGAAATTAATTTGCAAACACAAAGATTCAGAAGCAAATTCAGTCCAGTTTTAATTCTTCTGGAGTCATCTGAAATGACCTCAGGGATGAATTTGGCCAGCTTGAATACCCATGTCTCATTATTAGCAGATGAGCTGTGCACCTACAAAGGGGTAATGGGTCTTTTGGACAAGCGTGATCACATACAGAAATGGGGGATGTCTGAGATGGAGGCAATGGATAAAAGTGCCTCTTGGCTTAGGATTCTCTAGCACTCATCTGCTGATTTCACTGTAGTTTTTGCTTAGCCAAAAAATTTAGTTTCAGCTTTTCTTCAAAATAAAACAAGTAACACAGTCTCCTTCAGGTCATTGCCACAGTATAGCAAGTACTGGGTGGCCCTTGGGAATATGAGCTTTCAGACAGATTAATACAGCTTGACTGAAGAAGTGAAGATGACAGACACTACTTAACAGACTTCAAGTTGGGCTCATCCTTGAACTGAATTTTCTTCACAATCTCACAATTCCTCAATTGGAAAAGTCAGTCCTCATATCATGAAGTGGAAATACTTCTGCTCTTGGTAATTACTTTTAATTTAGGCAGTGGACAAAGGGCAAAGATTCACTTTTTGGGTTTTTTTTGCTTTTACTGGCATTGTTTTAAATATTTAAATACACAGACACCAGAACCACAGGTTCAGTGACAATAACTTAAAAAACACAACAACCAAATATTTTACAAATATTCTCATGTTTCCATGAAACAACTGTCTTGTTAAGGTACTATACACTTAGTCAGTGGATTTTCAATCACCAGGAAAGTCATGGGGCCTTCAGCACACAAGGCCCTTGGAAAGTTTATCACAGGGAGTTTACCACAGCTACTGGGTCATCCTCGACATTTTAAAACCTTTTGCGAATTAGAAATAATGATACTAAAATGATGCACACATATTATACTTGTCTGTGATTTTGCCTGTAAAGGACATCACCAAGGACAAGAAGGAACAGATAGAAAATTTAACTCTTCACCCTCTTCCCTCTTGGCCCCCAAATTGCCAGTGAGTCTGTTGCATGAGAGCACAAAATGTTTTATTTCATTCAGACCATCAGTCTACTGGGTGTCACTGAGGCGGGGGAGCCCAGGGCACAGGGAGAGGCAGCTGCCAGCCCTGCCCGTGCCACTGCCGCAGCGGGGAGCGCGCAGCCCCACGGCGACACACGTGCCACCATCGGCCTTCGGGGACCCACAACCCGCCGCTCTAATTTTAGCACTAACAGCCTTGCTGGCATCTGGGGAAGACTCTGCCGTGCAGACACAGGCAGCCAGCGGCAGAGCCCCAACAGCAGCAAACCCCCGGTGACATCAGCCGAGGGTGACAGCAGGAGGACGCAGCCGGGAGCGGCATCTCAGCTGATGGGCGCAGGGAGAGCCCGGGCAGGAGGAGCACAGTGCTGGCCCAGAAGCACGGGCAGGATCGCAGCTGGAGGGGCAGGCCAGCACTCAGACACGGCCAGCACTCAGAGCAGCCCTGCGTGCTGTGCTGCCCCAGGTGCGTGCAGAGCCCATTGTGTGTCTTCCTTTGCCCCTGGAGAACAGGGATCTGTCCAAAACCTGCCCAAAAATGCTGCGCTCTGAAAGCCTTGTCTGATTCACCCACCTCTTCCCCCAAGAGCAGAGCTCCAGCCACCTCTAGCTGCCAAGGATAACAAAGTTGAAAAAGGGATGTTATATTGTGCACCCAGCTATTGGAGAAAATCCCACTTTTATCTTAGCAAATCAACTTTCTCTTTCTACTGCTGGCAAAAAGAAAAACTCTCCCCACCTATCTGCATTGCACAACGCAGCTGCAGCATCTAAAGCAATGTTTACCTGAGGAAAAGATACTGGGCAAAAAATTCATGCCTGGTTTCCAGACTGCAAAGGGAGGCAGCACTTGGAATCCAAAAACAACAACAGCACTGGCTATCAGCCAGATCCGGGGATGACCAGTTCGGAAAAGCAGCCTTCTTGGGAGGACAACAGACATTAGAGGGCAAATTCCAAGTGAGCACTGGGGAGATCGGCAGTACAAGATAGTCAGGCTTTTCCAGCACAGGTAGGTGTGATCCCAGAGCAGGGCTTTTTCCCTGCCATCACAGCCCCTGAGAGACACCAAACCTGCCCTTGCACATCAGCCCCTGCCCTGCCCCTCCCAGCCCCGATGCCCTGCACTCGCCCCAGGGCAGTTCCTCATCCCCTCCTGCATGGTGACCCAGGCTTTCATCTGCTCAGCATCCAGCACTCAGTTCAGACATCAATATGTAAATAGTGGGAGCACTGAGCCCCAATGGATTGAATCCACCACTCCTTGCTCACACAACATGCCCACACAGCAATGGGAAAATTCATGCCTTGTGTTCCTAAGAGCAGGAATCTTAGCTAATATTGATGCTCATTAAAAGTAAAAAACAACAAAAAACCCAACAAACCAAATCCAAGACTCTTTTTTGCAAGGCTAAAAGAAAAAAAAAGGTCCTGCAGTCTTGGGAAATGTCTTTCCCATTGGCTTCTCCTTAAGGATTTGGTTTAGGCTTGTGGGAACTTAACACATTAGAAACTTGCCCATAATTTGCATGCCCCAAACAGCAGGGAGATATCATGAGATCTGGTAGTCCTGAGATTTTTTTTCCTTTGGCAAAACATATTCCAGAATTCACTTGAAGAAAAGTTCACACATCATTACAAGTAAACTGTATTCAGCCAGTGAGTGAAGAAAGGGCAAAAGATGACACATTATCCTGTGGTTTTATTATACAAGCTTTTCTCCTTTACCTCATTTGCAAAATTAGGGTTGGTCATAATCCTTCCATCAGTCTTTCTTGAAAATTAGCAAGGGCCCAAACCAGATTTTTGAATTAAAAAAAAATCTTCCCACACTTTTAAGAGATGTGAAAACGGATTTGCCAAATACTTCATTTGAAGGAGCTTTCTGAAGTACCGGCTTGGCATCTGAATGCTAAAATGCTTCTTTGGAAGTGATTTGGGAGATGCTGTAGTGAATATTCCCCAGAAACACACACAGCCCGAACGATCCCCTATTTCACCCATTCCTCTGAGAGGGAATGAAAGGGAATGTGGGCCAGAAGGTAGACAATGATTAAAACCTTTCAATTATATGCTTTAAAAACAGCATTATTTGAGAATACTGCTTAATTTCCTGTAAATACTCAGGCATAATAAATAAAAGTAAGATGACTCAAGGACACAGAAGCCTGCAAATGCCTTGGTGATGGGCACCTCCAGTGCATTCTACCAGCCCATCTTCCCCCTGAGCTTGGCAAAGTCAGACCAAAGAAGTCCTCCAAGTGAGATGCTGAAACCCCCTCCAGGCAGGTCTGAGCCACTCACCACTGTGCAGGAACCCAGATGGGATAAGCTGGTGTTTCTGCTTCTGCAGGGAAGACAGAGGCTCTGAGAACTCAGAAAGTAAACAGAGGTAAGGGAGCAGAGTTTCCTTCTGCAGGACTAGAAGGGAGACAACCCCTGCACCTTGCCTAATGCTGGGGACCCGGCACTCCGTCCTTCAGCCCACCCAAACCTGCTGGGTGGCAATCCTCGGGAGCTGTGTCCCCCCGGCTCCTAAGGCAATATTCCTTATTTGTAAAGCAGTGGTCTACCTGAGCATGTCAGCCTGTCTGTGACAGCAGCACCCAGACAAGCCAGAGCAGAGCCTGAAGCCCTGCGGTGCCCAGGAAACCCAACACTGCCCAAAGAGTGCATAATTCAGCTGGGCATCCTGAATGGAACAAACCTTGCTATCCCCATCTTGCCAATGGCAACCCAGACACAGAGAAGCTAAGTGACTTGCCTAAGGTCACACCAGAAGACTGTGGCCAATCCCAGTCCCACGAGGCCAAATCCACTGCCTCAACCACACACCAGCTCCTGTCTTTTATGTGGTGACTGGGCAGAAGCTGAAGAGCTGCTGATGTTTCACAAGGCAAAGCCACATCCTGGAGCCCTTCCTTGGCACGCGTCCTGCAGCAGCCAGCAACTTTGAGAGCAGCACTGAAGCTTCATGCAGCAACTGGAGATCAGGGCTCATATTTCTGCCCTTAGTAAAAACAGCCCCTTGGCCCCAGCCCCTGCCCTGGCCAATGCCAGCCTCTCCACCACCTCCTCTCCTTTACCTTCAGTCTGCAAACTGGAAGTCAGCTGTTGCCATAACACTGTTGCCAAGGAAATACAACAATATGCTTATCAATAAAAAGTGTTGAGTGTGCACAGACAAACCAGTTAAATTTGCTGGGCCTGGAGCCAGTCCTCCTGTTCTCCAGCTGTCCTAACCCACCTGTGACCTTCTCTGTGGCTTTAGACATTAGCACATGCACAAGCAGAGACACAGAAAGACTCATTGGCCTGAGGAGCTTCCTTGTTCCTTCAGCCCAGCACAGCAACAGACTGACCTGAGAGGCTGCATGGTCTCCAGACGCAACAGAACCTCCTCTGATTGCACAGACAACCCTGCTATGAGCAGCATGTTGGAGAAAAGATTTCCTGAGGCCCTTTCCAGCCTCCACTACCCTCTGACTGTTGCTGGTCATTGTTCTGACTCCAATTGCTCCTTCACTGGCACAAAATGCTCACTCCCAACAGGCAGCAGCACTGATGGGATCTGAGTGTCTCAGTTCCCATTTGACCATCCTCGTGGGGAGCAGCCCCTTCCTTTGCTGCAGCTCCACAAACACGTGGATGTCACTATCCACGCTTACAGCTCTTGATCCTGCAAGAAATGACAGAACTTGGTACAGAAAAGTAAGAGCCAGATTTTGTGATTCATAGACATGAGGCTGGGTACAGCTAACCCAGAACTAGGGAACAAAGGCCAGAACCTTGGTGTTAACACTAGAGTTAATCAAATCAGGGTCCTGGAAATCCACCACTGAGGATTTCCCAGGCAGCAAAAGAGGAGGACTCCCAAATCCACAGCAAATAGGAAGTTCCAATATTGAATAAAGAAATACTAAAAAATGAAGCAATGACAAAATAAATTTGAATGTTCAAAGAAAATATTTTTTTAAAACCTACACACATATAGTCAGGCCAGTAAAAATTTTGTTGCCAGTGTTGCAATCTAAAAGAAAAAAATGAAAATATGTTTTTAAAGCTCCTTCTGTGCTCTAATATTTTAGCAGGAAAAATCTGACCAGCAGTGCTTACCATACTCTGAACTTTTCCCACCTACTGCTCTCCTTTCTTTTATGGCTTGGATGTTTTAAGAGACCTTACCTGGACCTAGGGTTTTTCCCCATACTTTGTTAAACAAAATTTTAAAACCAAGCTACCTGAGTGCTCACATTCTTCCAAACAAGTTCACACACCCCTTCAAAATCAGAAAGAGGAAATAACCTAACTTGATAAACAGGCTGAGATTTATTTTATTTTAATTATTAAAAATGACAGTGTTAATTTCAGGGCCTTCAATAATTCAGCTTAATTACTCAGGAGACAAAACAGTCAGAACAAACCCTGTAAAATATCTATAAACAAAACAAAACAAAACATATCAGTAGCAGGCAGAATGACTGACTCTATTACCCTACCCCCAATCTAAAACCACGCTGCCAGGCGCTGGCATGGCTGCAGGTAATAAAAGTGATGCTGAACGTTTCGGGAGGGAACAATGCTCCCGCGTGCAGTTAGAAGTAGGTGACAGCATCCTTTCTTCCACTCAGCTGGGGTTTTTTAAAGCCGTAGTCCCTCATCCCCTCCAAATCCTTTTGTTCGGCGAACAAGGCGCCCTGCACAGCTGTCACTGACTGGTGAGACAAATCGTCCCGGTAATTGTTCACCCTGGCCGGGAGGAGCGCACACGGAGCCAGGGACGGTGCGGCCGCACAGCGCCCGGCGAGCGGCATCCGCGGGTCTGCGCGGGGCAACGGAGAGCTGGGGGGAAAGAACCGTGCCCTAAAAGAAAAGCTCAGGTACCAAAAGGAGTTGAATCGGTCGTGACAGCAACACAGCCGGCATCTTTGCTCTGCCTTGCACGGGAAACCTCTCCAGCACAAAGGAGCGCATCCTGCCATTCATACAAACCAGCGCCTCCCCCCCGCGCCAATCGGAGCCCCGCGTCCACCCGCCTTCCCTGCGTGCTTCTCCCGTTCCCAATGAAAATGGACCCCTCCATTTCATCTAACAATTGTTTCTTCTCCAAGGCATACTTCAGGGGGGAGGGGAAACAGGTAGGAGTGCCCAGGGAGAGGACTCCAAAGATATCTGTGTCAGCTTCTTGTCACTAGACCATTCCTCAGAAAAATAAATGCCAAGTTAAATTCCATAAACCACCGTAACCACCACGAATGTGGATTCCTGCAAACAGAAATACCATCAAAAAGGTCACATCGGTAGCAACTGTGACCTGTGCTTGGAGCCAGGCAGAGCCCTGCCTTTCTGCTTTGCTGCTCCTGCATCTGGAGAAGGTGGGCATCAGATGCTGCATCCCCATTTAGAAACAAAGAAGGAAACCTATGCCTTTTATTGAAGGTAGTGTTGTGGAATTTGGTAAATGGATAAAATGTTCAGGATCTACTAGCACGAC
This sequence comes from Leptocoma aspasia, assembly GCA_013399835.1. Taxonomy (NCBI): domain Eukaryota; kingdom Metazoa; phylum Chordata; class Aves; order Passeriformes; family Nectariniidae; genus Leptocoma; species Leptocoma aspasia. The sequence goes on along the minus strand of VXAX01001399.1, from coordinate 862,827 downwards.
TATAAACACACAAAAAAAAAAAAAAAAAAAAAAAAGAAAAAGCCTGCGGCAGGACTAATATTAATACCCAGTCATGTCACTCTCAATTAAGTTCATATCTAATGAGCCCATTTTCTCCTTGCACTGTCCACTGATGCTGTAAGCAATGTCCAATGAAAAGCATAAAATGCTGCTTCTGGAAAGCAATGATCTGTACTGGTGAATTTTGAACCGACCAATTATGAACATTATTTTTAATGGAACGAGCAGGGTTTCTACCAACGATAGTCGTCAACGCCAGAAAATGTCTGTGTCCACAAAATGTCCAGATACACTTCTCTCAGACTGCAACCACTATTGCTATTACTTGATTTCCTATTATCTCTGTAAATATAAATATATATATATATACGCGTGTGTATATACATATATATATGTGTGTGTCTATACATATACAATGTAAATAAATCTCCTGTGCACCCTAGCTGTCAACCACTCTCACTCAGCATTGCATTTGTTTTGGGAATGCCGGTTTCCCAGGAATAACAACTGTTTCTCTAGATTATACAAAATCTGAAACTCAGTGAAATCTATCCAAGAAGCATCCTTTACTATTAGGTAGAATGTAATTTAACTGTGTTGCCCTAAAATCAACTTTGTAGCATTCATACATGGAAAATGTTACATCATCCCCCAAAAAGTGCTTATCTGTTGCCTGCAGAAGGTGTGGCAGGGAGAACCAAGAGCAATGCTGGGCAGATCTCAAGCGAGTAGAGCAGGATAGTGCTGTGGCCAAGTGAACAAGTCCTGACACACAACTATCCCTGCAGGAGGTTACGCTATGCCCGCATCCTCTGCTGCAGCCTTCATTCCCACAGGCATCCCTCAATCCCTGAGTTGCACTCCATGACAAGGTACAGGCACACCCTCCAAATCATTTTAATGAAAACTGGTTGAAGGGAGAAAATTAACCTGCCCCCCCAATCTAGTTCACTTTATAAAATTCATGTTTGGATTGACTATATTAATGTAACCCATATTAGCCTGCATGGCTGGAGGCTCATGGAGGTTGTGTGGGGCTCTGAAGTACAAGGAAGAGCAGCTGCTTTGCTCCAGAAGGGAAGAGACACCTCTCCTCATCATGATGCCCTCAACACATTACTCTCCCTCCATCCTCTTTTCCCAGGAAGAGATCACTTAATCCCAATGATCATACAGTTGTTGATCAGTGGTTGGCTGATTCTCATCCTCTCCCAGAGGATGCTCCTCTGGGAGCATACAACCATGTCTGAGAAGCACTCTACATCAATTCTGAGTTGAGAAGACACAGAAATAAACAGGACCAGCTTCCAATATGGATATGGTGTTGGTCTACCCTTCTCAGCCAGGGAGAGCACGCTAATAATGGGCAGTTAAACCCAAAATACAGACCAAAAGCCATTTTAGCCAGTGAGAGGCATACTCAGGTAGACACAGCAACAACAAGAAAGCAAGTTTTGAAGCCAGGTACAGGCCTGTCCTTTGCAAATCCATCAACAGTTGTGCCTACACCATTGGCCACAGCTTCGTCAGTAACGTCTCATCTTCTGTCCAAACCCAACAAACAAACAATTGCAGGCCAAAACAGTAATCCCAGTGGGATGCTGGATAGACTAGGAAGACTGTGTTGATCTTCTATCCTCCTTTCCTAGTACTGCCAGAATTTTCTTACTGCTTTCTCCCTGTTTCAGGTAACAGGCATTTCAAGGAGGCACAGTGAAGGAGCAGAGAAAGAAACATGCACTGAAGTACAGTCCACTTCTCAAAGATTTAAGCACACAGGCTGAATTCTCCGTTAAGGTTTCCCTTAAAACCTTTAATAAGAAAAAACTTTTTTTTTCCCCTCTGATTGGACCTGTACTCAAGAAAATAAAATCTCTCCCTTAGGGTGGCAGAAGGGGGAGAAGAAATGCTCTGAGCCAGTTCAACCTCAAAGAAACAATGCTGTTATTTTAAAATTACCCATCCTTCTGAAGTCAGCCAGTCAGAAATGATTATTTCCAAACCTATCTGCTTTGTTTTTTTCCACTGCTTTAGCACAGTTTTACAGGAGAGTGAGGACATACAAGAAAAGTGAGTATGTTCAGGACGTATTTGAGTCCTACATGACCCTCACCCCCACATTCACACACTGCAATCTGATACAATCATTTTATTACTGCTTTAGCTCTGCTAAATCCAATTTATCCACCAGGCCATAAATCTTGCTGTGTATAGCACCAGAGCCTTGGTCTCAAGCTCTGAGAGATGCTTTACCAAGCAATGAGTGTCCCAACCGGGTTACTGTTTAACCTGCAGAGTGGCAGTGGAACAAACGGCATGTCAGCCTGTGCAGCTCCAAATGGCAACACAGCAGATGATTGAGACCCAAATGTTTTGCAAATATAGAGGAAGAAAAAGAAAAATATTTGTATTCAGCAGCTCCACCAAGTCTGTATAAACACTCCAAGGTCAGATCCACACGTGGACTGCTGAATGATCAGTCATGTGTTATGAAATTCTCCCTCCAAAACCCTCAAGTTTTAAGAGTGTCTGGCAGAGACAAAAGACCTGGTAGGAAATCAAATCTGTTTCACAGGGTAATTATCTTCCATCTTTTACAACTGTTGCCAGAACTGGGAAAAAAAATGGGAAATTAGGATTATTGCCTCCACATGCTGCAAGAAGAGCCCTGTGTCCTCCTGCACCACTGCCGTGCCTGGCAGCCTTGCAAGGCTGAGCTCTTGCACAACTCCAGGGCTGGCACCCGGCCCACTGGTTCAGGGAGGGGAAGGCATGGAAGAGGCATCCATCAACAAACAGAGAGAAAAATGCTTAGGGTGTGATCCTAAGCTCTGGGAAAAAGGCTGGAGGGCTCCTTTAGTCATTCCTTTGCCACAGGTAATGCCAGTTGGGACATGGGCTTGATGCCTGCTTTGGGCAAGTGGCTTGGCTGCAAGGTACCTGTTGGCCATGTTTTGAGAGCTTGCTTTGTTTTATCCTTTATTCCAAGTGTGAATGTAGGAGTTGGCTTGACTTTGATGCTGGAATTCCTGGACCAGGACAAGCAGATTGGTGGCAAGGAAGGAGAGACTGGTAAGCACTGTCTCTGCTTACTGATTTGCCACTGAAGAAAACATGCTGGGTGGGTGGACCCTTCCCTGTCACCCTGTAAAGTCTATTTTGAGCCCAAGCATAAACTGCAATTCCAAGGTAGAGGACATCCCTCAACCCATGTCACACTAAGGAAATAAGGATGGTCCTTTGGTTTGATTTCATTGCACAAAGTATTCCCCCTGCCCCCACTCCAATAGCTTCTTATGAAATCAGCTGAAGCGCTAGGAGCAAAGAAAAAAAAATTAATTCCTAAAGCAATGGCAACCTGCCAAGTTTTTAAAGAGGCAAATCTTGAGTGGCCCACTGGAAACTCAAAAAAGTAGCCCACTGCATGAGCCAAAAGGAGAAACTAAGTACTCCACTCCCTTCTCTCAGCGCCTCTTTTTGTATCAAGAAGAAATACTTGAGAAGCTAGTAACAATCTAAATGGAAGTCGGGACTACAAAAGCAAGGACCTGCTCATGGATACTTCTGAGACACAGTAGCACTGTCAAGAAATTCAGCCCAGGCTGCAAACTCTGCTGGACCTCCAACAACCCATTTGGGCATGTGGGAACCTCAAAGGCACCAGCCCCTGTGCCAAGGTGGTTTCTCCCTCTCTGAGGGCAGCCCATGAGGCATGTGTGCCAGTAGGATGCCCTTCTCAAGGACTTTATTACTCCCCACAGAGATGGGCACACTGAGCTCCTGGTGACCAGCAGCTGGCCTGTACCAGCTCCTCCCTCTGTGCTTAGCATCACCCTCACACAGCCAGCTGGTTTGGGGCATAATGCTTCAAAAAAGGAAGCACATTGATTTGACAGTCCACTGGGGAATAAGACTTCTCTGCAGCCTAGAAAACATGACCTACAAAGGATGACTGAAGGAACTAGGTTGTTTAGTCTAGTGAAGACTGAGAATAGACACGATAACTATATCTGAAATATATGACAAGTAGGTGGAAAGAATAACCTGTTCTCCTTTCCCACAGCAGACTGGACATGGCAAAGCCAGACCTAAACTGCAGTGATAAGGATTTAGGTCAGAGGTTAGAAAAAGCCTTCCAGTTGGGAATGACAGTGGCACACTGGAAGCCACTGCCTGCTGAGGCTATGGAATTGCCATCTGTGGAAGTTTTAAGACCAAGCTATAAAAACACCTATTTAGATATGAGGTGGTCTTGCCATAGGGTGGAGAGATGAGCTAAATGACCCCTGAAAGACTCACATCCTGTTGCTGCTTAATCAATTAGTAACAGTGGTTCACAAGTCAATATCACAGTTTTCAAATCAATTGGTTCGTTTGAGGCCTGTTATTGATGTCTGCACATTTTGTGCTAAACCCAGTCCTCCCAGGACTACTGCTCTGTCCGAGGCTGGTCCCAGACCCCTACCAACAAAGCAGGCAACCACAAGAGCATATCTGCTTTGCACATTGTATTCCATGAAGTGGAGGAGGTCCAAAGTAGCTGCTCTTGCTCACAAGGACAAGATTTCCAGATCATGGTCGAGCTGACAGAGGATCACACAGAACTCTGAAGCACAACCAGTGCTCTCCTGAACTGGTGTCCCTTGGTCAGCCTGTGACCAATGCAGCCCCAAGCTGTGCACACAAATGGAGAGGTTTTGAAAACAATCTTAAAATCTCCATGAACATTTTTGTTGCCAGCCACCAAAGTCTGCAAGCTGACTTCTATAATCACAAGGAGTGTGTTCTGTCCCTTGGTACGTGCATACACCACAGATACATAAGACATATAACATGACAAGTAACCACCAGGGGACAAAACACAGTGTCTAAGCAGACATCAAGAATGCATTAACCTTCTGAACCTAGCTTTCCTGTGACACACATCTGCCTTAGTTCCACCTCCAAGCAGAAAGTCTCCAGTTTAACCTGAGCATGAGAGGAGAGCCGAGCCTCTTCCACCTCCCTACGCCAAAAACCAGACACCAACACGAAGGTCCAACCTGGACCTGGTTAAAGACAACAGAGGTGGGCCAGGCTTCAGCTGAAATGCTGGCTTCCCTTCCAGCTCCCTCTCCCTGAGAGCACCATTTCTTCCTTCCAAGGCATGGCAAGGGGCAGCTTGCAAGCAGACTATTCAGTTCAACCAACTGAACAACCTCTTCCTGAAAACTCTCATTTCAGAATGATCATGGCAACCCCAAACACACAAGCACCTCAGTGGTACAGAAACAAGTGTAAACAAGCCATTGGCTTTTACACACCACCAGAAATCAGGTACTGTGTAAACTGAAAAAGGTCTGGCTTTAACAAGGTGCATAACGAGACATATTTAGCATCTTTTTTTAATCCTTCTAAATTGCAAGCAGTTTTTCAGCTATATTAATTCTTTGAAGCGAGTGGTTCTCCACTAATCATTCTGGTTTATGTTTACATTATGAGGTGTAATGATGCATCTCAGGAATGTTATGGTATTAGTTAAATTAACTAAGACAACTCTGCCTGCAAACTGATGAATTTTAATGTGTCAACATAAGATACGAAAACGCAGTTGTGTGGGTCTCCAGATTCACATGACCATATGGTTCAGAATTCTAATTAATTCCTTTGGATTTCATATCACATAACTTACAGCTACATTAATTCAATATTTTTTTCAGAGTTTTTGAGAAACATATATTTTGCCAAGCTGTGACTTTTCAGCTCACAGTAAGTGTTAAGTGTAAGAAAAACCTTTCATTTCCCCTTTTCCTGATAACCTTGTCTTACTTCCCTGTGGGTTGGCATTCTTCCCAAACCAGAGGTCAGGTGGAGCTGTTCTGCCCCAAACAGACTGCAAAGACCCACTTTGCAAGAGCCATAAAGGTTTATTACTAAAAACAAACTCGTTTTCAAATTGTTATGTGCTGTGGGCAATCAATCAGACAAACTCTCCGGGAGGAAATGCAATCCGGGCTTCTGAAACGCGGTGATTGTGACAAGTAGGGATAGCACAGACCCTGGAGCCAGGCACTGCTATCATCACTGCAGAGCATCACAGTCATATGAGCATTGACAGAAGATTTCCAGCTCCGTGGGGCGTTGCACAGTGCATGGGTTTGCAAGTTCCAGTTTGGGGACAGTGGTATTTTCTCTTCTTTATCTGACCCCATTTCTTAATGATCCACATTCAAGATCTCCCTCTAGGCAGCAAAGAACATTTACTTGTGCTTCTCATTAGTTAAACCAAATCTGAATAAAATGAAAGCACAAAGCACACTCATCCCAGACGTCAAAACAGATCCGGTCAGACATATATGCCATCCACTGTTACTTTAGAAAAAAATATTCCAGCACAGAAACTAATAATCCTTAAGATCTCCATTGTGTGAATGGAGCAACTACATCACCACTGTGGTTTTCTGAAACATGCAATGCTTTCAAAAGCCAGGTACACTAACAACAGCCCTCAGCAGCCTTGAAAGACCCCAAGAGTGACCATGACAGGCACTGGTTCATGCCCAGTTGGAGAAGGCTGTGATCTGCAAGCATACCTTGGCACGGCTATGTTCAGGTAGGATTTCTTCTGATACAGTTACACACTCTCACAGCATGGCACGAAAGGATGGCCTTGAGAGGTTTAAAGATTTAAGATGTTTCTCTCCCATCACGAAAGTAACTACAGGCACTATCAATTTAACAGCTCAGCTCTGCAAGAATGAAACACGCTCAGCTTCCCATCTACACTGCCCAGCGGGGGAAGGTTTTTAACGCCTCAGATGATGTTTGTTCCATTTCTGAAAGGGTCAAGAGGACCCAAGACTGGGATTGCCAGATCTGCAATTTCCCACATCCCTTGCTTCAGAGAATTGCTAGGGAAAACCTGAACACAAAGCCCCAATGCAAGTGCAGAATTACTGGTTGCAGTCCCCAAGGTGGCATTACAGAAGCACTGGTAGGGGCTGGGTGATACAACACACAGTGACAATGGGTCCTGGCTGCCTCCAGTCCCTAAATAAAAATGCTCTGGAGCAGTCACAATATTTTTGCTGCCACAAAGGTCAGTCCCTCCTTTAAGTCTTAGACTGGACATTAGCCAACTGATAGAGCAAATAATTCACCAAAACACCAAAGCAATCAACATCACTATCAACGAGCATTTAAGTACTGAGCTTAATTTTCCTTCAAGGGGTATGGAGCACTTTGACATTGCTGAGAATTTGGGCTACAGACCTATTCTCCTGAAATCATAATATTTCCACAATTGCACAAGAGGCATAAGAAAACATCTACAAGCAGCAGGGCAAAGAGCCATTTCAGCTAAGGCAGGAATACAACCAGAATCCAGCAACTGCTGCTTTTCCTATTCTCTCAAAGGGAATAAAACCACATCAACACAAGCCACCAGCCTCTCCACTCCTCTCCCCAAGTGGGAGAAGCTCACCTTTACCTGGCCTGGACCAGCTCTAGCACCAGCTGCCCTTGGCCACCTCTTCAGCAAAAGAAGTGGGTGAGAGAAGAAAGCCTTGTCCCACAGCAGAAGGACATGGCCAGGGACTGGGAATGCCATTGGCCCTTAGACCCCTTCTTAGCCCCCTCCTCAAATCCAGTTCCAGATCTGGCACCTTGCTTCTGGAGGGAGGCAGGTAGCCTGACTTCAGCAAAATAAATTAATAGATCTGTTGAGTTTAAAAGGTTCAAACTCCCTCTTTCCACCCCAAAGAGTTGAAAGAAAGGGACATCTTTGGGCTTGTTTTGAAGCTCCAATTCATATTAAATAGCAGTCCTAAAGGGAGGGAACAATGGTGGGAAACAAAACCCCAGAAGTATTGAAAAGAGCATTTCTGAAGTGAAACAGCTACAGTTTCATCTCACAAACCTCTATAAAGAGATGTTACTAATGCACAAGACTCCATCTCTGCAAATGCTGCTTGACAAGCAGCCAGACAGAGCCAACAAGCATTTACCTAACAACAAAACCCCAGGAAAAACTGGGGAAAAAAAAAACAGATTGCAATCCTAATCCTGCTAGCAATCTTTCACTTAAATATTATTATTATTATGTAGTTCTTATTTGCATCATAAGCCTAGTCACAGACAGACAAGTCTTGTCTGAGCTGCTGTTCAGACACAAAATAAAGGCAAGTTTTTCATCCCAAAATGACTGGAGATATCACAGCTAAAGCAGGGACACACAAGGGCCTGTGGCAGCTGTGCATGGGCTGCCTCCCTGTTTCTGCTCAGAGAATAATTGCAGCAAGCGCATGAGATCCTGCAGTGGTGCCCACTGAGGCAGAGCAAGCAGCCCCACCTTGGGCTGTGACAATCCATCCCACCCTCCCCATGCACATACCAGGGATCTGCCTGTGTTCTCCTGCATAACACTTAATTGCTATTTCTCCTGTGGAAGTGCTTAAAGACTCCTTAAGTGCTTACAGCCCCATTACCCCAGCGCCATAAAAGCAGGGAGCCCAAGGTCAGTTCCCAACCACAGAGACAGGTGAGGCTGAACACATTACCCACAGTGATCTCCAAAGCCTCAGGTAGCACCCAGAAAACCCTTAACTCAGCCTGAGAACAGCAGATGACAAATCACCCCACACAACTGAAGAAGAGAGAATGGTTTCTGAATTTCTCAAAGAAAAGAGGAAAAAAAAACACCAAAGAAAAAAAAGTGATTCCCTTGTCAATTAAAAACTTATTCCAAGTGGCTGTTAAGGAAGAGTTCACTTGTGTTCTACATTTATGTGAAAGCAATACAGTTTTACGACAAGAGATTTCTTTTTAAAATCCCTTGGGCTTTTGTACTGAAGTTTTTCACCCCATGGTGGGACAGTGGCAGTGAAGCAGAACATCACAGACAAATAAGGATGTGATGTGATGAAATGCTGCCCTCAGATGAAGAAGCTGGACATTCTTAAGTTCTGACAATGAAATGCTGTTTATTAAAGCGTGGAGAGTAACTTCCTATAAAAATATGAAGTTTTATTCAAATCCCAGAGCAATCTGTAAGCCTGATGCTAGCAGCCACCCTCGTATAAATCACTGACTAGGTTTTGATAGCAATCTCATTAGCTATTGTACCAGGAGCTCAAGTACACATTGATGAGTGCTGTGGAGCACTACCTGTCTTCCCACATCTTTTCAGATAGGTGGAACAGGCAAAAATAAATCTTCTGTAGGCTTTGAAAAGATCAAGATGTTTCAGAAAAGGCTTCTCACCACTATTTTTTTCAAATGCAAGCTAAAGAAAAGATCCACTGAAGTCTCTACTCTTTCACTGAAGAGATCACAGCTGTATTGCTGGTCTCTCCTGGTGCTCAGCAAGTGGTCCTTTCTCAGACCACATCCCTGCTGGTGCAAGGGGAGTTAGGAGGCTGGACCCTGACCTGGGAGATCACCCAGTACCCCCAAGGCAGACGGATCCTGCAGAGCACCTGCAGGCACGGCTGCCACAGCTGCATGTGAGAGAGGGTCTGCACACCCCATACCCAAGGAAAGCCATGTCTGACCATGCCTTTGCCTTGCATTTATTTCCTAGATCCTGTCTACGTTTTCATCTCTTCTAGACTCTGCTGATGTTCTTCCTCCTTCACATCTTCATTTATTGCTGTTTCTCTGCCTTCTTTTGCTGCTGTTTTATGCTTTACTTTCATTTCAAGAATACATATTTAAGCAAACAAAATCAAATATGCCTATTCCTCCCTTTATAATAAAATATAGACTTCTGCCCCAGCAGGCTGATTTCTGGCTCTGGCCAAGGAAGGTGAAAAGTTTATCCAGGCAACCTGTGCTCCACTGGCAGATCAGTGGAGACACTAATGAGTTGGTCCCACTCTGCAGGGAACAGCAACTTCTTCCACCAGGCCAACCATCTCCAAAAATGCCACTTTTCTGCCCAAAGCCTTATCTGAACACACATAAGTCACACCATCACAACAGTGCCAGTGCAGCCAAGGAAGGAACAGCCCCTTCCATCTTTGCTCTGATGCCATCACGCCGGTGTACACACATGTTCACCACCTCCACCATGCTCCTCCTGCCAAGAACAGTGATGTACAACCTGTGCTTTGAGCAGTAAGGAGCCTTAATTCTGCACTGAGAGTTTTGCAAAGCCTCAGACAGAAGGAACTGCACAGGAGAGAGCAAACAAACACCAGAAGCAGGCACCAAACCCACAGACCTGCATATGTACTGCAGCAATGACACACCTTGGGAGGCTCCCATTCCTCCCAGTCCTGGAAGCATGTGAGAACAGAGCAGTACAAGCACCATGTGCTCTTCCTCCTTCCCAGCATTGCACTCACCCCCAGCTCTCCTTTCAGAGAGGAACCAGAGGGACACACCACAAAAAGAGACTGAAAAGCATCAAGCGAGCCACAGTCAAAGAGTGAGGATTGGCTGGAGAGTTTTTTGGAGAAGTTCCAACTCTTTTGAGGAAAGGATGACTTGTTTTAAATATAAATAAATAAGTAAATAAATAAGTAAGGCAAATTTTTAATTTTAATTTCATCAGATCAGCTCTGTGACTTGAATTGCATCTGTTTTGGCAGCGTGACCAGGCACTTGAAACCAGCAGTGATAAGAGCCCTGTTTGCCACCAGCAGCAGTAGACAATGTGCTATTTCATGTCCAGACATTAAGCAGATTAGCAGCAGCAGCCTGTTTGAACCCATTTTGCTGGCTTGGCTCCGGGGAAGGCTCAGGTTGAGGGAGCAGCCCCACTCTGGCCCCACAAGTACAACTTCAGAGAACTTCAGAGTACAGAGTACTACAGAGTACTACACTGCTTCACAGTGCAGGTGCTGAAGTCCACCCCAGAGCAGGTCACAGGCACATTCTGGCAGCTCTGCAGAGTGATCAGCTTGCAGTCCCAGCTCAAGGGATGGCAATTTAGAGCTTGACAGCCACCCCTGATATACACCAAGCTCTGAGGGATACAAACAGGATCATGTCACCAAAAATTTCAACGCACCCATTGGAAACGCAGCTGTGGGTAACCCCCAGGGCTGGCTCGCTATCCCCAAGCAATGACCATTTAATACCTCCATCTGCACATCTGGGAACTGCTGTTATTTATTGCTGCCAGTGGGATCAGTCCTGCACAAACCCTGGAGAAAGACAGGGCCCCTGATTCAAGTAGCTAAGAAGCCTACTGCTGCCTTAAACAGCAGCTTTGTGCTCTTATGAAATAGCAGCCTCCCAGACAGCACGAGGAGGAATGGAGAAATAAAAACATCCCTTATCACTTAGGATGCTTTAGCAGAGATTAGATAAATCAGATGTGTTTCAAGGCAGGAACCCAGGCTGGCAGGGGAATCTGCAAGAGCAACCCTGACAAGCTGGGAGGTTATGGACAGTCCAAGGGGTCACTCTTCATTTCCTTCATTACAGGGGAGAAAAATCTTGGATTTTTTTTTCTGTTGTCACCCAAGGCTATATTGCAAGGGATATTGCAAGGGATTAGAACCACTGAAATACTTTCTTCCTGTCTCATGCAAGGAACTGAGCACCCCAGGATGGACTCCTTGACTCAAATATCTGTTTTTCCAGACCTCATGTCTGCTTTGCAAAACTCTCAGTGCAGAATTAAGGCTCTTTATTGCTCAAAGCACAGATTGCCTAATCAAAGCACAGGCTAACCCTTCTCAAAGGCATTGTGCTCAACACAGCTCCAGAAGTAGCCCTAAACTCAGCAATAAAACAATCAAAGGCCTCTTCCCAGGGCCCAGTACCAAGCATCAGAGGAAGCAGAGGGTCAGGCAGTGGGGAGGAGGTGAGCCAGGTCAGTCTCCCCCCAGACCAGGCTGTCTGGGGAGCAGTTCTGCTCCAAAACAACTGCCCCAGTCCACTTGTTCCTGGCAGCCTTGCTCCATATGTTAAACTTCTGCTCTCCTCCACAGACCACTGTTCCTTGCAGCTTCTCCCTCACCCTGTCCCAGACTCTTCCAGAAGGAGAATAGAATCAGAAAATGCTGTGCTATGACGAAGAAGTATAAATGGATATGAAATGTTTTGCAGGAAAGGCCAACATTTGGAGACTTCTTCCCTGTAGCATTCCTAGCAGAGCATCATTTTCAGTTTCCAACTCTGACACTTACTCAGCTCCTGCACCTCCATCTCATCCAGCAGCTTCAATGGCCAGGCCACAGAGGACATGGAAAGCCAGCTCAGGCAAGAGCCAGTTCTCCTGAGCTTGCAGCAGTGAGGGGCTTTGTAGGTCCAAACATTCCAGATCCAACTGCCTGGCTTGCTCTGCAAATCAACCTTTTTGTGTTGGATGGGCTTTCTAGCAGAACAAGCTTGGTCTTCCTTTGGGTGCTTTTACAGCCCCATGGCCAAGCTTATGAGGAGCTGCTCGGAGAGAATTACAGCTCCAGCAGCATTTTCAGGAACCAGTCATCTCAGCAGCAGCAGCTGCACAAAGCCTTAAAGCACAACTGGAAAGCAGCATCTTGGCACTTGCCTTGTGGCTTCCTACAAAAGCTTCCCTTTTCACCTCCTTCACCACAGGAAAACCTCGCTTTCCACCTCTTAAAATAGCAAAAGCTGCAAGTGAGAGATTCCTGAAGGAAATAAAACCAACATCCATTCCAGATAAATAGCTTCAAGAATTGGTCACGCCAGGACTTCTTCAAGTGTCCTTACTGAGGACTTCTCTGAGGATCCCCAACAAGGACTTTTCCAAGCATCCCCAACAGAGACACATCCAAACACCCTGACCAATGACCCTTCCAAGAATTCCCACCAGCAGGCCACCAAGCAGCCTGCCCTCCCCAAGACTGAATACCCCAGCAGCAGAAGAGCTGCTCTGTGTCAGCTTGCAGCAGGGCAGGCTCCTCTGGTCACCGTGACACTGGAGCAACACCACCAGGAAACAGGAGTTCAACACAGGCTTGCAGGGTTCAAGCTGCTGTCACTTATTTCCACATGAATACTATTGAATTGCAAAGGCTTGTAACTACCTCTTTGCTGATCATTTGGCAATAGGATAAATACACTGGTGAATACAGAGGGAAAGCAAATAGAAGGACTTGTCACTGCCTTGTCACTCATCCTTTTTTAAAGTGGCATATCTGGATTCGCAGCTCTGCAGCTGGGAATGACACCCATACAGTGATGGTTCTGGTGCAGACTGTACAAACAAGGAAATTTGTAATGAAAAATAAAAAATTCTTCCCTAACCTATGAACTCCAGCATTCAGGAAGGTCCCATAGCACCACACAAATGCTTCAGAGCACTTCTCTCTCCCTTGAACACCACGCAGCAAGAAAGTGCCTGCAATCAAGAATTTCTTTTACCCTTGATGGCAAACAAACAATGTACCTCCCTATTTTTAGTTGTGACCTCAGATACTTAATGACTTCAAAACATATGCTTAATTCACACATATGCAAGCAAGAAAAATTACTCATAGGCAAAGAATAACAAATGTTTGACATTTAAATGAGACTTATTTGTAAGACTAGTTAACATTTGTATTAATTAAGGCATACTCGATGAAAGATTGTTCTGTGTCACTCATCCTAGTATACGAGAAGATTGTTGTCTATCTCAGAAAAAAACCCCATGAAAATTATGTGTAATTACCTGCCTGTACTTTCCACAAAAGTATCATTAAAGACAGCAGAATTTTAATGCAATATTCTAATTGAAAACCTCACAGAAATGTCAAGTCATGAATCTCATCAAGATCACAGGCCTTGGTGCATGGAAACAAAATATATCTAAAAATCCTCTGGTAAGAAGGGATTGACAGCACTCTACCCCTTTGAAAAAATTCTACCATTTTATCACATCTTTGGGAATGTTTGTGCCTGCCCAGATCTAACTGGATCACACAGATATCTGGATTGGTGCTTTCACCTTTCTGGAACAGAAACAGCAGTAATATGGCAGGGACACAAACGGCAGAGGGTGAGCTTTGGCCTGCCATCTGCACCAGGGACAGAAAACTGCATCAACAAACATTCCCTCACCAAGAAAGGGCATTTTCTGGATCTCTAGTTTCCAGTAGAAGGAGATGCTCCTAACAGAAACAAGAGGGAATGGTTTCAGGTTGCCCCAGGAGGGGTTCAGACTGTTTTTTAGGAAAGTTTTCTTCACCTAAAGGGTTGTCCAGCATTGGACTGTCCAGCTGCCCAGGGAAGTGATGGAGGTATTTAACAGAGATGCAGATGAGGCATTTAGGAGCATGGGTTAGTGGTGGACTTGGCAGTGCTGGTTAAGGACTGGTCTCAGTCATCTTTAGGGTCTTTTCCAACCTAAATATTTCTACAATACTATAAAAATTAATTCTAGCTAAACAACATTACTGTCAGTTTTGTATCTGCAAGATTATCACTGCACCATGCCCACCAAAGAAGATGGGACTGAGGTCCTCGGAGAGCAGACAATGCCACAAACTATTCTTTACAAAGGTTTCTTCAACTCAAACCACTTCCCTTCCAGAAACATAAACTTTCCTAAAGAGAAGAGCTCCTACCAGCACAAATAAATAAATAACAAAGTGGCTGCAACCACCCCAGCTTTTAATTAAACTGCAACTGAACAAACAGCCTGACAGCCGCTGTGCCGGGGTGGCCGTAACCTGCTCCTGCCGCTGCCCTTTTGGCTTTGCACTCCCAGGGTCAGATTCTCAGCATACCCTTGCCTGCAGCCCTGCCTTTCCTTTGAAGCTGCACAAACTCCAGTTTTGTTGGGGTTTTTTTGGAGGTTTGTTTTTACTCTAAGGGCAACATCACGCGTGGCACGCACCCGGCTGCAGGCGGGGATTTCCTTACTCTCCCCGGGACTGGAGAGGTGTTCGGTGGAAACAGCTCCCAGGAGCTCAGAAAAAAAAGGCAAAAAGCTTCAAAAAGGTATTACATTAATCTCACAAGTTGCTTCCCACCATCACTCATTATATTCTAGGAAAGACCTAATATTTCTAACAAACATAAATGGAGCTATAGCCTGGTAGCACACACTCATCACGAGTGCAATTCCACCAGCAACAAACTTGCCTCCATCCTGCTCACTGCTCTGACTTTGTCAAACCCACCTCTTGCCTCTAGAAAAGAAAAACCCACAAAAATAAGCACCACACCTTTGTAGCCTTATCTCTTAATACAACACAGCACCAACACAGAGTTGTGTTTTATTTTAACAGCTCACGTTTTCAAGGCTTTGCACCCTGGACTGCATTATCAGATCTCACTCAACCCGGCATTGAGAGAAAAAAAAACAGTACTATTGAAATGCAAGTACTTCATAGTGACTGTGCATTGTTCATAAGAGATCAGGGATAGCTTTTCCATTTAAAAAAAGCCCAACCAACCCTAAGATACCAGGCATCATTTTCACTTCTTTATTAGGCCAAGGATCTGTTAAAGTGCAGATTTCCCCCCTGTGCCAATAACACCTGGCAGTACATAACACACTAAGCATTTTTACTGTAATGACACTTCCATTGAAATTCATGCAGGCATTTGACTCTGTCTCCAGAGAGGTGGAATATTATTCAGTGAGGGAACACAGATACGCTGGGAGGTGAGAAGGGGTAGAAGGAAAATTGCAGGCAATTAGTATTTTCTTGACCTAACTGTAATTTGTGAATTTGTAAAAGTCCTCTCCTGAAATGTTGGTTAATTTGATCCAAGAACTACTCAAAAAGTGCCTGTCACATTCCTGCCCTGACAAACACAGAGCAGCACACTCACATGAGTCAAACCCAGAAGAAAAGCGATGCCAATCCCCTCCTGTCCCCTGCACTCACCCCAGCAGTGGGCAGTCCCCTCCCACACCACCGGGGAATCCTGGGCGCCCCGCAACCTGATCGAGGGCTGATGCACTCAGCAAAGGAACAAGGGAGGAGACTTCAAGTGACTAACAATACTCTTCAAAGAGAAAAAATATTTTCCCATGGTTTAAAATTACCGTCTGAACTTTAGTAGAAAAGCGATAGTGGTGCTATAGCCAGAGGTACCAGATAGCATTATCCCATCCCCTGTCAAACGGGAATGTGAACTGCAGCCCCACCACAGGTAATCCACATTCTCCAAATATACTGCTGACCTACATGCCCAGGTGCCCCATCACATAGGTGGTCTGTTTCTTTCCAAGAATGCAACTGGGATTTCTTTGCTTTCATGTCTTCTCTGCTTGAGAGGCCACCACAGACATGAAATGGGGAGAGAGGGGCTGGGGCTCAGGGAAGGGGAGGTGGGGGTGGTCAGGTGAAGCCTGCAGAAAGGGTGAGAAGTTTCTGTGACAAGACAAACAGTGACCACTTCCCAACAGTTAAGACACAGGATACCACTTCTCATGTGAATGTATTTACACTTAAATAATACATCTCTGGGACTAAAGGCAAGGACTAATCAAAAGCTGCCATTTCAGCTGTGCACTGAAAAAGCAAACCACCTCTAAAAGTGAAATGCTAGAGGAAAGACAAAGGTATGCTTTTGATTTATAGGTTACTTTTAAAATTAGTGGTGGGGGAGCTCTCCCAGTAGCGCTCGAGAAGGTCTCTGTTTATTTGAGGAGCTCACAGGAGCCACAGCCCCAGCAGAGACTCCTGTTCAGCCCCATAGCCCACATGGAGCCCAATCTACTCTATCAGTATTTATTTACCTTAAATACAAAAGGAAGGCTATCCAAACAGAAGTTGGGAGCGTCCAGCAGATAATTAATTACGCTAATGCACAAATCTATTTAGATAAGAGTGAGCATATTGGTACAATCAAAAGGCAGGTCACAGTTTATAATCCATTCTCTGTATAAACAAGCTCCAGCACACCGAATTGTACTTAGAGGTAACACTCTTTCTCTCCCGAAACCCTTAGCAGTGCAGGATTTTGGCAGTGCATGGGTGAGGACACTGCATTTGGGCTGCTGAATGCCCACTCCTCACTGTGTCCTCCTGAGTGTTCAAGTCCCTGGAGCCGCAGCCATTGGGCATCCATTGAGCAGCTCCTCATGGAGCTGTCACTGCTGGAAGCATGCAGGAGGGCACCAGCAGGTACCATAGAGTCCAGCCACTTTTGGCTCAACTGTTCTAATGAAATCACAGCTTATCTATTTTTATTGTTCTCTGTATACCTGCTCTGTTTTCCTGGACATAAATTATTCTTCACTTCCTTCCTGAAAGAGCTATTATTTAACAGCATAGCTGGCATTAACTATTGTATCACATTCCCCAGAGATCCATTAGAGCAGTGATGGAGTGCAACACCAACACAAAAACACATGCACAAACACTCCCTGAACTAAACCCTTCTAAAGCAGCCCTTTCAAACAGAAGAGGCAATATAAATAGAAGAGATCATAAGCCTAACCAGGATGTGATACACTGTAGACAGATTACTTCTTCCACTTTAGAAAATTAAAATATATGGGCTATAATTAATTATTGTTCTGGACATATCTAACCCTGAATGGTCAAAGAGGGGTATTGCTTGGATTTCTCCACAGTTATCAAGGGGTCAGACGAGGTTTGCTTTAGATTCTCTCTGCCTCTTGAAACCTGTTTTTATTTAATCCTAATTCAAATTATCTGAAGCAGCCCTCTCACCTACTCCAAAGGAGAAACACTGGACTTGGGCTTGAAAACTGTCCTTCCTAGTATTTCAAGGTAGAGGTATCTCTTCATGTATGGGCATTTTTACACACAAAAAAGTCAACTAAAATAATAATTCCAAACCCTGGCTGATCTGGAGTAATACAGCAGCTATACAACACACTTTAAATGGATGTTTTATTTTATAGACATCCTTTTTTAGATTTCAATCTCATTTCAGCCTCTGTCCCCAAAGCAACTTTCAGTGGATGATGCCTCCACCCTAAGAAAGTTACACCAACTTCGAATACCTACACAAAACCACTGGTCTGTAATTAGGAATTCAACTGAATTAGTATTATAATGAGCCACAGAAAGCTGCCTATAGGCATGGATTTATCTAACCAAGGCCACACTGTCTGGAGATTAGTGAACAAAGTATTCCCCCAGCCCCAGGGTGCCGGGGAGCCCCCATCACCAGGGGCGGCTGAGGGCTGACAGCAGAGCACGCAGCACCGCTGGCTCCCAGAAAGGAGCTGCCAGCAGGTGCTGAGGAGCCTGCTGCTCACTAAATCTCCTCCCAGGACATGAATTCTTGCTCACAGGATGAATACAAGCTGTTCTCTCAAGAGTCTTGCTTCTGCTGTCCTTACCGCCAAGGAAATGGGTGGGAAGAAGTCACAACACCACCTTCTAAGACAACAGAGCAAACAAGAATTTCCCCTTCTCTGAGGTAGAAGGCTTTGGGCTTCTCTTAAGGCTTTAGGAGCAATCCTGCTCTAATCAGCTCCAGCAGAAGCTGTGGCATAGGAGGTGTCTACAGCAGCAGTAACATTGCTCTGGAGTAGAGCATGCAAGCAGAAAACAAAAACAGATACACAAATCCAAAATTTGCATCTATCCAGGAAACCTTCACACATATCACCCACCCCAGACAAGCCACGAAGAGCTTCACCTCCTTCAACTCCTGCTTCACCTTCTCCAAGCACCTCCAGAACCAAGAGTAATCCTATCCTGAGGGAAGGTGATGCATGAAACACAAGGTTGGTGGAACAATATCCACTTTACAGCTGTGGGTAAGATGCCCAAATGGCCTGGACAGGCCACCTGGCACCAGATATTTAGTTTGTATCATTTACTATTCACAGATTTTGACTTCACAATATCAAGTCCAGTCCAACATTTACTTAAAGCAACAGAAACTTCTTGATTCACATTTTTTTAGACAGAGAAGACTAGTTAATGCAGAGCTGCCTTGGACAGAAAGGGAAGTCAGTGGCTCCTCTCCAAAACTGTGGAGGCAAAAGTCCAACAACAAGCACTGGCTGGGTGATAAAAGGGAAAACAATGCAAAGCCACTGGGAAATTGACACAGAAGCCCAACAAGGTGCTCTCCCAGGGACAGGGATGCTGACCTGGGACCTGCCAAGGTCTCACCTACAGCCAGGCCTTGGCCAGGTCACTTCCCAGTCCTGAACAGACCATGGGAGAATTTAACATCTCCAAATTCCCCCATAAAAAACTACAAAATTTAACATCGCAAAGATGAGATTTTGGTTTCTCCAGAATCTCTAATTTCTGTGGCCTTCCACCACCTGGGGGTAAATGTTAGCCCAGTGATACTTCTTTTACAGCAAATGAAGCTTCTCACCCCTTTTCAGTCCCAAATACAGAGCCAGGTGTTCCAAAATACAAGTCAAAACACAGTTAGGAAGGGCTAAGAGAAAAACTAGAGAATCAGGAATCCCAAATGGGTTTTGCCTGGAGGCAAGGGGCAAAAGCACTGAGATGCAGTAACTTTAACAACTTAATTTTACAAGATTAAAAAGAAATAGGTCATCCTGTCACTACAGAGATTGGGTGGGATTAGTTTAATACCCATTTGCCCAAATAAAGGTCAAAACCAGCTCCTCCGAACAACAAAGTTTTGAGGATTAGCAAGCTAGTTTCTTAGATCATGTTTGTGTAATTGTCTAGGTGGGTCTGAAGAAAAAGATAGATGCCATCCAAGAGAGTCCAGGACAAGGCAGTTTGCAGTGGCTCTGGGAGGCAGATTTCCAAACCATGGATTTAAAAGTTGGGGCTGCATGGGCTTGTCTGGAATTGCAGAGTGAATCTGCCAAACATTTCAATGCATATATTTGTAGCACAGCCCTAGATCTGCATATGATCCAGCTGGAGGCTCCCACATTGTGCTTAAAGGATGGCATCAAGCAGCAGGTCTCTGCAGCACGCCATGAGGCCAAAGCTCCTCAAAGAGCAGTCCTTGGAGGAAATCCAATAACACAGCATACCACAGCATCATACTTGCTGTGCTGTCTTAGCCCTTGGCCTACTGTGATTCATCTTTGCCTGCAACCTCTGACATTTTC
The DNA here is from genome assembly GCA_013399835.1 of Leptocoma aspasia. NCBI lineage: Eukaryota > Metazoa > Chordata > Aves > Passeriformes > Nectariniidae > Leptocoma > Leptocoma aspasia. Next base: position 842,876 of record VXAX01001399.1, on the reverse strand, counting down.
CACGCCATTCATGCAGACACATTACTAGGATTCAGTCACAGACTAACACATCCAGCATGGATCAATCACCACAGGCCAAACCCACCCAAGACATTATCCTGGATCACAGGAAAGGGAGCCCAGTCTAAAAGAAGATGACAAAAAACTCAGAATAGTGCCAGGAATAGCTTCAGATGCAAAAATTGAAATGTGGAAGAGTTTGCTTCCCTCTTAAATACTCTACAAGTCCCTTTGAGCTATAGCCTGCACCTTTATTTTTGTCTGAAAGGAGCAATCCTTGGTCAATGTGAATATTCTTCATCAGCCATTGCAAATGTTAAGCTGGGTTTGAAGTCACCAGTTGTATGACTCTGCCCCCAGTTCCACACTTTCTGTGGCTGCCTCCCTGCCCCAGCATCCCCCCCAGCAGGGGCTGATCAGAACCTGCCCCGGACCCAGGTCACTCAGAACCTCCCTGTCACACTGTCTGCAGCCACTCCAGCTCACTCGGCCTGAGCAGGAGCTGGGTCTGCATCAGCATCCCTGCCTTCAGTGCCGGGAATTAGACTCTGCAGATTAGGCAACGTGCTGAGGCTTAGCTCTGTGTCTAATCACTAATAAAGTTGCAACCTGGTGCATTTGTACCGTATTAGGTCTCGCTCAACAACACGGACTTTAAAGGTCATCTGCCTCCTCCAATCACTGCCAGGTTTAATGCAGCGGGTCCCGGAGGGTCCTGCTCCCTCGGACCGGCCACCACCAGCAGAAATCCAATTAGGGCCACAATGGTCCCAGCCCGGAGAGGCTCCCGGGCCCCCCAGCCCTCCCGCCCTGGCGCCCTCTCCACAATGCCGGCTTTTGTCTCAGCCTCGCTATTGTTTGGGATTCTCTCGCATCCCTGGACACGGGATAAAGAGCCGTGCTTGGAGAGATGCTTATGAATGAGGTCTCAGAGCGCAGGGGTGCAGCAACACAGGGCTTGACCATGGACAAAAAAAGGTCGTGGTTTCTAAAAGCCATGTTAAGAGAAATCGTTAAAGATGTAACACGCAATAGCCAGGAATGAAAAGTTACAGGCGAACAGAAAATAAGAAGTAAAATCTCAGTCCTTTCAAAGCCAAGGAAAGTTTTGCCACAGACCTCAGTGCAGTCAAGGTGTCTCACAAAATATCTATACTAAATAAAATACCTAGCAGACCCCACTGCTTTAGAGCACAGTTTTGAAAAGATTTTACATCACATTGATATCCAATGCTGGAAAAAAATTATTTTGATTTAATATTTTCTGATTAAAAATGTAGCAGATAATGTGGCAGTACACAGTAAAATGTGTGGCAGTACAGTAAAATATGGGCCAAATAAACTAGGTGAAAAATATCAGCTAATAAAAATCTAAATCATCCTTCTAGTGTCAGAGAAAATATTCTGATCTTGAGCTGGTGTAATGAATATGCTGCACTAAATTCATCAAGAGGAAAGATCTACGCCTCTTTAAAACATGTAGGAGTTACAAGGGTCTTCACAATTAACAACATATAAGACCAGGTGAGTTCTGCAGCGCAAATCTGTGAGAGTTTAAGCAAAGTTAAGCAAAACTTCTCAAACACCTTCAGCACGACAGCTCCATGAGTCCTGCTAACAGGCAAAACCCACCTTCCCTCACACATCCAGGCCTCCCAGGGACAAAGCCACCCTCAAACCCCATCCATCACATGACAAAGTGCCTCTTTGTGAGGCTCTGCTGAGCAGAGGAAGATAGTAATATTGCGAAACCTTTCTGGACTTTAAAGAGTAGAGGCAGACATATAATTGCATTCAATGAAACATCATATGGTAATGAGCAGCAATGGAATAGCCAAGAATAAATCTCCCATTCAGGAGAGTGTCACATGTATAAATCTGTTTACCAAGGATTACTCTGTAGCTCCTACCATAATAAATCTTCAGGAGAATGCCTTGTGCACCACTAACAGAGCAAGAATTTGGAAAAACAGGCAGGCTATTCTTCATAAGGAGTACTGATAACCAGCCAACCTGTTTGTTAAAAGGATTATATTAAGTGTGCTCTACTTATTTGGTGTTTTTTGGGTGCTTGGGAGGCAAAAGTTGGGTTTTTTTCTTTTTTTTTAATACAAGAACATCATTATACATCGACTATAGTACTGAGCTGAAGTCAAGTGGTACAAACCAAAAAAAGGGGTACTAAGGCAAAATCCAGAGCTAATGTCCACTCACTGAAAGAACTACAAAAGCTCTTTTGATTTTAGAAGATGTACCACATTGCATAAGATCATGGAACTATCAAATCATTTAAGTTGGAAAAGATCCTTGAATACCATTGAGTCCAACCATTAACCCAGTACTGCCAAGTCCACCACTAAACCTTGTTCACAGCTGCCACACCTACACATCCCTTAAATGCTTCCAGGGATGCTGCCTCCACCACTTCCCTGGGCAGCCTGTTCCAATGCCTGACAACCCTTTTGCTGAAGAAATTTTTTCCTAATATCAAACTCAACCTCTCCTAGTACAACTTGAGCTAATTTCCTCTTTTCCTATTGCTTGTTTTCTGGGAGAAGTGACCAGCCTCCACCTTGTGCCAACCTCCTTTCAGGTGGCTGTAAAGAGCAATAAGGTCCCCCCTAAGCCTCCTTTTCCCCAGGTCCCTCAACTACTTCTCATCAGACTAAGTGGTATTCTGGCCTAGTTTCTGCTCAATGTAAATGTCTTATGTAGGTTAATCCCAGATAAATAACTGTTTTCTTGCATTATCTAGATCTTCCTCTACACATTGTGGGGTGTATTAGAAAAATTAAGCACTGCACAGTCAACTAGAGCCTCCCTACAGGATGTTCCTGCCCCCAGCTCTGCAAGGATGCCACATCACACACTGAAATACCCCGTGTACCTGCATGACTTGCCAAAACCTCTTGCTAATCACCTGAGGTTTCTATTTGTAGCCATGTGCAAACAGTGTTTCAGGAAAGCTTTTGTTCTGTGCTGAAGAGCTAAGGCTAAGCTGTGTTCCAGAAGTAGCCAGATAAGGAAAAAGTCACATGCCAATATAGCATTTAATATACCAGAATCAGACAGAAATCACAGTCCAGTCATAAGGAACAGGCAACTGCTTTAATGGCACCTGACTCAGTGATACACAGGTCTGAAGTGCAGCAACACATTGAACACAGTTTCACAAAAGAAAGACATGGAACTGTTGGAGCAGATCCAGAAGAGAGACACAGAAATGATTAGAGGGCTGAAACAGCTCTCCAAGAGGAAAAGCTGAGAGAGATGGGGTTGTTTAGCCTGGAGAAGAAAAGGCTCCTTGGAGACCTCAGTGCAGCCTTTAGAACTTAAAGGGAGGTTATACGATAGATGGGGACAACATTTTTATTAGGGCCTTTTTGGATACAACAGAGATAATGGTACTGGTTATAAACTAAAAGAGGGTAGATTTAGATTAAATCTAAGAAAGACATTTTTTACAATGAGGGTAGTAAAACACCGGCACAGGTTGCTCAGAGACGTGGTGGATGCCCATCCCTAGAAACACTCAAGGTTAGTTTGGATGGAGCTTTGAGAAACCTGATCAAGTTGAAGTTGTTCCTGCTCATTGCAGGGGGGTTGGACTGGATGATATCTAAAGGTCCCTTCCAACCCAGACTATTCTATGATTCTATGAGACCAAAAATGCTGCTAATTCTAACAACCACATAATGAAGGTCACTACCTCCACACCTGGAACTTTACAGACTCTTTGCTGGGATCTTCACTGGTCTCCAGTCCATGAAAAAGCAGTGAGATTTGGAAGCAGTTTTTCAGGTTAGGGATGTGAAAGCATTATGTGAAATGTCTGCTTCATATGCTTATCCTACAGCTAAAGAGGGGCTTATCCCTCTAGAACTGTCTTTACAGCATGTGTCACCAAACACTAAATTCACAGAAAATATTTACAAAATTTATCTACAATCCACATGGTGCTCATGTTGCAAAATATCCTACTACATAAATATGTAGAAATAATGCAGACATTCTGGGATGAAGATCTGAGGAAGCTGCTAAGGAAAAATCTGTGTGTGCCCATTGCAGTGTCTGATCCCACCTACTTTGCAAGACGTTTTTCACAGGCATCACTCTCACTGCCCTTTGACAACAGCAATTATCTGCTCCCAATCCTTCTGACCTCACATTCCTTACCCACCTGCAACTCCCATGTAAAGATAACAGAAGTTTGCATTCACATTAACTAAGTCTCTTTGTTCTGGGCAAGGAAACAATATTCATAATGCCCAATCTGATTTCATTCCAGTAGAGGATTAGTTTCAATCTCTGCTGCTGTAGAACAAAAAGGCAAGCAAGAAATTGTCATCAAATAATTACAATGCTTTATGCTTTACAAAGGACACTCAGAGGTTTGCAAAAAAACCCAACCCTTTTTCTGGAATGAATCTGCAGTAAATTTCTGAGCATGCCTCAGACACACTTAGGAAGCCTACCAAGTCCTGCAGATAAGGCCCAGGACTGAGGGTCAGCAGATGAAAGCTCTGCTGCCTGCTCTTTGCATACTTGGGCTAGTCAACATCCAAACTGTAAAAAAAGGGAATAATGCTTCTTCTCAAGCTTATAAATATGCTATGAGGCCAAACTCATTAGCGTTTACAAAGCACTCCTAGACTCCTTGTCTGGAAGGAGTTATACAACCATAAAGTATTATTCATGCTGTTCTAAGGCAGAAAAGTAGGTATTACTGCAAATCCAGCAGTAGCTCTCCATGCACCATTAAGGTTTACTACACTGTCTTAATCTAATCATCAGCACTTCAGAACCCAGATCTGTCATTTGAAACATACAGATCGGAATTAATCACTGAATACCCAACTGGGTCAACGATATACAGCACAGGACACACGTGCCCTTTTTTACCCCACATCACACATCTACAACTGAACCATTTTCAAAACCTCAACATTATTGGTTTTCCTGCCATATTGCATTATGTCTGCTCAGGATTTTAACAGGTTCAAAACTCAGAATCTAGATCTGTTGGCACATTTTTAAAAAGCTGATATGGGAAGGAGTGCAAAGTTCAGGTCTACACCTCTTCCAGCATTTATCAAGGAAACTGGTTCCTTCAGGCATCTTTTTCTGCCCATTATTATTCTGAGATCTCCTTTGCTTGTAATTCTGAAAATGTATTCATAACTAGTGGTACACTTGCTTTTGACTTGCTGATCAAAATACAATCTTTATAGCTCCAGGCACCATCACCAATGCTGATCTGGAGGGAGTTCAATCCAGTTCAACAAAATCAGCTGATAAAAATAACAGCTAGCTCCCAAACCACATCTTTGCAGCGATTTACTCCATCCCCTCATTCGGTGGCTGCCACATCCCTTCGTGGTGGTCTCCAACCCCATCCTGAGCCAGGCAGGCAACTCCTGCTGCCCACTCCTCACACACTGAGAACATCTTCTCCCCCCATCGCAGCACAAGGGCTGCAGTAGAGCTTCATGTGAGCTTGACAGAAGTTCTGCCCCCAACTGCCCTCTTGCTCCCTATCCTCCCACAGCAGCTCCAGGAAGTCAGCACCTCCGTGGCTGCCCAAGTCAGCACCTCCATGCTGCCCAGCCCTTCCCTCCAGCTCTACAGATGTTGTTTTCAACAGAAGAAACCTGTCCCTTTGTGCATGACACAGTTTCAGTTTAAATCCACACATGAAATCTCTCCTGTAAAAAAAAAGATCAAATTCAAATATGGCCAACCTTGAACATAACAGAGTCAGGGAGTTTTACTCTTTATACAGCATTCCTTTTACAGGGGCAGTTCCAAGGCTTTCCCAAAAATATTGTCTTTCCTTCACTTTACACTGCCAAATAGAAGAAAAATTTTAAAAGGACTGTGCCATAATTTTTATCCAAATAAGGCAGAATGAAACACAGGAGAGCAGATCTTAAATAGAAAACCTTCTCTGTCCAACCTGGCCAAGACGCTGTAACAAGAAGAGAAATAGAGACCTTTCCAACAACTGCATCAGCTGCTGCTTACATGATCCATTCCTCATCTTGCAGGTCTCTGAAGCAAACTTGTCTCCACAGCTGCGGGATCAGAAAACTTGTTTGACCTATGCTGTTATGGACAGAGGGCATTTACAGCTCTGCAGGGATGCTTTCTCAAGAACACAGCCCCATGGCCAAGAAAATTAGCTAATCACCTCAGCCACTTCCAAGAATGAAGCCTGCATGACTCTCAGAATACTTAATACTCCAGAAATGCTGAGCACCTGTGCTTTGAACAAAAGATGCCCTTCAACATCCCTGGTGGACCCACAAAGATGCTCTGGATCACTTGCCACCGTGCAACAGAGCCAAAGCAGGACTGTGACCTGCACATGCCACCTGTACCAACACTCCTGCCCTCGGCTCTCACTTGCATTAGGCAGAAGATGCTACTGAATTACAAAATGCTCCCTTATTTCTTGGGAAAAAAAACCCAAAAAACACAACAACAAAACATATAGAAGTGGATAAAAACATAGCTTTACTTTTAAGCACAGATTAAACAACATGGATGTTTAGAGGGTTGTGTTTTTAAAGAACAAATTTCCAGAGGAAGTTAATTATGTTCCTAGGGTCAACAAAAGGATTTGTGTGATCCAGTTTCTCTTCCTTACTATGCTGCAAGTGAGGGATGTGACTGAATACAACATTTCACTTAACCCCATAGATTCTACATCCATTCTTTTGAATAATTAGAGAGCATTCATTTGGGATGATCCTTTCTTTTCCCCTCTCTACTGTTTAGCTTTACATAGAGAAAATAATTAGTGTATAAGGGAAACAACAAACAGGAATAAAATTAGTCCTTTCAAACTGAGATGTTGTTTAGCTTAACTAATTGAAAAGAGAAAAAGCAAAATTGTGTGGCTAGTGGCAAAGTCATAAAATGTAATTTTTCTCAGGTTCATACCCCAGTAATCATCTTTTATACAAAGAACAGTGACTCATAAATCTGTTTTTTCATAAAAAATTTGCACAAAAAAGTCTGAAATAAAAGATATCCCCTCCCTTTTTTTTCTTGGTCAACTTGAAGCTGAAGCATGGTCTTTATGAGCTGTGGGAAAGTCATTAGGGCGTCAATTCCAAATGAAAATTAAGGCTTTTAGCTTCCCATACTACTCATACTGACAACCTTTCATACATAATTGCCTAGGAAGAGTTACTGTGGTCTTGTCACCCTCCTAACACGTCAGTGATACGCTGACAAAGAGATCCTCCCTCCCAATTCCATCACGCAAATGGAAATAAAAGCCCATGTGGTTAAGAAACTCTGAGTTCACACCCAAGAGTGACTTTGATGACTCTTCAGTCAGGACTCGTTAGGAGTTACCAAATTACCAGCATCAGAAATAAAGCAATCAAGGGATCAGGTAAGAATTTAACTGGAAAGACGAAGAGTGCCTTCAGCAATTACAGCAAAGACGCCACTGCTTTGCAGTGACATGGGGAGCAAAGTGACAAGCAGGACCCTTCTGCTTTACAGCTGTGATTCCTCACCTAAGCCAAAACTGCACCAGGCTGACAGATAAACATTTTAAATACACATATATAACATGATATTCAACTGGGCAACATAGATGGGATGAGCTGAAATAACAACAAATGCTGTGTCCACTCTCTGAAAGGTATCAAGGTAACCTGTCACTGTGACAGCAGCAGCAGCATCATCTTGCTGCACTTGTCTGTGTTTGTGGAGAGGCAAACCCTGCTTTTTATCTAATTTTGCTCATCTTCTCATTTGGGAGAATTATTATTTGACAAGTTTCTTACAGTTGGCGAGAGACTGACCACACTTCATCATTTTGGATGGAACCACCATCCTGTGGTTCCAAGAAGTATATATAATACAGAGGGAAGCAACCCAACATGTAAAGTGCTTTTATCCCAGTAAAACTGAAACGGGATTTGAAGCAACTCCAAAACTGGGAATTAGAAATGCGTGGAGTTACTCTAAAGATGTCTCCTTCCTTGCTAGTTCAGTATAACTCAAAACCTGTTTGTTATCACTGGTATCATAGCAATGGTCAGAGGCCCCGTTTGAGGTAAGGGTCTAATTCTGTTGAGCACCACAATAAACTTGTAGAAGACAAAGGAAATATATTATCCTGGTTGTATAAAAGGAGAGCCACAAATCACATAATTTAGCTAAGACTAGACCAGAAAGCCATGTAACAATGAGACAGCACTCGAAATCTGAGCCCCAGTTCAGTGCTCTAACTTGCAGAACCATCCATCCTTTTGTTATTTTAAAGCTTACATCTAAAACAATACAGTCTTAACTGATGTCATAAAAAGAGGACTGCATTTTGTTACAAGAGGTCAGGAGACAACCATGGGAGAGACTTTCAAATAAATTGCTCAGAGTCCAGGAAGCAAACAGCTGCACCAAAACTCGAAAAGAACAACTTTCAGAAGATGGTTGAATACAGTCACACACGTGCAGCTACATCCACATGGCCTGGAGCACAGAGTGCAGAAACCATTATTGCTCCTGAGGTGGAAACTGCAGCCACTCCAGATGAGAAGATCTCCACAAACAAAGCATATATTATCATGCTTCTAGACATCAAAGAGGAATAAACACATACGCTTTAAAAATTGATCCCTATTTTTAAAAGGTGTTAAAAGGATGGAAAAGGAAAACCCTCTAAATGTCATCAGAACTGAAAGATGGAAAGGCTGCTGTACCGACTGAAATACTCAGCTGGTTCATAGCCTCAAAAATAAGCATCACAGAGAAATGAATGAACAATTGAAATAAAGCAAGCAAGTGCAGAGGTATTTGTAACAGCAAAGGACAGGTGTATCAGCAGTTTGACCAGGAGTGAATGATTGACTCACTCCCATGCTGGGTTTCAGCTGCAATCAGGAAAATGAACAAGGGAACATTTTATCAGTTTTTCACAACGTGCCATCCCTATGCAATGCATGAACCACTGGTGAAGATCATATAACCTATAACTATGTATCACATTCAACAGCAAACAAGCTTTTAACTCAGTGGAAAGGGATTAAAAGCTCCATAGATCCAAAGCATAGATCAAAGTTATATTCAGCTGCTGGGAAACAGATAAATATGAGACTGCAAATCCCAGTAAGGGAGATGAGAAAAGGAAACCAAGAAGACAAAAGAATACTGTGCATCACAATAGCCCTTTAAGATTGTACATAAAAATAAGACTTTCTTAACACCTTTGTTAGGAGCTGAAAAAGATTCAGCATCAACCAAAATTAGTTCTTTTTAATAACTGATACTCTGTTAGCATCTGATGACATTACTCTGGCATAAAACAGTAGACTTTTATATAGATTGTCCTGGAACCTATTCTATTAGATCCTACTAAAAAGAAAAATGGCGGGGGACACAGTGAAAACATCAACATGAAAATAATAAATTCCTACATGTATATAACCAGCAATAGTCCTCCAGCAACACAAAAATCAAGCAGAACGTTGCCTAAACAGGACAGATTATTTCCCTTGTTGGAGATTAAAGACACTCTGGATTTCCCTTGAAAAAAATACCAAAGCAAGTGTAAAGAGTCCAAGTCTCAATTTCATTCAAGTCCAACAGTATCGCACAGTAACTTCACTGGTCCCTGAGATGTACCACACCACTGAACAGTCCATGGCCTCATACAAAGTCACAGCCAGGAGCAGAGTGTCACAGAAGTGGCATTTAAAGAACAAGGCATTATCAATAAGTGTCACAGAGTGAGAGAAATGTACCTTAGCGAGTAAAAAGCTGCAGATGAAAGATAGATGCCAGTCCTCCAGAGACTGCTTAGCACTTAATCAAAAGTCAGAAACCAGGAATCTTGCATTTGTGATGCACAGCAACCTGTCTTCAGATGATCCAGAGATGATGGAAGATGTGGGGAAGAACAAACAAAATCTAGTCAGTCCCACTAGATCAGAGACTGACAGCAAGCCTCTTCCTGCTATTTCCATAAAAATATTACGCTTTGGGGACTGGAAATGCTGTCTTTTTTCTTCTTTTCTAAAACAATGGTTTGGTTTTGCTGCTCTGCTTTGAGTAGTCCTTTTGCCTGCTCCTTTCCTCTTCATGA
>VXAX01001399.1:779961-823376 GCA_013399835.1 Leptocoma aspasia | reverse complement strand
CGCCTTGGGCTTGGAGCGGAGCGGGATCTCCCGGAGCATCTCCGCTGCTGCCGCCCCCGCCAAGGCTTTGTCACCGGGCCCCTGCCCCGCGCCTCTCTTCCCCGCTGCCCACCCTCCCTCTGGGGCGGCCGCCTTTGTCCGCGGGTCCCTCCCGCCTCGGCAGGTTGAAAGAGCTGCTTCCAGCATCCCTGCCACCTCTGCTCCTGGGAACGTCATATTCCTTTAGACCTCAGTGGTGCAGGAAGAAACGGCCCTGAAGTCGCAGATAACGCTTATTCCTCCGTAAAATCGTCACAGGTTCTGGTCGTTCTTGCTGTCAGGAGGCTGGAGTGCCAGCCTGAACTTCTGCACACATCGGACAGAACCAAGTAAAGGGCATGGAAAGTTCATAAAGTGAATTTCCTAGGCAACGTGTGGGCAGATTTCCTACATCTTTGCATCGCATCCCCTGAGTTTCAGTCTAATGCACTTTTCCTTGGGCTATGATATCTCTATGTGGGCTGCTTTTTGGCCAGTATCACACTGTTAAAACAAAAGGTACACCAGGACACAGCATGAGTATCCTTAAAAAGCCCCAGGGAATTGCCAGAAATTTGTGTTCCTTAGGAACCTGAGTAAATGGTTTGACTCCAGGGTTAATCCAGTGCAACATCAGGTTTCTGACCACAGTGGGAAGCTGGTCAAGACACCCTCTAGCTATAAAGAGACATCAAATCCGATGCCAGAGCGTGGGATGCAGAGCATATGGCCTGTGCATGGAGGGAACATCAGAACAGAGAGGGATGGAGGATTGCAACTTCTGCCTTTTGATCTCAGTCTCGGTAAAGCTGCAGTTTCTTCCTGTTTTTCTGCACAAGTTATGCTGCTGGGTTTCTGAGCCCAGATATACCCTTGGCAAAGTAGACAACTGCCTGTTCCCTACTAAAGCAAAACAGACCCTCCCTGCTTCTGGAGGTGCTCATCTCCTCCGTGGGTGCTGTTGTCCCTTTCCTCCTCGGGAAGCTTTGTATCCCATTATTATCAAAAGAGTAAGGGGAGCTTAGGACAGAGCACACTTAGGACACTGGTTCACTTCATGTGGGATTTGCAGGTGGATTCTTGGTAGCACACAGCACAGATGTGAAGATGTGAAGAGGACAGCTCTCCCCTAGCACAAACCCACACCAGGGTAGTTCCCTAGAGAGGAGGGAATCACATTGTACAGCCAGTGGTGAGGCCTGTTTGCTATTTTCAAGGGGGATGGCTCCTAGCAGGTAAAACAGGGCCAGCCAGGACCAGAGCTGTGCTCTGACCTGGGTTCCACCTTGGTGACTGTTCTCCAGAAGGTGCAGTCCTGGCTGTGGCTGGTCAGGCTTTCCTGAGGTTGCCACCTCAATTAGCCCTTAGGACATGGAAAGCAGCAGGTGTCTGTGCTGAGAGGTCACTGCTTCTGGGCTCTGGGGCAGGCAGGCCATGGCCAGCATGGCATGGCATCATGCTGTGTCCCACCTCCTGCTTCTCACCGCCCTGAGCCGCAGCTCATGGCTACACTGTGTCCAGAAGGCACCCAGGCATTTTTTGAGCCAAGCCTTTTATTTACAAGGTTTTAATCATATCCTTCCCCACAGGAAGAGGAAAATGCTTCTCCCAGACCCTCCCAAGTGCTGATCTGACTAGCAGGTCCCTGGCCAGTGGCCGGGGGAAGGAGGAGCAGAGCAATTGTTCATCATTGACCAAAGTCGAAAAGAAAGATAAGCCTTTGGTGGCTCTGTCACAGACACAGGTGAAGCTACACTGTGGCAGTGCCTGGCGTGGGCAGTTTATTGCTGGGCTTGCCTGATGTTTGCTGGGCTCACCTGATGTTTGCTTCATCACATTCTCAAGAAAAGCTGTCTTTCCTGGGTGAAACCTTTCAAAGTTTGAGCATTATTGATGTTTCTGCAAAAACTGAGCTCAGACACAGGGGGGCTCCTCAGATATTAATATCCACAGAGGAAGTCCCTGTGATGATTAAGACTTGCTTTCAGTACTCAGTGGGTATTTCTGTGCTTTTGGAAATGTTAACACCACAGATCCACCCTAATGCCATCCACAAGGGGTTTGCTGTCAGTGCTGCCATTCTGGTGCCCAGGTGGCTGTTGAGGGATGGTGACTTGCTGTGCTCGAGCATCCAGAGGCCTGTATGCTCAGGAAGTGGCATTGAAGCTGCCAGGTGTCCAGATGGCAAATGGTCTGAGTGACTGTGACCTGAATAAAGAGGACACTATGCATCATCGCCTGTACTGCTCCCTCATCTTCCCTTCAAGGTGGACCTTGCAGTGCAGTAGAAGAAAATCCCTTCATTTTGGAAAGGCAAGGCAGCAGTACTAGAACAGAGGTATCAGAAAGTGTCTGTGCCCCAGGTGATCTATGGGCACAGTGGAACTAAGAGCTGGGTTGAGATAAGTTTTTAAATACTTTGATAGCTTGGAGGGAAAGGACTAGGTCAGTGCACAGTTTTAGGTCAATAACAAACCCAGTGTTGCAAAGCATACTTTAATCAACACGAATAATACATAATGCTGAGGTATTTTTGATGGTTCATAGTTTTAGATTTAGTGAAAAACCCTATTTCCCAGTGTTGTTCAGAAGGCATTGTGATTTCCTCGTGCAATTTAGATGAAGTGTAGGAGTAGATAAACAACACACTATGGATTCCCTCTTGTTACATCTGGCCATGGGGCCTTCTGCAAGCTGCCAGTGAAAAACACTTTTAATATGCATGTTATCTTAAGCTTTTGATGCTCATGTAAGACAGCATCAAAGCCTATCCCTTGCATTGAATCAGATGGGCATTTCCACCCTGTTCAGTCAGGGATGAAATTTTAAAGCGAATTGTAGCAAAATAAGAACTGTAGAAAAAATCCCAACGAAACAACTACCAGCAACCTACTGGGTAAAAATGCTCTTGATGTTAACTCCTGAACTCAGCAGGTGATGCAAAAAATGAATTTGGTCCCTGAAAGAACACAGCGATACACAGCCTCATTGAAGTCTTACCAAAGCATTCCCTCTGCAGGGACACGTCAGTATTACAGAAGACACCACCACAGCTCAGAGCTATGCTGCCGCTTCCCTCCCTTCCCCGGGGAGGGGTGGCTCTTCCGAAGCCCATTCATAGGTGTGGGAGTGGGCAGAGGGGTAGGAGTAATCCCAGTGAGACTTTCCCGGACCTTGGTTTTCTGAGGCAGCCTGAGAAATAAACACCGCTGCCTGTGCATCCAGACCATGATCCGGTTTATATGCAATGAGGACCCACCTCGAAGAATACATACTCCATTGATCATTTACATGGGATATATCCTCTGTGGCACTGATGTTGTCCCATAAATCAGCAGCAAGGCCTAATCCTTGATTAATGTTTTGAAATCCAGCACCCAGATTGCAACAATGGGAGCTCTCTTTTGTGAGGCAAAGCTGTGCGATAACAAAAAATGAGCAATGCTTCAAACTCTGCTATCAAGATAGGCACCTCACTTCCAGCCTGATTAAGCAGTATTTTCAGCCAGAACACTTTTCCAAGTAACAACGACCTGAAGAACCATCTTGTGTCATTCTTCCTCCTTTTCCCAGATCAGCTGAACCATCCTGTGAAAAGCCTTTGTGCCTCCATTTGCCCATCTGGCTGAGCAATGAGCAAAACGCAGTCTCTTGGAAGATTATGCAGCACTCCTTAATGCTGGCTTCTAGCAATATAACTGGGCCACCCAGTTCATTCTCTCTCCTTATGAAAATAGTATGTTTTACTGGAGGATTTCATCTTTTGTCCACAAAGCCTTTTAATTTTGTGCCCTGAAACTGCTAGTAAAATTCTACAATGCACCAACTCGTTTAAAGGACTTCAGGATATTCCAAGAAGGATTATGGTTGTGACCAGCAAACTCTTTGCCTTGCCAGAAAAACAGGTTCTCCAAAAGGCATAAGCAGTAGCCTTTAAACATTGCTACAAAGAGTAGCGTCCAAACTGAAGACCAGTGGAGATGAAGAGCTGTTCCTTGAAGGAAAGCATGGGAGGTGTGTGTTCTCAAGATGTGCCTTAAATGCTGTTTTCCAGTCCATTTCAAAGTGTCCTGCATTCACCTGAGAGGTGCACATTCACATGTTGGGTCCAGATCTGCTCCGTGCAGGCACCCTTACAGGGCTGATGGAGCAAGACCAAGTCAGATCTCTTGTAGTGTCAGCTGCAGAGTAGGCATACACAGTATGTTTGAGCCAAAAAGAAAAAGACCATAAAAATCCCCTCACCCACAGTGTTTACTATCACTTTGTTTTCATGGAAATTTATAACCATTTTGTGCAACTCTAAATATGGAGGTTTTTCCCCTCATTCCTAATCTGTAGGTTGGGAAAGGAGTGGTTAGGAAATCCTAAGAAGGTGTAGTCAGTGCTGCTCCTACCTGGGAGCTGCAGGTGATTGACACATCCAAAACACATACATAACAACTAGAGCAAAAGTTTCACTGCTAATTTAGTGTATAGTGGGGATCCAACTTGGTTGTGCAGTCAGAAGGCTACATACAATATCAGAGAAATTTTTTTAAGTGTTAAGAAAAATCTCCCGACTCCACTTACAAGATTTGAATCATCAGGATTGCCACGTGCCTGTGAGCTGAAGCCATGTGCTGGGGAGCTGTCACATCCTCCACCATCATCTACTCAAAGAGGAGAGACACTGAGATTTTGGATCCAAGTGTGTGTCAGGAAAATAATTTGACAGAACTTATTCTGAATAGGTAAGAAATCAATCAGTGGCAGAATAGAGAGACAGACAGACTGGATCAAAGGGCTGGCCCCTATATTCTCTCTGCCAGTGGCAAATACCAGATGGTGATGAGAACACTGTGAAAAACCTGCCCATAGGGTGAGTTTCCTCCTCTCTGCCATGTGGTACCTCTTGGCTTCTTCCCAACAGCTTTAAGGTTTACATCCCTTCCAAAAATATTTACCATCCTATCTAACATGGGAAGAAGGCCAGAGATGCTTGATATGTCTTTGCCTTTTGTAAATACCCCTTTTGTAAATACCCCTTTTGTAAATGCCTACACAAGCGTTGCAACAAAGAGATGGAAGAAATGGAGGGTAAGAATTTACATCTGCCTTGGCATCACTAAACTGCAGCCCTCAGTTACCCTGACTTCAGGAGGCATCACTGAGGACAAATTCTGCCCTGAGTTACACACAGAACTCACAGCATGGAGGGGAGGGGGGGCTCTGCATATACGGGGGCTGAACTTGGCTCCCGAAGGCTGAGGAACTTGCAGGAGGTTATTTTGCCAGACAATAGCACTTCCTGGTTTTAGTTGCATCTTTCCTCAATGTGCAGCACCCACCCACTGACAAGGCACAGGAAACTCCAGGAATTTAGACCTCTATCATTTAAGCCACTGGTGATTTAAACCCTGGCTTTGCCAAGAGTAATCACATCACATCACGTCACATCACATCACATGCATTTTTTTTTCTCTTGTCACCTCTATCCTTGTTTCTCTTACAGCTCTAACAACCCCTCAGTTTTGGGGAGGCAGAGTGAATGCTCTTCCACGCTTGACAATGAATTTATAACAGTTTCAACTGAATTATCTTTGACATCATTGGTTTAAAAACAGGAGAAAAAAATCAATGCAAGGGTAGAAAAACTATCAGTATTGCTCCCAGGGACTGTTCAGTTTCATGGCAAGTGGTTGTAGCCCAATCAGCCTCTGAGCTCGACAGGTTTGCCCTGAACCGTCTGTGTCCTGGGGGATGCAGCAGCCCCTGGGCTATTCTGGGCTCCTCCACTCCACACACCCCCTCCTTTTCCCTGGCACAGCTCTGTGCTCAGGCTCAGCACTGCTGCCTCCAGCACAGACACCTCGCTATTCAAGCAGATGAGCCCATTGGTATTAGCAGCATGAGGTCAATGCAACCTGAGTAATTCTGCAATACAGAAAATAGGCAATGTTACAGTATCCCCCATCTTCATTACACTCTGATTTCTCATTCCCAAATGAACAAATGACCTTTTAGATGTATTGATGCACCAGGGAGTTACAAATATCTGATTTTATACTATAAGCAAGGCCTGTTGGTACCCTTCATTCAGTGTTAAAGGGTATTTTCTGCTTGCAACACAACAATGCTGCTGAGGACCCAATTTTGCCTTTTATAGCTCGGTGAAGCCACTGGGATTTCATAGCAGATAAGAGAGGAGAGTCGTGCCCTAAAATGCTGACACCACTTCTATATATCATAGAGATATCTGAATAATTCATAGTGTCAAGCAGCACAACTTAAAGGAACAGTGGCTTAAGTGACAACATCGAGTTTTAGTATGTGCTGCACAAAAATTAATACTCCACAAATTTCTTTCTTACACAAAAGCCATTATCAGTCTTTCCAAGGAAGGACTGCAACAGTGTTACATGAAGTGGGGTGATACACAAAACACAGGGATTTCCTTGAGATTTGACACATTACCTGTTACCTTTGCCTTGTGTGGTATTTGAAATGGAATGACATAAAATTTGGCCTGGACTGGAAAAAGGGACAACAAAAAGTGCCCTTCCCCTTGGGCTCATCCTGGTGCAGAGATGTTGCAGACCCCAGGTTGCTGTCACAGGTCTCCAGGCTATGGATCACTTTCTGTTCCTTACAGCGACTGCCTTTCAAAACAAATCCAAAGCAAAGGCTGGAGATCAGGTGTTTATGCTGCTGGTTCATCAGGGATCTTGGAATGCTGAGGATGTTTTGGATTGAAGCCAGACTCATGTTTTTCCAAAAGTCCCTTACCATCACGCTGAATTGAGTGAGAGAAAGCCCTCCAGGAAATCACACTTGCACTTCTGATACAAAAGTAGCACTTCCACCTTGTCTCCTTGCGTGTGTGAAAGTAAAAAATCCTCTGGAGGCTGCAGATCTGTTTTCTGCTCTGTTTTTCTCAGGCCATAGGTCACCAAGGGACTGGTGACCCTTGCTGGGTCTGATATTTCAGGCTGGGTGCTGGGCAGGGGATGCCTTGAGAACACTGACACCTTGCCAGCTCCGTGGTGTGGGGCTGGGGATGCATGATGTGCTCTGCAAATGTGAACTGAGCAGGAAGGCAGTGTCATTTTAGACCTCCTAACAGGTGATCTCAGTCAACACACCTTTTGGCATGGCTGAAATCCCCTTCCTGGCCTGGGTGACCACAGCAAGTCCTGGAGGCTGGTGACTCTGTTGCCTCTGCATTCTGCCTACATTTGCTGCCACTGCCAGACAGGGTCACCATTACCAGCAGGGTGCCATCTAAATATAAAGAGGAGGCAGGACACCACTGTCCACCCACGGGAGGCCAGGGGAAGTCCAGGTGATGTGGGCTGATCAGATTGCCAAGGTGAGGTGAGGCACCTTTCCCAGCATGGCACTGGCTGTTACTACATTTCCTGCACTCTGTCACCAGTGTGATGAAGTCATTCCCACGGCTCAGGGGGTCACAGCAACGCTGGTCTGGCTTGGGCTTTTCCCTGCAGCAAGTGGGTTTCCGTGCCTTTGTGTTCACCGCTCATTATCTGGGTGGTTGTTTACCTCCACTCCAAAGCCGCCCCTCTCCGTGGCCGCGTTATTGTCCATGGCAGTCGTTGCTGCCGCAGAAGTAAAACTCTGCAAGTGAGGAATTAATTGCCTTAGGGCTCTGATCATTTTTAGTGGTGCAGAGATAATCTGTCAGACACAGGAACTATTCTAGCACCGAGCAGCCAGAGCAGCAAAGATCCCCATATTTATAATCTTATTTTTAGTCTCTTCATTTCCAGAGCAAACAAACGCAAGGATTTATATTTTGGGTACAACTCGAGCTTTGTTTTGCAGATACTACTTTTCAGCCATGATGTACATTGATTTTGATAACATGCAGGATGTACCAGGCTTAATTGATCAGTTCTGCTTGCACATTTGAGCTTATTTGTTGTACTCTCTGCTTTGCCTTCATTAGAAGTGAATGTAACGCTCAGGAAAGTTTCCAGAAATGACAGCTCTGGAAACCAAAGTTCCAGCTGAACAGAGCAAATCAAAGCAAATTTATTATACCCATGTGCTCCCTGCAGCTTAACCCCTGTCCTTTAGGTCAGCCTTATTGCTGGGATCACCAACAGCCTCACCCATGAGGACCAGTCCTATTGATGAGGATACTCTGGTCTGGTTGCCTGCCTGTTAAAATGTGCAATGGACTGAACAACCCTCTGGTGCTTCCAGCTGGGCCCTTTGGACTGGCTCTCTGAGGCTGGGCTGGCCTTCTGGAGGCTCAAGAGTAGAAAGTATGGCAGGGTGGTGGCAAATGATATAGTGCAACAAGGGAGCAGCACACATTGCCACCAGCAGAAGGTTGTGCCCAGTCTGCCCATAAAGCTTCCAAAGCTTTGCTTTAACTCTGCTTCTTTCAATAAGTCTATCTCTGGACTAGGAATAGTCCCACACAGTGAATTTCTCTGTACCAAGAAAAAGAGTGGTTTCTGCTATACATGGTACTTCTCTTTTGTTTGCAGCTGAGGCACCTGCAGAGAATAGTGAAGGAGAGAGGCTGTGAAAAGGAAGTTTTCATGCTACCTGTACTGGGAGGCATATTTCTACACAAACCCTGTGCAAGTAATGGAAAGAGAGAGAGAAAAAAAAGAGGTGGAAGCTTCTTTGGCAGGTAATGTGTCTAGGTTAGACCTAATTCCTCAGGGAGCAGTAAAAATATCCCCCAGGAGCCACCACAGTGCCTAGGGAGCAAGGGGCAGTGATCAGTCTCCTAATCTTCCTGCACATGGGACAGTCCCTTTGGCCACCTGGGATCTGCTCAGCCCCTCAAGCCTGTCTGCTGCCATCACCAGTCCCAGAACTGCATCTGTGTGAGATCTGTGATGGCAAAAGAGCTCCAACTCCCTTTCCTACCCCTCGATCATGTCATCATCTTGCATGGTTTACTGTACAGAAGGGTTGCTGTTGCTGCTCTTACACAGATTATCCAGAGCAAGGAGTTCCTAGATGCAAATCTGGCATCCTTGAGAGATCTGCTGATCAGAGAGGAAGCCTTTCTGCATTCACTGTTATCCTGCATGGCCTGGAGCCTGCAACTAGGGACCACAGAAGTGACTGTTGTACAAACTGTTTAATAATAAAAATGATAACAATAATAACAGTAGTAATAGTCATAGTCATAGTCACAGTCATAGTCACAGTCATAGTAATACTAATATAAAAACTAATATGCAGAGGATTTGAGAGACTTGCTAACTTTCTTCTTACTTCACCACCAACATCAGTGGCCCTTCCCATGCTTTAAACCTTGAGCAAAGGTCTCTCCTCACTTCTGGGGGCTGGGGCAGGGGCAAGGTGGTCTGTGGGAGCCACAGGTCACTGCTGCCATCCCTTCCCCTTCCTGCACACAGCAATGCTTTTGTTCTTCACTTCACTTACCTGACCTGACAGACTGGAAAAGCTGCCGTGGGGCTTGGGAGGGGACCCTGCCCACTATTGAGCACCAGCCCCCTGGAAGCAGCATTCCTACCAGAGCAGGAGCTCTTCATTTCCATAGGCAGAGCTCAGCATTGCCAGGTTGAAAGAAGGGGGAAGGGAAAGAGTAAGATGCAAGAGCTGTTTTTGCATGTAGTGTCTCAGGTAACATTTTATTGCCATTTCTATCCCAGGAGCATGTTGTTTTGGAGCTTATAAATACAGTTTGGCTGGTGCTCACTACTGAATACTATCTGGATCAGACTCCTGATAAATTGAAGCCAAAATGTGTTTGGCTGCTGATATTTTCATGTATGTCCTTAGAGGAAGATTATTTTGCAGCCCCTATACTTATCTGGTATGTTAGACAGGTAAGCCTACTCATTTTATTTTCACTGGATGAGCTGAATCCTCTTTTAGGGTAAGTGGGAGCAGCTCAGCTAACTTGAATGGATTTTATACCTGTCTATAATTTGGTGCCCCTTTCTTTGTCCCCCAGCTATTTTAAGAGGCCACACATAGTGCTCTTAATAAGAATATAGTAAAGACTTTTAGTTTGGAAGTATAGTGGGCACTGGGAGGCAAGGGGATGTGGGAGTGCAGGAGCCCAAGATGGGGATAGACCCTGCAGTACCTCTTTGTCAGCTGGCAGCCTGAGACAGAACTTTCTGGGTGCAGGAGGGAGCTTTTAGGTGCTGGACAGATGTACCTTTGCAAACTTCTGCCTTTAAATGCAAGATTTTGACACTAATGTGATAGACATCTGCTGGAAAAGAGTGGGCTGGCTCAAGGGAGAGGCAGTAATGAGATACCAGGCCTTTGTCTCTGGGTTACTGGTTCAAACCCAGGGAGACAGGAGTGACTGGGAGTCATTACTGCCTGACAGCTGCTAAATAGTTGGTGTCAATTGGGCTGATGTCCGTGGTCAACTTTCTCATTAACAGGTGTCCCCATCTCAGCACCTCAAAGAGAAACCAATAATCAGCCTCATCCCTGACAGGGCCTCATCCCTCCCTAGGTACTGAGACAGAATTACTTAGTCACCAGAATGAGCTTGGAAATATGGTCCCAGCCAGGACTGGGGGGTGCTGATGGGGGAAAAATGTCTTATGCTATACTGCCCCTTCCCTTCACTGCCTCTGGGATAAACAGAAGGGTTAAGCCTTTAGAGATAGCAAGCCTTGTTGTTTCAATAACTTCACACACTCCTGCTCTTTACTGTGCTAAAATACTCTAGTCTTCTTCTTAAATCTTAGGGAAATTGTCCCTGCCCTTCAGAGACCTGTGCAAGACAAGAGATGGCAGATCTGTATCTGCAGCAGCCAAACAAAGAGAATGCAAACTAAGGAGATATTTTTTTGATCACATCATTAAACTGCTTTAAATCTTAGGCTANAAATAAAAATAATTATTATAAGTAATTATATAATTATTTAGTACAAAACTTGTGATGAGATGGCAATCTGGTGCCTGAGCGAGCTTAATATTTCCTCTTCTCAGACTCCATCCTACAGTCCTGCATAACTCTTGCTGGGAACCTAAAACACAGCAGTTGCTGAAGGGAAAAAAATGGACAACTAATGAAAGCTGTTGCCTGTCCACATGCTGTTTCATTAGCAGAATCACCAAATGAGATCTAGGCCTCAGATCAGTCATTGTCTTTCACCTGTCACATACCAGAGGTCAAACCTTGCTGAAGAATCACAGGAAAGTGTCTCCCTGGGCAGCAGGAACAGCTGATGGGTGAGACATAAAAGTCTCCTGCCCCTGAGCTGAGCAAAAGCAGCTCACCATATAAAAGCAGCCTAGATGGACTAAGTGGTCAGTCCCTTCAAACTGAAATATTCTATTCTATCACAATTTACACATACTTGTAACAGTGGTAGCTCATGTCAAAACAGGAATAATGTTGAGCAGCTCAAAAGCACTTCTGAAATAAATGGGGGGCACAACTTATTTCTGCTACAGAAAAATCAAATAGGAATAAAAATAGAGTGAGCATTTATACAGCCTTTTTTTTTTTTAATTCTTAGTGAGAGTTAAATGCGGGACTCTTGTTCTCTTGTTTTTGAGTCACTGACCATACTTAATCACCACTAAGAAGGGTGGTTTCCCTGGAACTGGGTTGGCCAAAAGAAAGCTGAAGTCTCTGTGAAAATGAGGGGGAAATGGGAAATAGAATAGGCTGGGAAGAGAGCGTCTGTGTTACCTGAGGCATCAGGAGGAGGGCCACACTGAAACTTGCTTTGCAAAATAGGCTCTGAAAAGAAATCTTAAAGGACAGACCAGACCAAGGTGCNAACTTAGGCTAAAAATTTTTTTAAAAAAAAAAAAAAAAGAAACTCAATGCAACACCAGAAGCTTGAAAATCTCAGAAGTGCAACTTTTATATATTTGTGTTTGACAATTGAAATGGAAAAGAAAACTTGGAACAGTAAGAAATGTAACTATGGCTTTAACATACTGCAAATACTCTTTCAGCTAAGTGAAAATAGGACTTGCTTTCACTTATAGCATGATCAGTCTTACATGAATCTTAAATTCATAGGACAGAAAAGGTGAAATTAGTTTGCAGTTGATAAATGATATCATATATTTTTAAAATAAAAATAATTATTATAAGTAATTATATAATTATTTAGTACAAAACTTGTGATGAGATGGCAATCTGGTGCCTGAGCGAGCTTAATATTTCCTCTTCTCAGACTCCATCCTACAGTCCTGCATAACTCTTGCTGGGAACCTAAAACACAGCAGTTGCTGAAGGGAAAAAAATGGACAACTAATGAAAGCTGTTGCCTGTCCACATGCTGTTTCATTAGCAGAATCACCAAATGAGATCTAGGCCTCAGATCAGTCATTGTCTTTCACCTGTCACATACCAGAGGTCAAACCTTGCTGAAGAATCACAGGAAAGTGTCTCCCTGGGCAGCAGGAACAGCTGATGGGTGAGACATAAAAGTCTCCTGCCCCTGAGCTGAGCAAAAGCAGCTCACCATATAAAAGCAGCCTAGATGGACTAAGTGGTCAGTCCCTTCAAACTGAAATATTCTATTCTATCACAATTTACACATACTTGTAACAGTGGTAGCTCATGTCAAAACAGGAATAATGTTGAGCAGCTCAAAAGCACTTCTGAAATAAATGGGGGGCACAACTTATTTCTGCTACAGAAAAATCAAATAGGAATAAAAATAGAGTGAGCATTTATACAGCCTTTTTTTTTTTTAATTCTTAGTGAGAGTTAAATGCGGGACTCTTGTTCTCTTGTTTTTGAGTCACTGACCATACTTAATCACCACTAAGAAGGGTGGTTTCCCTGGAACTGGGTTGGCCAAAAGAAAGCTGAAGTCTCTGTGAAAATGAGGGGGAAATGGGAAATAGAATAGGATGGGAAGAGAGCGTCTGTGTTACCTGAGGCATCAGGAGGAGGGCCACACTGAAACTTGCTTTGCAAAATAGGCTCTGAAAAGAAATCTTAAAGGACAGACCAGACCAAGGTGCTGGCAGCAGGAGATCCCATCTCCCTCATCCTCACTGCTCTGGCTGTGTGCTCTGGCCACAGCCAGGTTTGGGCAAAAAGACTCTCACCTGCAACTGGGGACTAATGGGAAAGTTTCCAGTTTGAGTTTCTTTCTTTTACACTACTTCTGAAGGTGATACTTTCAGGCAGGTTAGCATTTCCCTGTAGCCTTGGCAACACAGTAGTTAGCATGATCATAATATGATTATTACTGTATGAGAATATGAAATCAGCCATGAATATGATGAGCAGTTATCAGTGTCCAACTGATTGTGTTATAACAATGCCACAGATAGGGAAAAACTCATATGACTTTTTCCAAAGTGGTTTATTTGGTATAATTTAAATTCTCTTTTTTGGTAGCCTTAAAAGAAAGATACAAATTTTGTAGATACTTTTTTTTGTGTGTTCAGAAATGCACAAAATCATCCCTAATGCATTTCTCATTTTTTACAAACCCCCCATATTGCTAATTGGGTGATCAGATAAAATTCTTATTCACACTGAAACAACCATAAAAACAATTTATGTACAACTGTAATAGTACTAAAATTAAACTCAAGTGTGAGAGCTGCTTCTTGCTGAAGGTCTCTGAATGTCCTTCGAGTTTATAATAAGTTCTCGTGGGACACATGAATTCATACCCTTAATCCATTCTGACTTTAAAAGTCCAGCTTCTTTTATGAAATGTCTCATTATACAAGCTCTTGCTTCAGCAAATGCACTCCCATCACTTTTCTCTGAAGTCTGTTTAATACAACACTTTCTGAATTATTTAATGGGCAAATATATGGATTAAATAAAGCAAACACATCTACTAGAGCTTCTGTATGCCTGACAAACTTTTGACCAAAACTTTCAGACATTCAACAGCTGCCATATAAAATCTCTACGCCTCAGACGTGGTCAGCATTGTCGTCCCTGTGACACAGCTGCTCCACTCCTGAAGTTGTGGCACCCTTAAGAGGTCCTTAAGGGTGTCTTCCCACTCTGGAAAAATTACAAATCCCAGAAAAGTAGCAAGTCAGGGATGCAGTCATGGAAAACCATCTTGAGGCTAACAACAGAATCAATCAGAGCAGCTTTTCCCCTGCCCCAGTGTGTGATAAGGACTGGCCAGGTGGACTCAGGGGTCATGTCCACCCATTTCCCAGCCCTGTTGCTCCCCAGCCTCTGCTGTGTGAGTTTCACCTTCAGCCACAGCTTTTCTCCTATGGCTTACATTTTGTTCAGTGCTCTGAAATTCAATTCTAGATTACATTTCCATGTTTTAGAGTGATATATAGTCCATGGTAGATGTTTACCCATGTATGTGTAAGCCAGTCAGGAGTCTGCCTCTGATTAATTTGAATTTAAATCTGCATTTCATTTCTCCTGACCTTTGAAATCTCCCTCATGGCTACTCATCAGGAAACCTTGATATGATAATTTACAAATTCTTTTAGATCTTGGATCAGACTGGAATAATAATCACACCACTTCGCAAATACCAATTTCAGGATTTGTTAGTCTGTTTCCAGAAACTGTAGATTGTTTAAGTCAAAAGAGTTGCAGATATTAAACTGGAAACTTTTCTACGTGTGAATTTAAGAGCACAAAAAAGTTGCCTTCCCTTCCCATGGCTCTTTCAGACTTTAACATCCAGACATTCTGACCACAGTTTTAAATTATTAGTGACCCTTTTCTAAACTGCTCTGACCCCAAGGCTTCTTCACATGCCTTGATTAGTTTTATTCACAGCTGAAACTGTGAAACAAAAGCAGAAGTCAGATGCATCTGTTAAAAGAAAAAAATTGAACTGCTGTTTTATTATTCGTAGCAATTTAGGTGCAAATAAAGAAGGTGTGGAGGTCTGAATAAGATG
Source organism: Leptocoma aspasia (assembly GCA_013399835.1). Lineage (NCBI taxonomy): Eukaryota > Metazoa > Chordata > Aves > Passeriformes > Nectariniidae > Leptocoma > Leptocoma aspasia. Next base: position 808,521 of record VXAX01001399.1, on the reverse strand, counting down.
GGCACAGAGCAGCCAGGAGGTTTGGGACCCTGTGGCAGCAGAACACTTAAGACCGAGGGGGGTGGATGGGTACCCAGGAGGCACACAGGTGGCACATGACTTTTAAATTCTCTCTTTTCCTGAGCAAAGGTACACTCTGTTTAGGAAGAAGTCTTAGAGCCTGCAGCTGACCACCACCAGCCGTAAAGCTAAGTTGCTAAATGGGCAGAGGTGGTGGGGAAAAAAAATTGCACAACTTTAATCTCTCACTAATTCCATTGACTGGAATAATTTGTAATAATTATCTGTAAGTAGTCCATCAGTGAAAGAAGCATCTCAGTGCCCCAGCAAAGGAAGCCAAAAAATTGCTTTCAGTCCCAAGGACCTCACCATCCAAACAACTGTGCTGTGTTTTAGAGCTCTGGCTTATGAGCTGTCTCTAAACTCCATTTGAGTGATACACCCTGACTGCATTATCCATGATTTTTCCTTTTTTAGTGGCTTATTTTAAAACTTTTCACATGGAAGCTTGGATGACAAAGTATCCTGGCTAAAATCGTGGCCCAAATGAAGTCAAGGACTGTGCTGCCATTGACTTACATGGCTGAAGATTGTGCCTCCATGATCTGCAGAAAACAGGTCTAATTTCTCACATCTCTATTTATATTGGAATTTTGTTTCTTGTTTGGAGTCAAAATAATGGAATTATACGTGTGTTAAACAAGATGTTGGCAGTCCTTCAAGTGAGTATACAGGAGACAGAAAATAATTCCCCCTCTAAATGCCAGTAAACAAATTTTCATAAACATATTTCACAAAGGAACTTCAGCAAGACTTCATGGACCTCTTCTTTAATGAGCCATATGACACAATTAAATCTTATCACGTAGCAGATGAGGTCAGTTCCAAAATTTAACTTGATAATACTAAGTACATGCAATTAGCTTCTTAGAAATTCAGCATCCTTGGCCTGATTTGCCAGTTAACTTTGCATCTTTACAAATTTATCTCGAACCCAACATCCCAGAATAATGCAAAAAAAAAGACTTAATTTGGGAGCTATTAGAAAAGTAACTTCACTTGATATGCATCTGGGTTTGCAGCTAAGTACTTTCCCACTGCTTTTGCAGCAGAAGGTTGCTCCTTCTGACACTTAATGTAATATTTTACTTTAGGGTTTTAACAGTCAATTATTTGACCTGGGCAATTCCAGCCCCACCAAATACAGTGAAAGGACAGACTTGAAAGCAAGGTTTGCATCTTAGAGCTCAGTAGGAATTTTGCAATAAATGTCATTTGGTGGTGTTCCTTTAAGTTGGCACTTAAAGGAAAGACAGTGTAAGAATACATTGTTTACGCTGCAAAACTATCCAGATATAAAAATCATCGTTTCAAGCATTTTAATAAATTTTTAATCCTTACAGTCTATTTATATTTTATCTATCTGTTCTAATCTATTTAATTTTTATTCTATTCTATTCTATTCCTTTCCAAGCTTTTTTTGTCTTTTCGGTGATGTACTGGATTCCTGTACCTTGCTGATATCCAGGACACGACAGATACGTGGCAAAGTGACACTAGACTGGGAGAGCCTGACTTGCATTTTATGTCAAAGTCCTAGTCCCGGAGATTTCTGGTCAGCAATTACAAATGTCATAGAAATGCTGATTGCATCAAAACTGTATATGCTGCATGGTTTGGATTCAATCCATGGGGCTATGAAGTCTTTGAAATGGCTCTGGGTGATATGAAAGCTTAACCCTGACGAGGTGTGACCCAGTTTCAAAGGCTTGGTGTTGCCACAGGGTGGGAGGAGACTGGCAGACCCTCCTTTTGCCCCAGCCCAGAAGAATTCCCTTTGCATGGGAGGAGTTTCTCTCACGTACAGGCTAGCTCAGATGTATAATCCAGAAGGATGGGAAATTATTAGGGGGAAATAGGATGCCAGGGACGGAGCATGCGTTGGTGTGCATGTGTGCCCATGCGCAGCAGGGAGCGGGCTGGCTGCTTCTGCAATTTTGAAGCATTTGTCTAATAGCAACAGACAGATAGCCCAAGCATATATTACTGCTCCTCTGCTTTGTTGCTCATTGCCCAGACAATCTGGTGATAAGCACGGAAAAATGCCCAGGGAGAGAAATGCAGCAAAAACCTCAGTGTCCTTTCCTACGTTCTCATCTCTTCTGCAATATTAGCCAAAGCAGACAGATGCCCAGACATCATCCTGTATCAGCCCACCCAGTGATCCCAAAGCAAAAAAACACAGGAGTAATTGTAAGGCATGAGGATGTTTTGTTTTGCATGGAGTGTATCTCCATTTGATAGTAACCATTTTAAGGTCTGGAAGAATTTTGCACTCACTAAGCTGATTTTACAAGCAAAGAGAAGCGCTTGTCAGCAAAGGTTAATGTAGCTGTCACTGCAGGAGAGCCCTGTGGGTAGAAAGTCTCATCTGGCGGTTTTTTAAAGGGCAAGACTCATAACTGTGAAGGAGGAATTTTTCCATTTCTACGAACCTTTCACATCATTGTAGTGAACTGCTGCATCAGTTACCACTTCTCTACAGTTTCTCTATTTTTATGATTATCAATATTTGTGTCAATTATATAAATTTTAAAGTCTTATAAGATGTTCTTGTCCAAAATGAATATGTCTTTATTTGAGAAGATGAAAAGAGAACTTCTGTGTATTTTTATGGCTTGCACTGGTACAATATTAGAGTACTGTGAAGTATATGTTCCCCTGTCTCCCCTTTTTATTGATGGAAACAGGGGAAAGAAGAGACTAAGCAATGAAATTAGGCTACATACTCTAACCTCCTGCCTCGGGTGTCCTGAACACCTTTAATTCATGGTGGTCTCATCATAAGGGAATTGAATCCAAGTCTTCAGCATCCAGGCTACCTGCTTACTGCTGGGTATGCTCAACCCTCCTTAAAGCATCAAAGGTGAGATCTGTACAGTTATGGGCTAAATACTCCTAATTCATGTACTGTAGTTGCAACAGAGAGATATTTGGCCACATCAGGCTGGCTTGACCATGGAGGGTCTCACACTGGAGGCATCCAGCCCCTGTGGTCAGCTTCCATTTACACCTTCAGGATGTCAGTGGCACAGCCAGGGGACACACACAATCCATGTAACAGCAAAAAGCCAAGAATGATCCTGGGACTCCCGAATAGCAGATGGCTTTATTTCCCCCTGGTTACCAGGAGATGGAGTCACGCCACATGAAGCATCAGTGCAGGCAATGCTTTGCCTCATAGGACCTTTAGTTGAGACAGGCAGGAAATTTTCTCTTGGTGCTTACAAATAAGAAAGCTGGCAATGCTGAATGCTTGGAGGAAGGGGCATGGAGGGGAAGAAGGCTAAGTGTGGGCATTCCCTTGTGAGGACAGTGCTGTGAACAAGCCAGTTTCCCAAGCAAGCTAATAGAGGCTAATAAAAATACCATTGGACACAGCTCACTGTGTCCAGCTCACAATTGGCAGCTATTTGTATGGTAACTGAACTAGATTTGAAACAAAGACTCCAAGGTGAAAGCTTGGATTTGGATCCACTAGAGACCAAACCACCATATACATGTTGCATAGAGAATAGAGAAAAGTACTAATACTTAACCCAGATCCATCCCATTATCTCTGCCATGTCAGATACAGGAAATATCCACATAGTAACAGGCTATGCATTGGACACCACAATTTACCTGAGAATCTGCTGACAGAAGAGTTTGTACCCTGGCAGAACTTCATGCATGAAAGCTCAGAGCAGCTAAAATATTTGCATTACCCCAACAGCACAGCTGTCCCCTCCAGTGGAGTCCGGAGGCAATCCATCCTGGAGCACCTCAATGCCTTCCTTGGGCTTTGAGTGACCCTGAAAGGGTCAGACCTCCACACCTTCTTTATTTGCACCTAAATTGCTACGAATAATAAAACAGCAGTTCAATTTTTTTCTTTTAACAGATGCATCTGACTTCTGCTTTTGTTTCACAGTTCTCTGCTCCTCAATCCACAGCATTTAGGAGAAGTAAAGAGCTGAGAGGCCCTGAGAAGCTGCTCTCAGTCAAGGGATAAATGGTGGTTATTTCATGGAGCACTGCCTGGGTTGCATAAAACAGAGTCAGCATTTAGAAATAGCACGGGATTCTCCTTAGCTGATGAATAGCCAAAGCACCAGGAGCAGGGATGCTTTTTTTACTGCTGATGCTTGCTCAGAGAGGATTTCCTTCTGCTCCTGACCCAGATGTTGATACAGTGAACAGGGCTCTGCTCAGTCTAGCTTGGGTTACTGCAGGATGCCCCAAGGGCATCCAGAAATAGCAATGCTGTGTGATCTCCAGTGACCTCCCAGTTATCTCTGTGTGAAAATCAGGCTGTTAATTTTGACATATTTTAGCTGTTGTTAGTTCAAGACCTCCTTACCTGACCTCCCCCTTGCTTGACTGTTGGGGCTGTGGGAGGTAATCAGACCATCATTTCCCAGATCTGACCTGTACAGGGCTTGTGACAGGTCACTGACAGGGAAAACCCCTTTGCTTCTGAGCTTTGCTCCTTCCTGCCTGCAACAGCCAAAGCTGACAACTCCTGATACCCATCAGGTCCCCACTGAAAATGCTGTAGCCAATACTGAGGCCAGGGAAGAGCCAAGAGTAGAAACACCTTTAAACCCATGTACTCCTACAGCAACAGATACTGTTGCTCATGAATTAAACATGAAATAAATACAGCTCTAATTTGCAGGTTTTTCCAGCAGATCTTGGAAAACTGCAAAAATAAAAATTCTGCACAACACCTGGTGGTTGTGCCTGTTGATGGGGTTGTGCCTTTTTGGCTTTCACAGCTATGTTTCTGCAAAGCTTTTTTAGTGCCACATCTGCTTTTGAGTGTTTTGAACTATGTCAGGTTGACTCATAAATCATAACTGATATACAGACTATGAGACGTTTTGCTTATGGCAAAATAACTCTAAGTGTCTGAAAATGCCATTCTTTCAAAACTTAGGAATTAATTCCATGATTCAGGTCAATAGGAGTTTAGAGCTGGAATTGCAAAAGTCTAGAGGCACATACAGACAGTGGAAATACCAAAGATGCTGAAGCACATCAGACACTGAGCCTGTGTGGACACCAGTGGCAGGCAGGCACCTAACCCACTTGGATTTGTAAAAGGCCATCCTGAACTTCCTCCAGAATTAGGCTGTGAGAGAATTTAGTAGTCTGCAGTACTGTTGCTCCATTACAGCCTTTTCTGCAGGGCAGACCAGCAACAGAAAGGGAAGCAATCAGAACCTGCTCAGAATGTCCCTCAAGTTTCCAGGTACTGCACCTAGAGCAGGTTTTATTTGCAATGTTCCCAGACCACTGTAGCATTTGCTGTTACCAAGAGAGGTGCTTGAAGATACCCCAGGTGGGAGATGCCCCACAGCAGTTCTGGGGACAAAGCCTCCTCAGCTTTGGGGAAGGAAAGGATCACATATGTTTCTTCTCAAACTTGCCCAGAGAATGTTAAAGAAAAGGCACCAAGTCAGTGATGGAGGAGCATTAATGGCCAAGGTCGTCTTGGCCCCTAAATGCAATACTGCTGTAAACAAACTGAACATTTGATTATTACCTTGTCAGAGAAAGTAATTCTTTGAGTATTTCATGAAGACACTGGATTTGATTGGAAACCAGTGGCAGTGTGGTTACCAGACACCTGCTGGTACTGGGACAGATATGCAAGGGATGTAACTACCCAAGAGTTGCCAGATTGGTTCAGGATTCTCCAGGTATCCTACAGTATGCATGGTCTGCACAGCCACAATCCCTGTTCCTCCAGAAAAGAGCCCACTAGAATATCCATGGACTTTTGCAACTTCTTTCTTTTTCTTTCCTATTTAGTCCTTCCTGGAAATTTGTTTGGCCTCTAGGTATGTATTTTATGAAATACATGTCTGAGGGCTTGATTGACCTGTCAGTGTTACACACTTCATTTCTCAGAAAGATTTCAGAAGTACTAAATTTGTAATATCTCTGGGTTTAGACCAGCATCCATTCTTTGCTGCATAACCTGATTACTTTGGGGAAGAATCTTTCAAGTTTCAGCTGGCTTTTATTGGCTATGACTTGTATTTTCAACTATTAGAAAATATCTGAACAACCTGTTTATTAGCTTTTTGTACTTCAGCAGGGGTGGTGTAATAGCAGCATTGGCTGCTGCTAGCTTTCTTCCAATGAAGTAACATTTTTGTGGTTCTTAATCAAAAAACCCTTATTCTATCCTAACTAGAGATGGAACTGAATGATTCTGGGACAAAGGCCTGGATCCAAATGGGATTTTTCCTTTTGAGCATGAGCTCAAGCTATGATTAATCACCTTTTCTTTCAGTGGAATATACTAGCTTCTGTAAGTGAGCTTTTTCACCTCACAGAGGGAAATGAAAAAGCGGGGTATTTTATTATGCCTTGGATCACTGATGAGGAAAGGCTCATTTGTACAATTCACTGAGCAAGTCTTTTGGTCTATTTCTTGTTACAGACAAATTATATGGTTATATGTTAAGTTATGACACAAAGTATTCAGATGTTACATAAAATCAATACAATGCTTTCTAAAAAGAAATATACATTTTAATGTCTTTATTTCTCTTGTGACCAAAAAGGCAAAAAGGTCCATGTACTCTAAAACAGAGAGAACCTATTCAAGGGTTATTACTTATTGTTCTATTGCTGTTACCACAGGGAAAATAGTAGTAATTTTAAAAAATCATTTCTGCATGATCTGCTTTTGCCTGAACTGATAAGAAAATATGTTCTTTCTGCACATGCAACACATAAGGAATGTTTACTGCCCATATGGTCTCTTGAGGGCTCTGACATTAGAATTTCTATGGTAGCAAGTTGAGAGCAAAAAAAGCAATTATCTCAGTGCTGTAAAACTGTGATGCTTGCATCCTGCCTGTGCATAAAATGAGTATAAGAAGGACAGGAAAAGCATTTAGCAATATGTCACCTATATGGGAATCCTGGATATTATACACTATGGTTGAGGTCTGCTGATTTACATCCTCTGCAGGGTTGCCCCACTGCTTTGTACAAAAATCTGCTGTGACACATGACACAGAGCCCAGAAATGTGCACCAAAGGCTGCTGCTGAAGGTGCTTCATCACAGCACGATTAAAGGACACTATGGACTCGCACCGTTCCATTAGAAGCAGGAATTAGGTCTTTGAGGCTGCAGCAGTTTGTTTCATTCCACATCTGAGTCATCCCAGCACGTCAGGACGCAGTGGGATTTCCACTCATCGAATCTTCTGACAGTATTCCTGATACAGCACACGCTGCTGCCTGCACTGGGTTGGCTCCCCAGGTTTCTTGCATTAAACACTTCCTCAATATCAAAATGTATTGGTAGGCCTGTCACAGCCGGTGTGACTTCAGCTACTTGTGCTCCCTGGAAAATCACCTTGAGTGGAAGATGCCTGTTTGCTTTTGACTGTGCTATAAAACTGTTCTTTCATCTTTCCTAAGGTTTAATATATTTTTTCAATTGTTTGTGTAGAACAGTAAGAGCTGTGTGAATGAGCAGCCTCCATGCCAGTGGATCACAGACTGCTTAGCATGGGTTCTGTTCTATTCAGGTGTTAACCCACTTGCATTGTGGGTTTGTGTGTACAGGCACACACACATTTTCCTTTATTTTATTCTCATAAAAAAAATCTGTCCTCAGTATCTCCACCAGTAAGGAAAATAAAACACCAAGAAGACAAGTGAGGAGCAGAAGGGTTTTGTGATGAGACGAGCATTGAGAAAGCAAAGCCTAATTTCCTTTGAGAAGAGCTATAACCCTGTATTTAATTCCTGACTGTTAAGTTTTTAGGAATGGTGTTCACAGCTGACTTGGGTATGAGCAGTGCCCTTTGGCTATTAATAGTCCTTTGGCTACTAAAGCTCAGAGCATTAAGCTCCCCTTAAGGATGGACTTCCAGGCATGGGGTCTAATATTGGTAATTTGATCAAATGCAATTTTTTTACATTTTTAATCAATGTGCCCACATTCACTCATTCATGCCCACAGTCCCATGAACACTAACAAATTCTAATGTATGCAGAAAATGTGAAAAAATCTGGATGTTAAACATTCAAGGAGCTCAGTTTGAGGTACATAAGGAAATTTTTTTGAGCTGCAGGATACCTACAACTATCAGTTGCTTCAATGGCCACTAAAGATTTCAGGTTTCATACCCCAAAACAAACAAAATTTTTTAAATGTAGCTTTTTTTTTTTCTGCCTTCAGGTTGTGTTGTTTGCAAGCAAATACTGTCTTTTCACACCTAGCTTCTTCAATTTCATCCATCAATAAAGATTCTAATTTTGAGAACTAATTAAAGTCAAAAACTTCAATGAACTTCAATGGAAATAGGAGCAATCCAATATCTTAAAAAAAATGTCAATTAAAAAGCCACCAAAAATAAACTAAAAAAAAGGACTTGTTTCCAATAGCTGATATACACCACAAAATATTCTGTTGATTGATTCAGGCCATTAGGCACAAGAATGAGCATTCAAATTAACCAAATTAAAAATGAGTCATTGTAATACAAAAACCTTCTGAGTACCAAGTTCTCAAACTGCCATGTGATCTTGGAGAATACTGCTTAAATCAAACTTCACCCCCATTCTGTGACTGCTACACAGATGCATGTTATTGCCCTCGGGTAGGAACAAGAGCAACTTCAAATTTAGCATGTTAGGTCAAGGGTAACAGTTCCCTTTCTGAGTTTAGTCTCTAGCGATGGCTCAGCAGGGAACTCATAAAAAAAGAAAAAAAGGTGATTAAAAATATCAGTAAACTACACCTTGAGAGATTGCCATGGGGTGAATGAGCATTGACTGCCCCCATTTTATGAATGGGAGAATCCAGGCAGAAACACAGTATCTTGGGAACAATAAGTTAAGTCTCCAGGCAGAAAGAAAAGCCAGAGCTGTGTACTCTATCCACCATACCACAGATCCCTCAAATGCAGCCCATGAGCTCCTACCTGTGGCCTGGGAAGCCTCAAAACTCAGCTAACAACAAGCTGTAAAATAAGCCATCTTTAATTGAATGATCTCGTTAATGAGGCAAGGCAGCTCCAGTCTCTGCTTCAGCAGTGCCTTGCCTATGAATTCCTGTGCAGCCTGAGGGGCAACCAAATAATTGCCCTGCCTGAAAGAAAAAAACAGTGGCAGCTCTGGCATGGGAGGGGTGTATTGTAAATGCACACAGGGGACTTCCAAAAGGTACTTTATGCTGTTTTGCAGTGATGAGCAGACTAAGTCTGTAGTTCTTGTTCTACAACTCACTGCTAAATATGCACAGCATTTAATTTTCCTTTCATTTCTGAAACGTTTCATGGACGCCAAACTAATCAAGAACTCCAATAGCAAATCAAGGGGCTATAGGATAAATCTCATTATCCAGAATATGTTTGGCTACTGCAATCCATTCTTTATATATTAAGCATTGTTTCAGTGTTAGTTAACAGTGTCTAATAATCATTATAAACACTGAAACAACAGTCACTGTTAACCACAGGAACAAAAGATTAGCTGGGATGAAGAAGGAGATATCTTTACATCAGGTTTTTTATGCAATATGGAGTTGCATAACTGCATACTCATTTTTTGCATGGCTCACAAACTTTTTAGGGGCAGGAATTTGATCACGTGCTTTCCAAAGCACTTGCAAAAGTTGTCTGTAAAAAAAGTGGTTTTAAGTTAAAAATAAAAGGGCAGAGAATTCTCAAGTGAGATCATCAGGTATTCTGGTTGCCTGCACATTTGGAGAGTTTTGAGTGACCTTAACAGCAGTTTCATAAGCAAATGGAGAGAAAATAAACTCATATTAAATGTGTAACACATATGGTCTCCTGACAGGATGTTCCAAGCCACGCAGTGATTTTATAGTCCACGTGCACTGTACAGGAGTTCTTTGGTCTCAAAGCAGGAGTCAGAAATAGTCTATCAGCATGAACTCCATTCTTTGTCTTTGAGGAGCAGTCAGTGTGTTAATATTAAAATACACAATACCTGTTGGCTAGCTGCGTTTAGCAGCAAAAATGTGCCAGCTGCACGGGACTAGATCTTACAAGCTGTTAATACCTCATATGATATGGCTATATGATGTGTACGTGGAGTAACTGTTTTCCTGGGGTGTGCCATGAGCAACCTTAGGGTAAGGAAAGTGTCCTCAGCGGTTTTATTTTATTTGGGCAAGGGAGCACCATTCTGAGTCCTTCACAGAGAAAATTATGTCACCTGGGCTGCCTAGGGCCAAACGGTGTAAAGACTACACCAGACCTCTTCTTTCCAGCCTCAAAGCTAAATCTAACCAGTCTCAGCCCAGGATGAGATTGACAAAGGATGCAGAAGCACCAGTTGTACCGAAGCTGGGTTTTCTTGTTATTAAACGTGTCCATCAGCCTCATAAACTCCGAGTGCAGTTATTCTGTCTGTTTGGGTCATACAAAAGCCTCAGCGACAGAACCGAGTCCAGCAGACATCACTTGAGGAGTCGGTCTAAGGAATTAGCTCCCGGTACGATCCACTCTGGTGCTGTGTGACACCCTGTGCCGGCTGTCCAGCCAAGTACCTGCCCGCTTGCGCTCTGCTCGGAATCAAAATAAAATCGCCTGTCCAAGGCCACCGCGGGACCACGCGCGTGCGGGGAGCGGCGCCGGGACGCTNTGGCGGCGGCGTTCGCCCCGCGGCCGGCGCGGCCGCACCCGCAGTGCCTGGACTTCAAGCCGCCGTTCCGGCCGCCGCGGGGCCTCGCCTTCTGCCGCCGCTACGCCGAGTTCGGCTGCTGCGACCCGAGCCGCGACCGCGCCCTGCTCCAGCGCTTCTACCGCCTCGGCGCCCGCCTCGACGAGCGCACCTATGCCGCCTGCGCCGGGCACCTGCAGGAGCTGCTCTGCCAGGTGAGACCTCCGGGACTCCCGGAGCTCCTGCTGCACCGAGGGGATCCCGCCCGCAGGGTTCAGCCACACAGGGTGCTCAGCCCCTGCACGGAGCTCTGGTGTAGGCACGGATGCTCTGCCCCGTCGCAGTGCTTTGGCGCAGGTGTGTGTACAGCTACTCATGCAGGGCTGCGTCGAGCCCGGGTGTAGATGCTTTGGCCCAGACAGGGGTGCACTGATCCTATGCGCTGGTCCAGGCACGGGGACTTTGGACAGTCCAGCGGAGTGTGAGCCATGACGGTAATTCCCAAGCTCAGACTGGAGTACCCACCCACAGGTGCATCAGGCATGGCATCAGCACCTAGGCACAGGCATGGGTACATCAGCCCACACATCGGTGCATCAGGGATAGCACAGCAGCTATGCATGTGCTCCTAGGCAGTGGAAGGAGTGACTGTCCATCATCAAGTATCCCGGTGGACCTTCTGTCCTTTGGCAGTTGTCTAAAAGAGGAACAGGAATGTTGCTCTTCTTTAGTTCAGGAGCAGCAGTCTCTGAGATAGGTAAGTGGGCAGTTACAGTTTGCAGACTCTCCTCACCCTCCCAGGGTTAGGACACCAGATCTGGTGAAGAAACCCACAGAGCACCTGCCTGCACAAATCTTGCTCCTTGCTATGACCAGTTGATGGGGTCAGGTGCTTTTTTTGTATTGGATTACAGAATTTATAGCATGTGCCAGGTGCTAATAGTCCTGGTGATGAGCATAGAGTAATGCCTGTGGATGTGGCCTAGGAACTTCTGTGGTGGCCATCCTGCACAGGGGGGAATTTCCACTCAGAGCTGATGTTCTTGGGCCAGATATGATAATGGAATGATCACAGTCTGCACAGAGCAAAGTGTCTCACCCTATCAACGTGGAGGCCTTGCATGTATGAAAATGCCCCCAAGACAGAGCAGTGGCAGCTCAGCACTGTGCAAGTGTAAACCTTAAATTAATTCAGACATTGGAGTCTTGTCTGCTGTGCTCAGATGAGATCAAAATGGCTTTTCAGAAATCCTGTTCTTAGCATTTTGCCGGTACCTCTTGGGTTCCTTAAAGCATGAAGAGAAAGACAACACTTTTCCACACCAGGTTCTAGAGAATTGACTTCTATTTCATCTCACATTGTACTGGAAGCAAAAAACATTTGAATATATTTCTGAAACAAGCGCTAAGAGTCCATTAGCAGACAGGACGCCAGTTAGCAGTGTGTGCTAAGCACTCCTGCTTCTGGAAGTGATAACTAAGTCTCCTGTGTTTGTCAGAAAGCCAGCCATTGGAAATGTCTTCATAAGCATAGAAATATTTCAGTGTGAGAGCAGTGATTCACTGAATTGTTCTGATGAGCTCAGTGCTTCACCAGCCCAGACGTGGCTACAAACCACTGCCTCTGGCTGCACAAGCATGTCATGGAAAGTCAGTCATTGTGAACACTCTAGAACATTCTGCTTCTATTAATTCATTGTGTATATAATTTGTATCCTAGACCTGAATTAATAAGTGTGTTTCTGTGACTTAGTGCATTTCTGTCTCTTTCTGCTCACAATTCATGATTTCTCTCAAATGTGATCAAATTATTTTGACAAGTGTCTCAGTTTGTACTTGTGTATTCCTGCCTTTTCTTGAATTCATAGAATAATAGAGTAGTTTGATTTGGAAAGGACCTAGTCCAACCTCCCCTCCATAGAGGAGTGACAGCTTCAACTAGATCAGGTTACTCAACCTGTCCTTGAATGTTTCCAGGGATGGGGCCTCCATCGCTTCTCTTGGCAACCTGTTATAGTATTTCACCACCCTCATTGTAAACAACTTCTTTCTTAAATCTAATCTATGTTGACCCTCCTTCAGTTTAAAGCCATTACCTCTTGTTCTATCACTACACTGCCTTGTAAAACATCCCTCTCCAGTTCTCTTGTGAGAGGTGCCATAAGGTTACCTTGGAACCTCCTCTTCTCCACCAAACTGCAAGAGCAGATGCCTCACTCTGCTTCTTGGGGAACAGCTTGCTTAAAGGCTTGAGTTTCCAGATGGAGGTGGTCAAGGAATGTCAGGGATAATGTGGAAATTAAATGCTTTTCTGAGGCGTCCTGTTGCTTCCTCCAGGCTGATAGCAGCAGTAAATAAGACATTGTCTGATGTGGATGTTCCATCAGATTCAGACTGTTGGAATTCCCCAGATAAGGAGCTGCCACTGAATTCCTGGAACAGACAGGATGCATTTGGCTAGCCTGTCTTAATGTGGCTTGTTTTGTTTTCTAATGAGTTATTTTCATAGTACAAACTTGTTCCAGCCCTACTGAAGAAACTGATCATCTGCCCATTAGCTTCCTCAGTCTTTGGACCACATGGTAGTTTAAAATTAATGAACAGACAGCATCATTTGGAAATGACAATTGAGATCTAATACTGATCCTGGGCTCTGACTAAGGGTAGAGCTTCTTGGTATTTTGAGTTATGTGAATATGACAGGATGATGTGAAGGCTAAAGGACCACAACATTTGCTTCAGAAGCAGAGAAATTCAGCATAAGGTATGAGGCTCCATCTCTTCCAGAATAAAATCTGGGAAATATTTCACATGGCTTGAAAATACCCTAGGACATGCTTAGGTACTTTCAGGTTAGTGATAGATCTCGGAATATCACTGCCAGTGCAATGCTGCTGTAATTAGCTGTATGCCACCAGGAATGTTGTAAGGAGGGGAGAAGTTGCCCACAACTTCTGTTCAGACACACGTGAGGCTGCGGTGAACAGCCTGCAATGGCAGAGACAGGGAATCTCTGGGCTATTTTTAATTCTGATGCTGGAGCCAGGGCATTGCTTTATATGCATAAGATCACTGCTTGCTTTGAAAGAGGCTTTCACAGAATGAGGTGCACCTGGGTACTCAAGTGAGGGGCCTCCACTCTCTGAATGGGGAACCTCCATAGGCAACAACAGATTGAGCTCCCACCCAGCCCTCCCATCAAATTCCCTTTTTATCTCATTTCAATTTATTTTCTAAGGCAAATTTTTCAGTCATTACAAGTGAATTGACAAATGCTCTGTCTCTTTCTGTCCCTGGCACACCTCGTGTAACCAAGCCGAGTGTGTTACCCAATCTGCCTGTGTAATTTCAGTGTTTTGTGTCCCAAGCAATCTTCTTTTTACCACATTAATTGCTGCTCATTTGAAAGCATAATAACCTTCATTTTGCAATGAATGGCTTGACATTCCAGGAGGAAAGCTTATTGTACACTAATGATCTGTTGTATGGCCTCTCAGTTTATTATGGTATGTAATGGAAAATAAAATAAAAATTAAATATTGTGTATGCTTATCAGCTAATTTAAACAGTTGAAATATCTCCCTATAGATCTAGAAACAGCTCCCTATTTTTTTTTAATTAAGCTGGTTTTGCTTAGTAAAAGAAGAAGCAATGCCAGATAGGAATATAAAAAAGACAGAATTTATTTAAGTAGTAGCTTCTCTTCTGACCTCTGTTGCCTCAGGTATTTATTGAAATATAACTTTGAAAATAATTCAGCCTCCATAAAGTCATGTTGCATCATTTGAAGAGCACTTTTGAGGTGCTTGTTGGGAAGATGCATTACAACTGGAAAATATTGTGTGCATTACAACTGGAAAATATTGTGTTTATTACAAGCAAAACCCCTTGCAAAACAGAACTGAGTCACTTTGGTCAGTTTGTAACTTACAGAGTTTTACTGGATTGCAGCTTTTTCATAAGGAAAATGTGTTTGTAGGAGTTCTCATCATGGAGGTTACAATGGGCTGTCTTAAACTCAGTCCTTAAGCAGATTTCCAAGGCTGCACCTTCCATGAACAAAGGTTGAGCTGCAGCTGCTGCCTTTGCCTGGATTACGGCCATTTTGTGCTCACTGTCTGAAATCCTGTAACCTCAGCATCCCTCGCAGAACTTGGTGACCCATGTCATGGTCATGAGATGCCTTTCACCACTCCTGGCTGGGATATAAACTGTCTGTAGGCAAAGGCCCACCAGCAAAGGCAGCTGGACCCAAGTAAGGATAGGGTCCTCCCCTCCTCCTCCACGTCCACATCCCACTCCTTCCAAGCTGTAAATCACATCCATGTTTAAGGTGCATGCCTGGATTGTCAGATGATGAGGGATGAATGTCCCGGGCTTTGGTCCTGATGGCCTTTTTCATTCTATCATCAGTGTGGAGATGCAAGGCCTGAATCTTCTCAGCTAATTCTTCGGTTTCACTTCTGTTCTGTGATGAAACTTATTATTTCATAGATAAAGTCAGAGCATCCAAGGAAGAAAAGTCTCTTTTTCTTCAGTACAGTCTGCTAGGGTGGTGTATCAACATAGGCATCATTGCAGGGTTTTTTTTAAAGTTCTGTGGTTAGAAAAAATGAGTAACAGCTTGAGGAAGTCAGCTTTCACCAGGAATATTGAAGATAATTTCCATGAGTGCTGAGACAAACCCCCTTTCTAAGATCTTTCCCTCTGTTAGTATATCTCCAGAATAAACCACAACATATCTTGTAATTAAGATGAAATATCTCCAATTAGTATCGCTGCTCAGCTGTTTCAAATCTGGCCCAATAAATGACTTGAAGCTTTTTCTCCCTCCCTCTAGGAATGCTCTCCATACGCAGCTCACTTGTATGATGCTGAAGATCCCTCCACCCCCGTCCGGACGATACCAGGGCTGTGCCAGGACTACTGCACGCAAGTGTGGCAAAACTGCCGCTCCATTTTTCGCTCTCTCTCTGCAGACCCGGAGTTAATTGCACTGGAAAACAACATGGCAAAGTTCTGCCGCTACCTGTCCCTGGAGGACACCGACTACTGCTTCCCACACCTGCTGGCTAACCAGAACCTGAACCAGAACCTGGGGCTGGTCACCGCTGACGCAGAGGGCTGTCTCCAGCTCTGCCTGGTGGAGGTGGCCAACGGGCTGCGCAATCCCGTTGCCATGGTGCACGCCAACGATGGCACCCACAGGTTCTTCATCGCAGAGCAGGTTGGTCTGGTGTGGACATACCTCCCCGACGGATCCAGGCTCGAAAAGCCATTTCTGAACATCAGCGAAGCTGTGCTTACCTCACCTTGGGAAGGAGATGAGAGAGGGTTTCTGTGTATTGTCTTCCATCCTAAATTCAAATTTAATGGTAAAGTGTACGTCTACTATTCAGTTGAAGTTCATTATGAAGAGAGGATCCGAATCAGTGAGTTCAGAATTTCTCCTGCTGACATGAATGCCTTGGACCATGGTTCTGAAAGGTATTGTACACCTTTTTCTCTGGGAAATGAATGTAAGACCTTTAAAAATGCACAAGTTGCTCTCTAAGACCATTAATGAATGAGACTTATTTAGCTTAATGTTTTTGCATTCCGGAGTGCTAGCATGTTAGCCCAAGTCCATGTCTAGTGTACTGAGATGCAGAAAATGTGTGTCCTCCATGGATGAACTGCAAGTGTTCAGGGATAAAACATGTACAGTTCTCAGTTCTGGCATGTCAGAGGATTTAACTAAACATGGATTAAAGGTTATTTATAGTTAGTGTTTTGAGGTTATTGTTGGGTGGGGATTGGAAGTTTATTTGTTTGTTTTGTACTTTTATGATTACCCTTTAAAATTGACTTCTGCAAAGCATGAGTGAAATTAATTCCAAAGCCAAAGGTTTCCAAAATTAGTATAAACAAACTAAGTGATACCAGACCAAAGATGGATTTGGCCCCATATTTCTTTATCTGAACAACAACTCAACCCTTTGATATTGCAAATTTAAATAAAACACAAGTCACTATATTATTACCGAGTGCATTTCAATTGGAAATGTCATTTGTTTGAGTCTGGTCTTGCAGTTGTTCCACACTAATATGCACAGATGATGAGAGACTTGTTTGTGGAATCAGGCTCATAGATTTGTTGCAGAGCTATGTTATGGAGCCACTGTTTTAAGAGAGCCTTGAATATTACTAATTCTAAGATTTTTGCTTCATTATTTGGATTTTATTAGGAGCTTTCCAAACACTCAGTAATGGATGATTCTAGCTCAAAAATGCACATAGCCTAATGATAGAGAGGGGATACTGGTTTATGAAGCAGTTACAGCAATCCAGTGTAAACAGCACTGTAGATGAAAGGTAAGGGGAATTACAACGTGGCACTCAGGAAGGCGAATCAGAAACCTGAAGATATCAAGAGCCCATGAACTGTCTTGTTTAAGAATCCTCAGGCTCTATGTAACAATTTCTGTGCTTACTTAGCTTATGGTTAGTACAGCAAAAGCTTAAGAAACCAAAAGTTGTGGTCCTGTTGTGCTTGTGTAGGCTCAGGTCCCACTGACTTCATCCTGAGCTGCTGCCCAAGAGGGAGCTCAGGCTGACCCGTGGTGTGCGCTGCCTCGGCACAAATGAGTGTGCCTGTTTATCCCCAGATGTTTCTCAATGCATTTTGGTTTTTTCCATCTTCTTTGGGAGGCTGAGGAAGATTCACCTTTGTGTCCATACAGGATCCTCCCTCACTCCTTCTGTCAGCTGGAACCTGTGCACTCTTGCAGTTACCTTATCACAGAGGTGCTGACATTTAACAGGAGGTGACAGTAACTCCATAGTTGCGTTCCTTCCCACAGCTCACAATAACTATCAACATTTCGGAAGGGAAAAAACTGTCTAAAAATGAGGTGGTGTAAGTGAATGTTGTTATAATTTGCTTTTGTAGCTATTAAGATGCACTGCCAGCATGAAATCTGGACTTTTTTAGAAGCTGGAAATAATAAACTTCAGTTGTTATACCTGGGAACCTCCACTGCATGTATTTGTGGCTTTACCATTCTATAAAATTATAATTTATGTATTTTCCCCTTTTGTGCTATGGAAGAGATTCCAGGTGCATAAAATAAACAAAATAAAATAGTTTGGGGTTAAAATTAAGGTAAGTTTTGTTGGTACTGCTTTGAATAACCTTTGGTAAATTCAGTTTGTTGGTGGGGCTGCTTTTAACTGCTCTTTAAACTCATAAGGTCCTGAGTGTGTAATTATCATTTAATGATTCTTCTCTCTTTAAGAATGTAACTGTTCCTTAATCTTTGAAAAATTTTATGGTTGCCTTGAAAATGCCTGGCAGGATTGTGCCAAAAGCTGTACAGATGCACAGATGGACTGGAGTCCTTTCTCTTACAATTTCTAATTGGTTATAAGCTCAGATGCCTTTTCTTTAATAAATTACAAAGAAAAACAAAAAATAAGTTTAACAGGGAGGAAGAAATAATCGGAGGAAAAGTTTAAGTAATTAAAAGTATATTTTGTCATGTGATTTCCTAGACTTTTCATATTACACAATTTGGTGTTTCTGTAATCTGGAAAATATGTTGAAACTATTTAAGGATGGAAAATCAGCTATGCCCAAGGAAAATTCAGTAGCCTGGATATGAAGGAATTTGTATCAAAACCAATCTGTAGCTGTTTCCATTTGTCAAGAACTACATTGTTGTGATGTTGCTCTGCCCTTTGCATAGTGCTTGTGCAGTAGGTAATTGCTTTCTCCCTGTCTTCACTTAGGATAATCCTTGAAATAGAAGAACCTGCTTCCAACCATAATGGAGGAGAGCTGCTCTTTGGAGATGATGAGTATCTCTATATCTTCACTGGAGATGGAGGCATGGCTGGGGATCCTTTTGGCACCTTTGGAAATGCCCAGAACAAGTAAGAATGGATCCATCCCTATGGCAGCTCCTGGGTGTGGGAAATCAATGCCAGCCATCTGAAGGCTGTTTGGGGGCAAATGCAATTATCTCGAAGTGGTTTTTTTCCAGAAATATTCAAAGACTTGTCTTTTCTAAAACAGAAAGAATGAAACCCTAGACTTTCCAACCTCCCCCCCCCNCACCCCCTCTGATTTTTTGCCAAAGTCTAGTCTTATTTCTTTATCTTTTTCCATTCTTCTCCCAACACAGATCAGCCCTGCTGGGCAAAGTGCTGCGGATCGATGTGAACAACAACGACCGCGGGCCCCTGTACCGCATCCCTCCCGACAACCCTTTCGTCAGCGACCCCGCGGCACGCCCCGAGGTCTACGCCTACGGAGTGAGAAACATGTGGCGCTGCTCTTTCGACAGGGGGGACCCTCACACCAAGGAAGGGAAGGGGCGGCTCTTCTGTGGAGATGTGGGGCAGAACAAATACGAAGAAGTCGACATCGTCGAGAAAGGGAAAAATTACGGCTGGAGGGCGAGGGAAGGGTTCAGCTGTTACGATAAGAAACTTTGCGCCAATTCTTCCTTGGGTAAATAGATGTGCTCGCAATTTTAATTCCTGCCTTCAAAGCCTGGCTGCTTGGTAGCAAACACACCTTTTTGAGAGGTAAACCTCTACTGTGCCTCTAGATGGGGACTGGTTTGGGCATAAATACTGAAAGTACAAACGTTACTGTTTCTGAGTTAGGAGGAAAGTGAAACATGCTAGCTGTTGTTTTTCTCGGTGATTGGTGGTGTTGGTGAAATTACTTAGTGATTCTGTGGTTTAGAGGGACTATTTCATCTTTGCCACATAAAATAAGCTATTGTGCAGGAGCAAGAGAAATTTGGAGGAATTGTATTTTTCTCTATAACTCACCCTTGTTTTAAAAAAAGAGAGAAAAACATTGATCAACACTTATGCACGCTGCCTGCTTTGCAGGTAACTGAATGTATGGTGTATTTTTGTTTATTTTAGCTATGCCACAAAGAAAAACCTCATTTTATTTTCATTCCTTTAAACTGTTTGAAACTGGATTGAGGGTGTTTGGTGGCTGGCTAAATTCCAGTGAACATGTGAAGTCAGAACATATTCAATTGCAAGGGCTGATGTGGACCATGTCTTGTGCTGGAACCTCTTCTCAGAGATTCAGGGGGGCAGTGGCGTGGGCTGGCACTGATTTGCATTAGCTGAGATTCTGATTATTTTCTCTTCCATGTGCTGTTTGTTGTTTAATTTTCTTCCTAATATTAACTCAGTTTAAATTCCTTCCTTTTATTACTTTTGCTATAAGTATGAGAGGGATTAAGTATTTTTTTATAAAAATGTCGAGAGCAGGGAGCAGATTTTTTGCACTCCCTTTGCTGAAGCAGTTGTTCAGAGAGCTCATTTATTGCTCTCCTGTGTGACAGTACCCACATGAACATTCATGGAAGACACTTTACTGAGGTCTCCAGGGATTCAGAGCAATTTTTGATGACTTTAGAGACCCTTTGTTAGAACAGTGAAATGTCACAGCCCCTTTAGAATGATAAGTACTGCTGAAGTGTAGAAAACACCTGCTTTAGAGGAAATTCCCCTGGTGCAAATTCCTTGCTGGCAGAGCTGCTGGGTTTGCTACTTGCAGCATCTGCTATGTGGGCAGGGAGAAAGGCTGTGAGGATGAGGAGGAAAGGGTACCATGAGGCATCTGTGAGCCAAGAGCTTAAAAAGAAAGGGGAGGAAGCATCTAATGGAGACCCTCAAAATCAGGACATCTCTCTCTGTTTTACATTTGTCTTATGTTTTAACTTATATTTCACAATGAATATGCCAGTACTACATCATTCATGCCTGTGCCATCCCATAAATATTTGATGGCCCTTTCAAGTTGCTTCTCCATCTCAGAGGAACAGAAGCTGTTTGTGCTGACATCTGACATATCTTTTCATCAGTGCCTGCAGTCTGGTGTCACCCATCTCTTTTTTTCCTTTTACTACCTAAACAAAGCTGCATTGGGAAAACACTTGTATGGGTGCAGTGACTCTAGGAGTAACCTGTGAATTTGTAGCTAAACCAGACAAGCTCTGTAGAAATGTGCCAGAAGTGGCACTAACAGAGATGGATTGTAGTGGGAGGAGAAGGGCTCAGGAGAGTGCTGAGGTGTCTTGGTGAGGGGCAGGGCAATCAAATGTGATTCTGAAAAGGTGAAAGTCAAACTAAATACAACTCCATTGGCAATTCATTTAAATAGAAGATGCACCAGGGAACCTGATTGTACTCTGCCAGTCTCAGAACAATCTAGATAAAGAGCTATTCTGCAGCATGTGCAAAACAAGTCACAGATCTTTTCTACCCTACAGATGATGTGCTTCCAATTTACGCATATCCACACAAAATGGGGAAATCCGTTACAGGGGGCTACGTCTATCGAGGTTGTGAGTCTCCAAACCTGAACGGCCTGTACATATTTGGTGATTTTATGAGTGGGTAAGCAAGCACTTATGGCACTCACAAAGTTGTACCCCCAGCCAAAATCCCACCCAGAATAGCCTGATAACCCTTCGACCCTCCCTTCTGTTTTTTCATGTGCTTGTGTTACCCTTGAAAGACAAGGGGTTGCAGGGTGTATAATACATTTGGGTTAATATTAACAGTCTTTCACTCTTCAGAGAAGCTGCAGTTCCTATTGCAGCTAGTGTGGGTAGGAAGCATTAAATATCCTTTCAGGTGTCCATGCTATTCATAAATCATCTGGGTCAGGTTGTAGAAGTGCTCTTTTGCCTTGCAGACGCCTGATGTCTTTGAAGGAGGATCATGCTACTGGAGAGTGGCAGTACAGTGAAATCTGCATGGGGACAGGGCAAACATGCATGTTCCCTGGGCTTATCAATAACTATTATCAATACATCATCTCCTTCGCTGAAGATGAAGCAGGTAATCTTTTAACTTTATGTCACACTGAATGGCACATTTCTGGTTTCTCTTCAGAATAAAACACCAGAGAAGGGATCAGAGAGGGCAGCAGGTAGTGGGGAGGCACAGCACAAGTCTTTAAAATGCCAGATTCCCAGCATCTCCCAAATATTAAACCAAAGTTACAATGCTAGTTTTGAGGATTGAGTGCCATGCAGTGCCTGCAGTGGGAGATGGAGAGTCAGCTGCCTTGGGACTGAGTCTGGTGTGCTGGATGTGCTGCTGCCCTTCCCTCTGGAGAACAGGGAGCAGAGCGGGGCAAGTAGAATAAAACAAACTTAGAAAAGAAACCTCATTCTTCACAGTGCCATGCCATGGGGAACGCAGGCCCTGGGAGCCTGAGAAGCTGATACCCAAGGGAGAGCAAGTCTATCTTCTTGTCTAGTCAAGAAGGCTGCAGGCATTATTAATGGATACAGGGAAGCAGATGTCATGAACAACAATTATATACCTGCTCACCCTGGGCTGGGGTATTTGTACCTCTCAAGATGAAGCAGAACAAAAGCCTATCTTATGTCTTGAGTGAGGCATCAGCAAAAGAGTCTTTAAGTCCATATTTTATTAGTGCCAGCTGGGATTTTGCCTTGCGTAGGACTGAAGAATACAGTAGAGCTTTGCTGTGTTTTCATGGCTGCAGACATTTTGCTTTCTAGAAGGGAGCTGCTGTGATTTGAAGAGGAGGAAGTAAAGAGTCCTGGGGTGCAAGCTCGTGGTGTCTCCTGCTGTTTGTACAAGGGTGTTGCAGAATGTGCAGCCCATGCAGCCCCTGGCTGGGCGTGGGCAGAGGATGAGTCTCACAATGTGTGCTTCATGTATGACCCGGCACTGCAGGAGTTGTGCTCTGCCCTGCTCCAGGGAGGTCTTGGCTCATGATCACAAGCACCTGCTTCCAGAATGCCTCAGCTTTTAAACATCTGGGTTTTTTCTGCAGATTATGTCAAGCTTGGATGTTGCTCAAATCATATAAATGCAAATTTTATCATGTGAATCCAAATCTTCCAAGTTAAGTGTTAGCTTGAAAGTTTGACTTTTTTTAGGGTTAAATTCCATTTTCTTTAATGGTTAATATTCGTGGAATTTAGAGCTATTTCACAGTGCTGTAGTGAGAAGGAGGATATCTTAACCTAAAATCAAATAACTTTGTTTAAATCAGCTTTGTGCCAAGTGCAATATCAAGCTATTGATTGCAGCCCTTGCTCATGCACATGAGGATGAGCATGAGCATCTCAATGATCTCCCTCATCCTGTGCTTGTCAACAGAGTCTGGACAAAGCAGGGGTGAAATGCTGCCACCTTTTTGCCCTACACTGTGCTTCACATAAGTACGATAGAGCTGAGTGGAGATTTGGGCTGGAGTCTCTTAATGGCAGGTAGTTAATTAACAGAGGTAGTTAATTGCCTTGTGTTTGCTTTATAGTAATTGAAAGAAATCTGTTGGTAACAATGTAGTGAGGTTGCTGTATCTGCTGTGAACAGTCTTCTCTTGCACCTTTTTTGTGTGCTGGGAATCTCATTTTTTACAAGTTTGCCACGCAGTTTATTTTAACAGGGTTTTCTTCACAGAAGCATTTAAGTTTTGGGGTTGTTGCTCTGAAGAATGTTAATCTACCTGGTGCAGTGGGTGTGTATATGTTGTGGGGAGATATCTATTTTTGGCTCATTGCACAGCCATTATAAAGCCATCAGCCCCATCCCTGGCCAGCAGAAGACATCAGAGACAGCCCAGGCAGTGTGTCTGTGGGTCACATGTGTGTAGCCTGTGTGCTTCATGGCCTGAGCATCCAAACTCCTGCTTGATAACTTCCAGGAAAGAGGGGCAGGATGTAAAACACACATCACCACAAAACTCAGTGCCAGATGTTTCCCATCCCCATTTGGACCAAGGCCGCCTCTGGCCTGTCATTAATGAAACTCACCAGAAAAAGGAAGAAACCAACCAGGAGTAGCCAAAGGTTTCTGCCCTGGGATTATCTGGAGGAGCTCAGCCCAGGGCAGCACAGGAGACCAGGTAGGAGGATGGAGGCTCAGCCTCAGCTGCCACCAACTGCCTACACATTCCTTTGCTCACACTGACCTCTCTGTTCCTTCCCTTCTTCCCCCTGGATTACCCATAGAACACCCAAAAAAATCTGCCTTATTCACTAAGCAAGTCTATATTGCCTCTTTATCTATTTCCTCTCTTTTTTAAAAAATATTGCAAATATATTTTTCTCTCTGATCCTTTTTCTTGCACCACTCAAGCACTTGAGCTCTCAAAAGAGTGCCAGAAGGACTGTTTATCCCAGTCTCCCCTGCACAACAGGAGAAGAAGTATAGAAATGCAGTTAAGAGAAAATAAGTCAAATAAATCGTGACAGACATTGTTTGGTTGAAGGTTGAGCCCTGCACATGTCACCTGACAGAGCTGTGATGAATCAAATGCCTTTTGTGTGAGATATGTCTCACTGTGAGTGTGCTAGAGAAAGCAAAAGCAAATTCTTGTTCTCCTGTAATTCATCCCAAAGGAGTGCTTCATCCAGATGAGCAGAAGACAGTGAACTTGCTTAATTTCCTTTCCTTTCATTTCAACTAAAGTAATTCAGGGTTTGACTGTTTTGCATTACAGAAGTCAAAGGACACAGATCGTAATGAGATGACAAGGAAGGTCTGGGCAGGTGAACCTGCAGTGGAAATTTGTCCAAATAGTAATTCATGATAATTTTTAGGAGCTGCCACTCACTAAGAGTATTTTATACCAATGGACTGCAGATGAGCTCTCAGACCTGTGATGCAGAGTTAATGCCTTTGTGCTGTAAAGGACAGAAACTCCATGGACAGTTTTCATGGGTGTTTTTTTTTTACTAGGGGAATTGTACTTCCTCTCTACTGGTGTACCAAGTGCCACAGCTCCCCATGGAGTGGTGTACAAAGTGGTGGACACCTCCAGGTACGAGCTGTTCTTGTTGCAAGGCCTGGTGATGGTGCAGTGAGTCCTGGTGTGGATGGTGTGGATGTGATGGTGTGGGTGGGATGTGTGATGGTGTGGATGTGATGAGTGATGTTGGCTGACTATTTAACTCTTCTCCCATGCTGGGCCTTTCTGGGAAAGTTGATCAAGGAACATCTGGAGCAACCCATTGTGGCTCTGCTTTGCTCCTGCAGTTGTGGGGGTCTGCACTGCCTGGTGCCAAATTTTTATGGGGCATGTTGGTGTTATGTGGGTTTGGAGATTTCCTGAATGCTAAAGGAGTATTTTATGGGTGGCTTGCCTTTCTTGGGCAGTTTCTCTAGATTCCTGCCCCAAAGGAGGCACTTTTTCTCAAGGTGTTTTTTCTGAGTTCCTCTCCATCCCTTTTTTCATCTCCCACAAGAGCCCTGTGCCCCCAGACCACTGCAGCCAAAGCTGGACCAGTGTGACCTGCAGTGCTTTCTTGGGAAAGCCAGACATGAATATCAAAAAGTACATTCTTCTTAGTGTTTCAAGAAGCAGAATGGATTGGACAAGAAAAAAAGGACTGTCATTACACCTCCTGGATTCCATGTGCCTGTATCTGAGACCGGGCAAGGCAGGGAATAGCTGTGTTTTATGGGAAGACTTACAGCTGTTTTTTCCATCTTCCTGTTTTTAAAGTGTTACTATTATTGGCTAAACACCAAGCTACTTTCAGCCAGAAACAGAGAGTGAGATTTTTGTAGCTTTTTTTTTTTAAAATGGATTAAATTTACAGCTTTAGCTATCTGCGGATTTTGGGGGCCAATGCCACTTGTCTTGTTTTGTGTTGAAACCAGTCCCCAAAATTACAAAGCCCCCAGATCTGTCATGTGTTTCCTCCAACTCTCCTCTGTCAGGAGCATTTTCCATTATCTAATGCAATGGAAGAGTTCCTGTAAACTATGTATTAAGAAGCTGGTATTACACAACCTTTGCAAAAATAAAGAAAGCAGAAGTCAAACACAAGCCGTAAGTTTAACTTTAAAAAAAAAGTTTCGTTCATGGTCAGAGTGAACATGACAAAGAAAAGTCATTGGAAAATTTGTAAAAGTAGAGAACGTCCTTGTATAGACATTTGAGAGAGAAGCTCTCTGCCTTCCACAGAAATGCAAATGCAGACAATCCTAATTGCCCAGGAGTTATACCCTCCAAATGCAAACATGATGCATTTTTGAACCAGTTTAAAAACCTCTGAAGAAGTCTGAGGCTTTACCAAGACAGCTGTCATAGGAAAAAGTGGTGATGAACGGCGTGTGACTTCCCAGAAGTGAGATACATCTCTATGGCAAACAAATTGTGTCAAAATAAAGCACCATACTAAGACAAAGCCTCTGAGGAGACACTTAGAGTTCTTTTCTGAAGCTAATGCATTTTTGGCACAACATTTGTTTGGGCTTTCTGTATGAATGATAGTGTGTTATTTTGCTTCCGTGAAAACAGTCTGAAATCTTGCATACACATGAACTTTGTGTCAGATTTTTGACATATACTGTCCAGCTTTGTAATTTTTATTTTCATTTTGATGAATCTCTTTCTGTAGTGCTTGAACCTGCCAATGTTTTATTTCCTTAATGGCTTCAATAGTGGTAACTGAAAACACAGACAGAGGACTCCACTGCCTTGTGAATATTTGGATTTTCATCAATGATGATCTGTGATTCTTTAGTTATGTTTTCTACTGTAAGAGATTAGTTACATCATTTAAACAGACCTTTTTTTTTTTCTGTCCCAATAAGAATTATGTTCTTAGAAAAACAATGGGAAACAAAGTGTTGCAATGCCAGAGGAAAGGAATTAATTGTGCAGTGTATGTGTCCCTTTCTTTCAAGGACAGCACCACCAGGAAAATGCCAAGTTGAGCCATCGCCAGTGAAAGTCAAAAGCAAGCGGATCCCGTTTGTGCCAAAGGAGAGTGAGTGTAACTCTTGCTGTTTATTATTGGTTCATGTTAGCTGGTAGTAGATACAAACTCCAGACTTGCACTATCTGTCCACATGTGTGGAGACTACCCAGAACTTCACTCTTCAGGGTATCCTCAAAATTAAATCTTTCCAGATGTTTTGGATCTGAAGAGTTGGTTCAAATAAGTCATAGAGTATTTCCCCTTTCCTGGCCATGTGAAATTTGCTTTGTAGTTCCTGACCCTGTTCATTTTCCATTTTTCATGCTACATTATACACAATTCATTACCACCAACTTGGTTTCCCTGTAACTGTTCCTGTCCAGAGACCCTGTGCTCAATGGTGCTCTTCAGTGACAAATGGTTTTTTGCAGTAGCTTCAGGTAGTGGAGAGGATATGATGGGTAAAGGGTTGGGAAGTAGCTCATTGAGCAAGATGAGAGCTGAGTCATTGTTAGTTGAAAGTGAGGAACTATGGGATGAGGAAATGTTCCCAAAAGAATCAGTGATCACGCACTGAGGTGAACTTTCGGCTTACCTAAACCCTCCAGGGCCTTTTGATTGCTTCATGCTGCATGAAGTATTGTACTGCTAAAGCTGGAGTAGTCAGTGGTGGAGCTGAATCTGCAGCAAGCCAAGTACTAGTTATGTGAGGTTCAAAAACCTAAACACAATATTAGGATCTCAAAAGTAGACTAGGCAGTATCACTGTTCTTTTCCCCTGTGCATTTAATTTACACATGTAAGTACCCAGGCAGCACCCCAACAAATTCCCTTCCTCAGTATAGTCCATGAACTTTGTCACAAAGCTAATGCTACTGCAGGAACTCCAAAGTCAAGATACTTTTATTTAATTTTTCATTACATTAATCTCGTTACATTGCATTTGAGTCACTAACAGTTCCTACAGTTTCGGTTTCAGGGAATAATGAGGGAACTCAGCACCTTGCAACACTGAGCCTTTGAGGTGGAACAAACTCTAAGGCTAATTATTGACTGCTGACATGCCTGAGCACTCAGTATCTTCAGAGATGTTCTCCTTTTCTAGCTGTGCAGGCAGCTTCCAAATATTAGTAACTTGGTTCATATTCAACCATTTTTGTCTGTTTCTGCTTATGCATTATTCCCTATGCAAGTCCAAAGTTCAGATTTTTAAACTATACATATAGCTAAATCATTTGGGCTTGTTTACAAGGTAGTTTTTGTCATAAATTAAAACTTAGAAATGATGGGAGAGATTCTACCTAGTGTGTCAAGAACTACTCTCTTTTTGGTGAAAAATAAACACTGCCATTTTGATTCAGAAGCATGCAAACAAGGATGTGTAGTTGTAAATATTTATTGTTTTGGTTAGTATTTAGTCTGAATGTAACAGAATCACCAGGGCATGTGCCTTGTATTAGCTATGCATTTTTTTGGAAGTGTATTTAATGAATAATTTAATAGAGAGTATTATGTAATGACAATTTGATCCAGTGAGGTGAAAAGCACTCCCAGGTGACCATTAGCTTTCATACACTCCTACACAGTATTCAATCAGGGTTTTCAAGTGCTTTGCCAGACCAGGCTCCAGCAAATGAGCTGTGCACAGGTAAGGCCTTCAAATCTGTTTCTTGCCTTGAGAACCACAGCTTTTAAAGGAAGGAAATATTTTCAGGTCATGAACACAATTCCTTTTCAAAGAGCATTATTTGGAAAAGCATGGACCACTGCGAGGGTTTGTCTTTTGGGGACAATAGGTGCTAAGCACAAATAAGACAGTGATATTTTTTCTCCTCTCTGTACTACAAAGCAAATGATGGATGAGAATGCAAAAATCTGGGATATAATTCAAAGTCATGATGTCTTTGCAAATGTCTGTGACACTGTCCCAGCTCTGTTGAATGTTATTCCATGAAATTCTGAATTGCTTCCTTCTGGCAAACTAAAACTTATTTTTAAGCTAAAAATAAAGCACATGGGAATAAGCAAGTCCAATAACACCTGGAAACTGTGACAGCAAAGAATTTTCATTTCTTTGGAGTTCAAGGCTCTTTTTTTTTTTTCTTTTTTTTTTTTTTTTTTTTTTTTTTTTTTTTTTTTTTA
>VXAX01001399.1:751860-779938 GCA_013399835.1 Leptocoma aspasia | reverse complement strand
GCAGCAAAAAATTTTCTTTTTTTTGGGGTTCAAGGCTTTTTTTTTTTTTTTTTTTTTTTTTTTTCTTTTTTTTTTCTTTTTTTTTAATAAGGAAGAACAAACCCAACCCCAAATCCTGTTTTATGTGTTGTCCTGGCAACTCCGTTCCTCTTGCACATTCCAGTTGCCAGAGGGAATTTATTTTGAATGTTCTCGATTTCAGCTCCTCTGAATAAAGCATCTGGCCCGGTGGGGAGGCCACGCTCTCCTCTGGTAATGATCCAGTCCTCAGTAATGAAGGGAAGAGCAGAAATAGTGCCTGTCTGTAAAATGCTTTCGGCAGCTCTTCACCAGGACATGGGGAAGAGCTCCTCTCCTGGCTGTGACACTCCAGCACCTACCATTTAAGGGCCAGGCTGACATTTGCCAAGAAGCCTCTTGGAGCTTTCTTTTTGGGAGAGGCTCAGTGTTGGCGTTCAGCCCTGCAGTCCTCTCTGCTAACTAACAGCAGCCCGCATTTTTCACTGAGGAAATACTGGGTCGCTAAGAGCGTTGTTGCTTCTCAACAGGATCAAGTGTTGCTGTGGGTTGTTCATTAACAAAGGACTCTTGACAATAACATTAGAAGGTTAAATATGATTTATTAAAATGACTCTACAGTTTAGAAGGATTTGGGTTATAATGTGTCTAGGTACAGAGCTCAGATTCTTACTTCTTCATGCTCCGTACTAGAATGCTAGAATGCTTACAATATCAGAGAGATAACAGTCTTTCACCTCTTTCTCTTACTATTAGGAGACAGGCAGAGAAATCTTAAATGTTCTTGAAACACAAACTAGAGATTTTGTTTACAGAATAAACTCTGTTATACAGAGTAAAAAGACAGTAAAAGACGCTTTCCCATAGGAAAATTTTTCTGCAGGCTTGCACACGAAGAAACTTATGATATGTTCTTACAACAATCAAGTAGGCAAATTCCAAGAAATTAGTTCTATAAGTCGAAAATCAGCACTGGTTTCATACAGTTGCCTTCAAGCGTTGCCCAGAGAGTGACAGACTCATGATTTTCTGGCTTTTCCCCCAACAGAGTTTATTATGAAAACACCAACACCACATCCCCGGCTGAAGACCACTACCGAGGCCCCGTGGGGAGGCGTCCCAGACCCCCAAACCCCCCGCACGCCGCCAGGGAACCGAATCGGGACGGGCGGCACGGCAGCGCCCGGCGGCAGAGCCCCCCGGCCGGGGACGGGGACGGCGGAGCGGGGGCAGCGCCGGAGGCAGAAGCCCCCCGGCAATGGCTCCGTGCGGCTGATGCGGCAGCGCCGCCGGGGCCGCGCCCGCGGCAGGGTGGAGGTTTTCATCGACGGCCAGTGGGGCACGGTGTGCGACGATGGCTGGAGCTTGCCTGCCGCCGCCGTGGTGTGCCGCCAGCTCGGCTTCCCCTACGTGGTGCGGGCCACCAAGAAGGCAGAGTTTGGGGAAGGGACCTCGCTCCGCATTCTTCTGGACGATGTGCAGTGCTCCGGGCAGGAGAGGACGCTGCTGGAGTGCTC
Source organism: Leptocoma aspasia (assembly GCA_013399835.1). Lineage (NCBI taxonomy): Eukaryota > Metazoa > Chordata > Aves > Passeriformes > Nectariniidae > Leptocoma > Leptocoma aspasia. The sequence goes on along the minus strand of VXAX01001399.1, from coordinate 778,403 downwards.
CCACGCCGGTGTCGGCACGCACAACTGCTCGCACGAGGAGGATGCTGGAGTGGTGTGCAGCCGGGAGGAGGTGACGGACTGGTGACTGCAGGGCTGGGGAAGGCAGCTGGGGCACTTGGAGCACATCCTTCTCTTGCCCAAGCCTCTAAACCAGCTGAAGTATTGAGGAGGGTGTGCCCTGCCTTGAGGATGCTGCATCTGTTCAAAGTAATCTTATGTTTTCTTCATGTTCGTCCCCGTGCATCTGCCTCAGAGGGGAAAAAAAAAAAAAAAGTAAAATGAAGCACTGAATTGAGTATGTTGTGGGCAGGAGCTGCATTTCCATAGGTTTTTTTGTAGGAAGAAACCCCCAAGCATCAGCCTTTATAGATCAGAAAAGAGATGCATCCTGTTGCCCTTTCCCATTTCAAAATACAGCATTCTTCAGCTGTGCTTCACAATGTTTTGCAAAAAATTAATTCCCAAATTACCAGGTTTCACTCTTATGGAAGTATTTGCATTGTTTGCCTTGTGTTGCCACCTGCAGCTCTGAGCTGAGGTTTCTAAGGATGTGCCTTTCTAAATCTGTGCCTTTCTTTGCAAATTACAAAAGCTGGGTTTTTTTAACTTTCCACTCACTAGTTTAAAGGAAAATTATTTTTCTGTAATGCTTTTTATTGGTATAAACCTATTGGTCATCAAGGATAAGCAAAATCAGATGATTTAGAAGAAATCATAGCGTACTGCATGGAAAATATTTCTGCAGTTTACATTAGTCTAAGTGGAAAGAAAACCTAACCCCTTTACATGAACAGGATTGAAAATCTGTCCCTTTTTAGATGCACAGGATCATTATCCAGCTTCGCTCTGAAGATACTTTGTACATGTTTCTCCACTTTCCCAAACTTTATGAAGGCACATGTTTTTTCATTCAGTTTTTCACAGGTGTGAATGACTAGAGAAGAAGTAATGCACTGGGGCAATAATTCTGTAATATTTACCCCTTTTAGACTATATTAAAAAAAAAGCAAACAAAAGCAACCCTATTTTGTCTGAAAAGTGTTTTTCACCTGACTGGTGATGGGAGACACATGTTGTCTTGTGAAAGCATTTGGCCTGGTTATTTTTTTTCCCCTGGTGTAATCGGGATAGGTTTTGTCTTGCTGCTCACATAAGAACATGAGAAAGACAAAAAAAAAACCCTTAAAAAACCTCAAATGTAAAATGACCAGTGTGTCTACAAAAGTTCACATGCAAAGCCTTGTATCTAAAGATCTTACTGTGGATATTTATTTTAACCCAATTTCAAGTTGACAGTATCTTCTTAAGCCAGTATCTTCTTACTCTTCTTAAAACATGTATAGAGAAAATTAATCTGTTTTAAATATTTTTACTGAACTTTCTGATAAATTCTCATTAAATTGCTTTTGGTATTAAAGAACACCTTCAATACACAAAACCAGATGATCTAAAAAAAAGTATTTCCCCCTACTTCTTAAGAAATATAAAGGAGGAACAGATGTTTAAAGTGCCTTTTGAGAAGTACTACTCTCATTTTGTTTGAAAACCCACAGATGCCATCACACACCAGACTATTATCAGGCCTTTTCCATTGCAGTGAAGTTGCAAACTTTGTTTCAAGTGCAGAAATTCACTTCAGGCACATCAAAACATTCAGGGAACAGGAGAGTCCTTTGCAAATTCTTGTGTTAAAAGAATTGGAACCCATTGAGCTGGTGGGACTAGAGGGCTGGAAGAAAATGGAAGATGGAGATAAAATCTTTCTTTTTCCAAATTCTTCTTCCACTTCTTTTGGCTCCTTGGTCAAATTTCAGGTCCCTCTGTCTGGGAGATTTTAAGGAGAATCTTGGTCATAGTTATACTTCAAAACTTCTGGGTAGAAAAAAAGACCTGCACTATAAAAGTTATCCTAAAGGAATCAAGGTGATTCCAGGATGTCTGCCACAGATGAATTAGGCAGGAATTTCACCATCATTTTCTAACGATTAAGTATTCTTTTTCTAATTTAACTGTTAGTTACCCTGCACCTGCTTTAGTCCATTTGAACATCCTGAGGACAAGCAGAGGCCACGTACATCTTGGACATTGCTGGTGGGGATTTCCACCAGCCCTGGCTGGCAGGCAGGGTGACACACAGGCTCTGGTGGCAGGGAGAGGCACAGGGGAACCAGCCCCAGGGAGCAGAGAGCGAGCTGTGCCTGGCTGTGCTGGCCCAGAGCCCTGCACCCCCCCTGTTTGCTGGTGAGGTGTTTGCTGATGCTGCTACGTGGGTGCTGCCACCTCCACAGGGAAATATTTATCAGCAGAGAAAGAGACAAGGCTTGTAAGTACAGGGTTTTTTCCCTCTTATCCCTCCTCCCAGCCTACACTGAGTGGGGAAGGTGTTCAGATAGGATGGAGCCAGCTGAGCACACGTGGCTGTGTGTGCATGTCTGTGCCTGCCAGCTCAGTACACTGCTGTGATGCTGGGAAGGCATTTTTGACCATTGTGGTCCCTTCCAAGCTTAAAATATATCTGTTCTAAACCCTGCTATCTGTCAGTGTAGTTCACTGGTATTTAAATTATGAGCCTGTACTATTTAAAGCACACAAGTACACACGCATTTAAATGCCTGCTATCTTATCTGTTGTTTAATAGGACTCTTATTGATATCATTTTTATATAGCAGGATGTCACACCAATTAAGCATTAGATAAACTAATAAGACCTGCTGCTACACTTGAACATGACAGTATACTTCCTGGATGTTAATTCAGGATAAATCTTAAAATAGCCCACAGTGCAACCAGACTTCCTCATGTACTTCCTCATGTGGCAGTCCCAAACTTTTGTCTAGTAGCAATATGGTTTATTGCCTTGTCTCCTGATTCAACTCTGTGACTGAGACTAGTGCACCTGCATTTTTCCTTATATATCTTTCCTTAAGTTAGCACAGCTGCATCACATAAAGGACCCAGCATATCTGTAAGGGAACAGTGTAAACTCAGTCTTTCCATGTCTTTTTCTCTACCTCCAAGGCAGAGTAGCCCTGATCAGAGCCCAGGATTTTTCACTTACGCCCTTGTGGTGCCCAGCATCCAGCCTGAACACTGCCACACTGTGTTGCAGTCTGCAGTATAGACATTATCTTCATTTGAACTTACCATGCTCTTTCCAAGAAATCCAATAGATAAATCTTCCCAACGTATCTAGGAATAATCTTTAGAGCTTGCTGCCCAAGCAGTGGAGGGATAGTGAAATAGGTTGGGTGTTGTATTAGGGGTTCTCACTCAAATGCTGGCAAAACCCTCCTGGGAGCTGTGCCCTGCCTGGAGCATGCCATGAGGATGTCATCCATGTCAGGGGAATTTCGGCTCTGCCCAGGTCAGGCTGCAGGCTATGAACAGCATCAGGCCCATGTATCACATAATAAGCACAAAGTTCTGTAATCAAATTGTACTGAAGATGTGACTCAAGTTTGGAAAGCTCAGTGGTGGCAATGTGGGTGACACTGGCACGGGGTGCAAAGGTGAGCCTGGGGCCCCAGCTTCACATGCTGCCATCGTGTTTGTCTTGCCTTTATGTCCCCTATCAGCCACTCCAGATCCAGTTAGATCTTTGTATTGGGCTTTATGATGGCCAAGAGAGAAGAGCAGCTCTGGAATGCCTGCCCTGCCCCAGGGCCCAAACCCAGCAAACCACTCCCAGGGCTGTGCCCAGCTCAGCCTGCCTCTTCTTTCACGAGTCAGCATTGATACGGCTGTGGGGGGACAGTCCCCAGCACAAATCCATCCCTCTGTGGGAGAACTCAGCCTGTCGCTGTTTGGGTGTGGTCAACATAGAAATTCAGAAACACAGAGGAGGAAAACAGTCACAAGTATCAATATCCAAGTCTGCTTTTGTCTCAGGAACATGCCAGTAGTCCTCTCTAAAGGTCAGCTTGGCACATGAGATACACTGGCCCCCTTAGATGCTTTCAGACATAAACACTCATTTGTCTATATGAAAATAATAATAATAAGCATTTTTTGATAACTACCAACTGTATTCCAAATATAAGCTTTAAGAAAGCATAGTTTTTCTCCTCTGTAAAGCAACAAAACATGGAACCCATCTGATGTGTGTTCATACCTTGCTGCCTCGTACCTGACTTTCCCAAGGTTCTCATGTCTGGGGCACATGTGCAGATACAGAGCTGTCTTGAGCCATGTTTCATCATCAGAAAAGCAGCTATGATGGAAATGGCAATCACTCCTTTATAATAATGTGGTAAATAGGGATGCTATTTAAAAAAAAAATCTGTAGTGTTCAGTCAGTTGTACAAGTATCACATCGAGTAGTTTGTTCCTCAGGGGCATTAGCTGTCTGCAATCACTAAATTGCCAACAATCACACTCTTAGACTGTTTCTGTTATTACTAACATCTTGCCATTTACTTGTCCACTCCATGCTGGAAAAATTATTGACTGAGAATGATCAGGACCTCAGTATATAAGGGCTGGGGGACAACCGATTCAGGGTAAAAATCACTGCACAGGTCTGTATTTGGCAATGCTGGGTAAGTAACACCTAACCCACTGCAGATTTTGTTTTGACTCCTATATCCAGCGTAATCTGTGGCTAGAGGTCTGGTTTTAGATCAGCTCATTTCTTATTATTAACCTGTTGTTAGACTTACCCTGTTCACATCTGCCGTGGCAAATTCTGAGTGACCAGGACGCCCAGCCCTCTGGCTATTCGTGTGCTGCTGAAGGCATTTCCCGGCACTAAGCTCTGCCTTCTCCTTGCTGTCCTCACCTTAAACAATGCTGCACCTTCGGAGAGAGAACAGAATGTTTTCAAACCTAGATGCAAAGCCAAGCAAAAGAGAGCAGGAGTTCGGACCAACCCTATGTCTCACCAGCTTTCCAAATTCACCTTGGATCTTCACCTGTTAACAGTTCCCAGTTCTCTGCTCTTCTGGTGGGCTCCCAGATCTCTCTTGCTCCTGGCGTTTGCGGGAATGTGCAGGTTGGCAGGATGTCCGCGCGGTGGCAGTTCAGTCCCCAGCAGCAAGGGGACAGGAGAGGAAGCTCAGCCCAACCCAGCCTCGCTCCTTCGTCCCAGCGCAGCGTGCGGCTCCCGGGCAGATCACAAACACAGGAGTGTCTTGGGATCTGTCCTTCACTCGAGGGTATAGAAACACGTTAGAATACAAACAAAGGGTTGTATTAAAGTTTGTTGGAACGCGAACAAAAGTTTTTTTATTGAAGTTCATCTTTAAAGCATGAAAAATAAGATTATTTCTGCAGCGCATGCAGGCAGAATACTTAGGGGAGTCACTAGTTGATACTTATATTTGCCTGAGAAGTCTAATTTTGAGAGCTTACCTGATTTACTCAGGGAGCACATAGGCCCTCTCCCATCAAAATGTATAAAATACCAAATATTTTATCACCTCCCAGTTAGCTGCTCACAAACAAGGTACAAGCAGGAATTTTTCACAGGAATTATTCTGAAACCGATTCCAAATTAAATAACAACTTACAGATAGTTACGATCTATTCATGAAGCATGTTGAAAAAACATTGATGAAACTCAGAAAATCAATGTTTAATCAAGAAGTTCACTGAATGTCTTTAAAAACATGGTTTCATCCGCTAGCTTTGGTTTTTAAACTTTCTCTGAGTGATGCTACACTTGCTATCAGCTAAATCTTTCCTAGTGAGGGATACTCATACCATGATATCATTGTATGCACTATCTGACCAGTGGGAAGGAATGGTAGCTTTTTTCTGAAAACAAGCAATTTTAAAACCATAAAAACTTAACTGGAATTAAAGAAAATGTAGTTTCAATTAAGATAAATGAAAACAATAGTTCTATAATAATGATGGTCTTTGAGAATATGTACTCTAAACAGAGGGGAAAATAATTAATGGTTGTAAGGCAACTATTTTGAGCCAAAGAAGGAACTACCAGTTCAAGAAAATTCAATGTTAACATTGAATGTAGCAGAAAGCCAAATAAGAAAACCAAGGAAAACCTGCAGATTTTTGCCTTCTAGCACAGTCAGTTTCCACTTGGAGACTGAAGCAAGCTGACTCTTGGAGGTGCCTGGCAGATGATTGATGCATTGGACGGACAAAAACAGGGGGTGCTGTGAGTTACATCTTCTCCCTTCCTCTGCAGAGAGGCATGACCATATGGGAGCTGCTGAGGGAGGGGTGCAGGGAAAATACACCCCATTGGAAATGGGATGAAAACTCCTGCAGTGTCTCCTGTGGTGCTGCCAAACAAGGCAGAAACGCAGATGTGAAAAACACACATGATAAAACTCCAGTAGCTTGGTATGCTGCCTCCAGATGGCTGAGTGAAGCTTGTACAGAGAAAGGAGTGTATAACGGGGCTGTCCTGTGAAAGTCCGATTGGCAGGTCCTGTGCTTGTTTTCCTTTGGGCATAGTGGGGCTGCTGGGATCTTGCTTCTGCTTCTCCTGCCGCACTCAGAGCTGTGGAAATGGTGGAGAGGAGTGTCAGCCATCCAGTATGCAAGATAAGCAACCTTCAAAGGGATGGAGTGTGCACAGCCTGCTGCAGCATTGGTGCAGTGACCTAGCAAGGCTCTGAGAAGGAAGGAAGAAGGGGAGGGTTTATAGGAGACTGTGGAGGTTGTTGCAGTGATTGAAAGGCTGCTGGACTAAGGGCAGAATGGGAAGAAAGGAGGATGCACTACATGGTTTGTATCCCTTCTTGATTTTCATGAGTAATTTGGGGTCTTGCTGGTCCTGTCAGAAATCCCCAGAGTGCAGAGGTCCTGCTGAGGCCAGTGATGCAGTACCTGGTACTGCAGTTCCTGGTACCATCTTTGTGTAGTTTTATAGATCTGTCATGGTTTGGATTGGAAGGGACCATAAAGATCATCTCGCTCCTCCTTCATCCCCTGCTATGGTCAGGGAGGCACTTTCCACTAGACCAGGTTGCTCAAAGCCCCATTCAACCTGGTCTTGAACACTTCCAGGGAGTGGGCATCCACAACTCCTCTGCACAAGATCTGTTCCAGTGCCTCACTATCATCATGGTAAAGAATTTATTCCTAATATCTAATCTAGATCAATATTCTTTAAGATCAAAGCCATTCCCCCTTTTCACACCACTACATGCCCTTGTAACAAGTCCCTCTCCAGCTCTCTTGCAGCCCCTGCAATAAGGTCTCCCCGGAGCCTTCTTATTCTCCGGGCTGAACAGCTCCGACTGCCTCAGCCTGTCTTCATAGGAGAAGTGCTCCAGCCCTAAGAGCATCTTCGTGTCCTCCTCTGGACCATATCCGTGCACACCCATCGGCACACGCCGTGTGGGTGTGTTTGGGCAGCACCGCGCTCGCAGCCGGGCCGCCGGCCTCTTTAAGCGGGNTTTATTCCTAATATCTAATCTAGATCAATATTCTTTAAGATCAAAGCCATTCCCCCTTTTCACACCACTACATGCCCTTGTAACAAGTCCCTCTCCAGCTCTCTTGCAGCCCCTGCAATAAGGTCTCCCCGGAGCCTTCTTATTCTCCGGGNCCCCGCCCCCGCCCCGGCCGCCGTCGGCGGGGGGGGGGGGGAGGCGCTGCCAGCCGGCGGGGATGGAGCTGCTGTGGGCGGCGGGGGGGCTCCTGCTGGGCCTGTCGCTCCTGGCCTTCGTCCTGTACTGCGGCTACGTGCGCTACATCCACGCCAAGTACGACTACATCCCCGGCGCCCCGCGGGAGAGGTAAGGGGCTGGCCGGGCGGGCGAGGCTGCGGCGGGCTGGCTCGGTGTCTCCGCAGAGCGCTCCCTGCCAGGCTGGAGCCATGAGGCAACGTCAGAGCAGGAAATGAAGCCTCCAGCCGGTGTCCGGAGGGTGCGGGCAAGGGCAGCGGCGAGGGGAGGGCAGGCTGGGCACAGCGCCGGTGTGTGCCCGCTGCCCGGGAAGCGCTGGCACCGCCCGGCATCCCCGAGGATCCCGCAGCCTGCTCAGCAGCACGGCAGGCCTGGCCGGGGCTCCATGTCCTGACCTACATCTCCCGGGTGGCCACAGCGGCACCGAGGGGCGCTTTAGAGTCGCCCACACGAGCTGTGCCTTTGCTCATGACCCTGAAGAGGGACCTGCCAGCAGCGTCGGCCACTGCCAGCCGTCCCACACTGCTCCAGGAGGCACATTGACACTAACTCCACCAGGCACCTTCCGTGCTCTCCTTCGTAAGCCAGGTGTTTAGTTTCTGCCAAAAATAAATAAAAATGTCATAAGTGATAAGGGGCAGTGGGAAGGCTGCCGGCAAGGCAGTGGCAGCACTGTCACAAGGAGTCATGGTTCCTGCAGGAGTGTGTGAGCTTCCCACTTAACCTCACCTGTGGGTGCACATGCCCTCTGTTATACGCCACAGGAAGAGACACCAGCACTCACACACAGCCTTACAGGGACACCACCCTCTCCTGCCCACCTCCAGGCTTCAGCCTACTTGTGTAATCAGGGTCAGACACCAAGACTAGAGAGAGGATGATCTTGTCATTCCTGAGCCTGCACCTCCTCAGGTTCATTTTGAGGTGTGAAGTAACACAGTGGAGTGATGGCACACCAGAGGAGCCATGAGTGGGACCTTGTTTCCTGTGCCGCAGATAGAGCAGTTTCCAGAGCTAACAAAGGAGTTGTATTTGGGCTTTCACATCTTTTTGGAATACAGTTACAAAGGAGGAGTCAAGCGAGTGGAGGATTAAAAGTTTCTGTAGATGTTGAGTAACTTTGTTGAGTTTTTGTTATTTTAAGCACCTCCCAGTTCCGACAGTAATAAAGTAAGAGCCTGTTTTTCCCCATAGCTTATTTATACTGAAAAGGATGATACCATGGCTCTCTGTCTCTCAAATGGAAAACAGATCTTGAGTGCAGCTTGCTTCATTTAGAGAGGAGCTTGGCCAAATGTTCCCTCAGATTTATGCAAAGCCAGTGGGAATTCACCATCACAGCTGAACGAAGGAACTGATCTCTAAGTTTTAAATGCAGCTATTGTATTTGAAGAGTTAACATTTTTTATTAATGTCTTCAATTTCTGTATTAACCAGTAATTATCCTCCTCAGTATTTGAAATTATGTGGGTTTGGACAGAAGGAGATGGTTCCTAATTTCCCTTAACAGAAATCCATTGACAGAAATGAAGTTACATTTACCAGGGATGAGCATGTGTTAAAGAGTATTTAACGCAAATGTCTCTTTCATGTACAGCAATGTAATAGCTGCAGTCAAGATTCAGTCAGACAGGCAAAGAGCAAAGTAATTCATGGGGCTTCCATCCAGACCCAAACATCTCCTATAATACAGCATAAGAAAAAGATCTCTGTGCTGGTCTTCCTGGCTGCATGCAAGCACCAGCCTGTCTTTGGTCCCCAGTTTGCCAGCTTGCTGAGGGCTGGGCACTGGCACAGCTCACAGTTATTTTCATCTTCCCTTACGAGGAAAACATGAGCAACAAGGATTGCAATCCATACAAAACCCTATGCTGGCATCCTCATGACACTCTTAACCTTCATATTCTGCAGCTTTTTATTTGGACACCTGCCAATCATATGGAGAATGGTGAGGAAAAGGGAGTTTACGCCAGATCTCTTCCTGCAGTGGTAAGTTGATGTTACACGATGGTATAGGAGACAGGAGGAAGGTGACAATAGACTCCATGATTCAGAAGGCATAAAAGCCATTTATTAATAGAAATCCACACTTCTTATAGAGAGGATCTGATTGGTCTTCTCTTGCACTATTGGTCAAGGACTTCTTGTAAATACCTTTCACAACACCAGGTGCAGAGATTGAGATAATAATTGTTTTAATTCTTTCTCTGAGCTTTCCTGCAGAATGAGCCTGGGAGAATATCTGTTTCTCTTTGTTACCAGAGAGTGAGAATATCCACCAGTTGAGGCACATCAATAACATTGAATGGAGTAGTCCTGTAGCACGTATGGAGAAATCAAGGCACAAAGACCCTTACAGAATTACATAATTAGCATCATTGAGAAGGTTGGCAAAGGAGCTAGAGAGAGAGAGTATGGATCTTTCAGATCAGATTAGATATTAGAAAATTTTTTCACTTTTTCACTGAAAGAATGGTTAGCCTTTGGAATAAGGATATTGGTGGAGTAATTTTGTGGAAATGTTCAAGTGATGCCTGGATGTGGCACTGGGGGATATGGTTTAGGGGTGATTACGGTGGTGATGGGTTGACAGTTGGATCAGATGATCTTGAAGGTCTCTTCCAACATTGATTATTTCGTCCTGTGATTCTCTTAATGGCTTTATTGGCTGGGGACTGCAGTAGTTCTCACTGCAATGTGCTTTGGTCCTTCAAGGTTATTAGGCCTGAGCTGTTACATGTTGGTAGTTTGTACCATAATTCTCTTTTTTTTAATTTTCTCTTCTTACAGGGCAGAGAAATATGGACCTGTTGTACGAATGAATGCCTTTCACAGAGTCTCAGTATTGATTGTGAGTCCTGAAGGAGTGAAGGTACTGAAAAATAAAGCCAAATCAATAGTGGGGATCAGCCCATCCCTCCATAATGGGAGAGCTGGTGCCTGACGATCAGAGCAGCACAGAGCAGCCAATCTGTGCTTGGCTCTGCCTGGGTTAGGAGGATGAGGTGCTTTGCTCTCCAGGCTGTCCTGACTTATTTTTTCCTTGATAAGTTAATTAATTTACTTAAATATCTCATAAATATCTTTACATAAATATCTCATTGTTACTTTTATTTAAACAGCACATATAGCAAACATTTCCCTTTTGTGAAAAGCAGGCTCTCTGCAAGAACTTAGTATCTCAAATGAATGGAACATGAGAGACCAAATTTCTTTCTCTAAATCTTTGCAATTTGCAATTGCAAAGTTGCAATTGCAACTTGCAATTGCAAGTGAGATTTCATGTCATTGGGCAAAAAAGTGCTAGAGGGATGCAAAGCAAGGTAGCAGGACAGGAACTGGGGAATCAGGGCACACCAAATAATTCATCTACTCTTCAGACAATTGCTGCAGAAGAAGAGAGTAAATGTGTGTGAGTGAAATTTTGTGTTTTGTCTGGGAAACAGATTGCACTCAGTATTCCCTGACCTGAGGTTTGATTTTAGGAGTTCTTGATGTCACCACAGCACCCAAAGGATCCAACGGTGTATGGTACCCTCTTCAGCCTATTTGGTGAGAGGTAGGCAAAACCCATCTGAAGCCACTGTGACCTGAAAATAAGTGCAAGGTTAATAATATCACAGGCATCTCATTTTGACTCAGACTGTTTACCTTAGTGCGGGGATTAATTTCTAATTCCAGACACATGTAAGCAGCATGTACCTATTGAACTATATGTCAAGTCTAATGTCTTCCCAGTCAGGGAGGAGGATATGTTGGATTTTGTTTTACCTTGATCGTGTATCCTTTTTCCCCCTGGGGATGTCCAGTTAGTCTCAGAGCAGTCTGCTCAAGAACATCATCGAACTTCTCAGATTTTAGAGCACTCCATAAGGCATGGCAGTTTGCAACTTCTAAATTCAATTCCAAAAAACAGGAATTTTTCTTCATTAGTCTGAAGCTTTTAAAAATATAATAATCCAGTTATTATATTAATTATTTGGATAAAAGCTGTAATGAACCAGCATCTTATTGGACTCAGCAATCCACACCTACCTGGAGAAAAAAAATCTGTGGTTCAGTTGTTGTCCACAGTGATGCAATGGTTGCATATTCAAAGGTGCTCCTTAAACACGGGAAAAAGAAAAGAAAGTAGATATGAAAGTCTTACATTTGTGGCTACATGGGGTTCAGCTGGCTCCCTTGCATAAAACTGTTCCTTTCCTTGTTTTCCTGTGTGCTAGGTTTCTGGGGAATGGCTTGGTAACTGTTTGCAACCATGAGCATTGGCACAAGCAGCGGAGGATAATGGATCCAGCTTTCAGCCGAAGGTAAGGCAAGTATTTCTGGGATCATCTAGCTGTTACTTTTACTGTATTGTCATGCTTCTCCCTGCCATTATTTGATATTTGGATGAAAAAGACCCCAACATTCAGTGCCAAAGTAATATTTAACATGGAATCCAGCACTCCATTCCCATGCTGAGTATAATTTGACCAGACTTCCCATGGAGCAGTGACACCCCTATGAACTCAGCAATGGCAGAAATGTGTATCCTGGAGCATGGTAATGGCTGCCTTATCCTGTTGGAAAAGATAAGTCAGAGGGTTGGTCTGTTTTCCTTGTGCACCTTGATGCATTGTATGTAGGGTCCAAAGATAAACTCCATGTGCCTTGATGGGCACAGGCCACTGCCCTTTGCCATGACAGATGTTAATTACATGGCAGAGCAGAGCAGGGCTGATATAAGAAAAATGTAGCTTGATCTATATGTTTGCTTTTTAATGTATTAAGGCAAATAAATTATAAATTTAAAAAACTTTACCATTTTCTGTGGAAAATAACGAAGGTTATTTTGTCTGAGCAAAGATGTTATCTCCAGAGCCCCCATTACTCATCTTTATTGATTGTTCAGCTACCTGATTGGTCTGATGGAAACTTTTAATGAAAAAGCAGAGGAGCTGATGGAGAAGCTAGAGGAAAAGGCAGATGGAAAAACAGAGTTTAGCATGCTGTCGATGATGAGCCGGGTGACTATGGATATCATTGGAAAGGTACCAGCTGTCCCTTTCTTGTTTCCTCTGCAACTGGCAGGAAGGGATGGAAGTAATGCCTACCAGCAGCAGGATGGGATCAGGAGCTGGAGGCAGGGAGAAAGACCTTTACCCAGCAGTTCCAGAAGACCTGCAGGACTAATTGTACCGCTTCCATTCAGGCTGAGCCATGGCAAAGGGCAGTTAGGGAAGGGTTTGCATAGTCTAGGTGTGGCCTGCAGGATGGGCACCCCTTGCAAAAGTCTTTTCAGCCTCATACCTCCCACCCCTCCATGCCAAAAGGGGTATGCTGCCTTTTCCCTTTATATGTAAGCCAGTTTGGGAGGAATGGAGAGCAATATTAAATTATTAATCCACCCAAATAAGGAGAAAACATAATGTCGATGTTGCCCTCCCCTCGCAGCCTCCTGCAAGGTAGGATCTAGGCTGAGATATTTTTAGGGGAAAAGGCAGTGCTGTGAGGCTATCCTGCTCTTTCACCCCCACCCCAGCAAGTTGCCTTTTTCTTTCCTGCTTCTCAGGTAGCCTTTGGCTTGGAATTAAATGCACTGAGCGATGACCAGACGCCTTTGCCCAACGCTGTGACTAAGATCATGGAGGGACTGAACAAGGCACGCGACCCCTTCATAAGGGTCTGTACTCTCCTCACTTCAGTCCCCTCTCCTCACACTCAGCTGCTCCTGCTGGAGTTCATGGAGCTGTGTAAGGTCCATATATGTCAGGGAAACAGTTATCTGTAGATCTTTCCCTCCAATGTGCATCAAGATAAAATTCATTTGTGCTTTAAAAAACTCATAAAATTAATATTAATATTTAATGCTTTTTTTTTTCTTTTCTTCCTCCCCTGCATGTGTCTCCTTCTGATATGATTTTATGCTCTTGTACCCATTAAAAATTGAGATTTTTGCCATTTGTCCAAGAAGGATGGCAGCCTTCACTCAGGGTGGAAGAAATTTGAGCATTCTTGCTGTGAAAAAATTACATTTTCAACCCAAATTCATCTACTAGGAAATGATAGATGTAATATGAGATATTTAAGTAAAGAATTATTCCAGTGTCTCATGAAAGCTGTAGTTCAGGCTTTTAGAGCTCCTATTTTCCTTTTGAGACCAGGGGTGAGATTCTGCATTGCATGCTACAGTTTCTTTCCATGGAGAGGTGGTGAATTTTGCTCACAGTGCCCAAAACATCAGCTCTGACAAGACATGATATCAGCATGTACAGATCGAAATGTTTCTTATTTCAGCCCAAACTCTTCATCCTGTGGGCATTCAGTTTGTTGCATGGAGAGCAAATATTGTTGTGACAAGTGTCATTTAGTGGAAAACAAGGTGCTCACTTGTAAAATTACACTGACATTATTTTTTACCAGCAAAAGGAATAAAATGACAAAGGAAATTCTGTATTCAGTTCATGCCAGGGAAGCAGAAGCTGGTAAAGGAGGCCAGGGAGAGTGTGAGGCTGTTGAGATGTGTGGGGAAGAAGTGCATTGACCAGAGGAGAGAAGCCATCCAGAACGGGAAAGAAGCCACAATGGATATTCTTACACAGATACTGAAAGGAGATGGTAAGAGACACCTTGCTGTTTGAGTGAATTTCTCTGTGACATGTTTTGCTGTGAAATTCTGGGAGGATTGTCTTGGGGGTCTGAACTTGGATCTTCTCACACTGAAGATAGTGAGAGTTGCTTTGAAAATTCCCTGTTTCTTTGTGTTGGATCAAATATTGGTCACAAGTCACCACTGAAATGCTCACTCAGCATCCTCTCTCCATGCCACCTCAGCCAATATGTGCCAAACAGGGCAGAGCATTCTGGCTGGTCCAGCTGGGGCACGGGGACATTTTCTAATTCCATTTGTTTTTCTATCTTGACAGCTCTGGAGGAGACTAGAGATGATGAAAACATTCTGGATAACTTTATCACTTTCTTTGTTGCAGGTTGGTAGCTATTTTAATGCTTGGATATGTCATGTGGGAAGCTGTACTCATTCTTGAGCTGTCTACAAGGTCATGATTAACATCCTTGTTAATCATAATTAACCACATGATTAACATCATCACTCCATGTGATGCTGCTGCAACCAGGAGTCTCTTGGTTGGAAGACAGCAATATTACACTGGCATAGGATCAGCTGGTGAGGTCTGAAGAGAACTCTTAATTTTCTTACAGGCAAATGATATATTGTCCTCTTTCAGTGGTACCAATGCAGCAAATAATGCCAGGCTGGTGTATTCCAACCACTGGCTTCCTACTGTGTTTTCCAGCCTCTGTCTTTCCCCTGCCCACTGGGGTGCAAGGTTATTCCTTATGTGGTTCTGGCTCTTCCACCCAGATCTCACTAAACACCACCAAAAACATCTTTTACATGTTCAGTGTGTCTTTGTATCACCTCAGCCACATGATTAAATGCCATTCTTGCCTAAGCAGGAGAAGGCACTGTCAAGACAATTAGAAAATCTATGGGCTGAGTAATTGAGATAAACAACATTTTGCAGATCAAGAGGATTTAGGTTTGTAAGAAGGTGAAGTCAAAATGCTGTTCTTTGGCAAGAAAGATGTTATTGCAGCAGACATCTTTGCAGAAGTCTGTTTTCTGTAATGCTTTAAAATAGTACATATGTCTGTCCATGAAAAAAGGGGAAGGTGTCCACATCAGAAAGTCATGAAGTGGGTAAGGTTGGAAGGATCTTCTGGTCCAACCTCCCTGCTCAAGCAGGGTCATCCTAACACATAAAGCAGACCTTTCAAACAAAGATGGTAAGAAGCTCTGTTTTCCCTCAAAACTAGTGAATCCTTCCTTTTTGGCAGAACTGTGTGTCCCATAATATGACAAGGCAAATCCTGGACCTCACTGGCCCTCCTGTTAAGGAGCTCATGACCAGTAGGTGCAGCATGCAACCACTGCAGCTTTGACTTGGGCAAGATGAGTCATATCTTTGCCAGCTGTGACCTTTTCTTGTCATTATTGAAAGCTCTTTACATAGACTTTATATAACTTTTACTATTTCCTTTATTTTCTAGCATATTTGAAATAAAACATGCGGGGTTTGATGTTTAAAGCTTCCTATTCACAATCACCCTAGTAGACCATCTTTCTCTTGTGTTATTATCTCACACTAACTTTTAAGCTGGTTTTTGTTATCATTAGGTCATGAAACCAGTGCCAATCAGATGACATTTACAGTAATGGCACTGGGTCAGCATCCTGAAATACTGGAAAGGTATGTGTGCTCCAATTTGCAGACCCAGCTTGTTGTTAATTACAAGGTGAACTTAATTGTAAGAGTTATTAGAAAGATAGGATCAATAAATTCTACCCTCCCTTCCAAATGAAGCAGTTTCCTAGCACCAATATATCCAAAATGTATAAAAAGAAAAAGATAGATTATTTCAGTTTCACCTAGGTGATTTTTTTCAAAGCCTTTATGAATACAGGTCCCACCTAATTCAGCTGCCTTGTGTGCACATTGCCTCATCCTGATATGAGGTACAAGTTCAGGAAGCTTGGATGGGAACTGGTTGGCATTTTGCCTGAGGATGGGTGTTTAAAGTCCAACTCAGTGTCTGGAAAGTAAAATAATGTAATTTGTCAGCTTGCCTAGCAAAAACCAGGCATCTGCAGCTAACAAGTTTTAACTGAACTGCAGGGCTCAGGCTGAAGTGGATGAGGTTCTTGGTGCCAAGAGAGATGTTGACTATGAGGATCTTGGCAAGCTCACCTACTTATCTCAGGTACTGTTGGAGTGAGGTAAGATACCAGGCAGAGCTGTTTGGTAGCACCTCTGACATGTCATGGAGGAGCCCCACGCTTTTAAAATTTTAAAAACTATGCTAATATTTTATCCTGATAGTGTTTGTCCCCAGAGAGTCAGCAAGCAGGTAGCCTGAAACATTTGCAGCAGCCCGGCCTTATTGGGAAGATGCTCCTCAAATTTAGATTCCTTCACAGCTTTCCTTAATTATTACCAGTCTGGGAGCTAGAGTTACATAATCCCTATATGTTTAAGGTGAAACAATAGCTGTAATTTTAAGAAAGGTGTGCAGATTTGAGCCCAACCTGTGTGTGAATCCCACAGACTTTCCTAATTCACTGCTCTATTTTTGTTTGATTATTGTTAAAGTATTTCCAGCTATGATCTCACCATATGCAATAAAGTGGGATTTGAGGATAGCCAAAAATAATGGCTGGGTTTTCTAATGTCAGTTTTTCTTTATTCAGTCTTGAAACCCTCTTCAGTCACTCGGGGGTGGTGGGGGAAAGAGTTTGGTCCTAAAAGAGGTCTTGTGTATAGAAATGCTGATTGTTAATGAACTGCAAAGCCAGGGTTGGCTATTAGCCAGTGTTTGTATTGCATTTCCTTTTTTCATGAGATGGGGGACACCAGTAGCCCTCAGGAGAGGCTGAATCACAGTCCTGGCAGCTGTTCTGCATAAATTGCCCTGTGATTTTAGTAGTGCACCATGATCCTTTTTGTTTCAAACTGCCCTGCTGAGGTGAGCAATAGTGTTTTACCATTTGGCATATCCCATCCCACAAATTACTGTGCTTTGATAGCAGATAGATTTCATAGATCTATTTCTCATGAGGAAAAGGCAACTCTGTGTGATTACAGAAATCAGCAGGCTTCCTTAGGCTTCTCCAAACACCATCACAATTATACCACTTCAATTAGGATGAGGTATCTAAACCTTTCAGTTTTAGGACAGATCACATGAGAGCTTCTCAAAGCAGACCATTTATTTAACAGCAAAAGCCTGGATCTGTACAACCAAAATCAGTCACCCTTGGTCAGAGCCAGTCCATCACTAGAGTATCAGAGACCATGGGACTCCTCTCCTGTTGTTCAGGCAATTCTGAATCCTTTTGTCCAGGTTTCTTTTTCATTAGTCTACTCGTGCTTGCACACTGCTAATTGCATTTTCAGTGCGATGCTCGTGAGCACTGTTAATTAGGTTTCACTTTGATGAAATAAGCCATTCTTACAGCTCACTGACACCAAAAGAAATGGTCTTGTTCCATTTTCTTCTCAACATTCCCTATTTATTTTCCTTTGCCAGGTTGTTTTTTGTCTTTTTGGGGCTCTGACCTGGCTCAGCTCCTCAAGCAGCAGAAGCAGGACAAAGGCAGGAGCTGGGAGTGGGAAGGAGGTGGGAACAATCACCCACCCTCATGGCAGCCAGTGCCCAGAACAGCTCATCAGGGGCAGGAGACTTTACTCTTAGATGCTCCCTTTGAGTTTGCTTCCTAATACTTTTTTCTCTTGGTTGTTCATCTGACTGAAGGTGTTAGATCTGTTCCAGGATCTCTTCTGGGTTTTGTGTCTTTTTCTCTCTATTTTACCAGCTGTAAGAAAGAACCAGGCCTGAAGGAGCTGACTTAGTCATATATTTTGCCCACGGGAGTCCAAAGCAGATAGACCAGCATCCATTTCAAAAGTCAAAATTTCCCATTTAGCTAAAGTGAAAGACCATAGGGAGGTAATTAATTCTATTTCTGCTTCCTACAGTGTATGAACTAACAGACCTCTTGTGCTTTTTGCTGACACAGGTTTTGAAGGAGTCACTGAGGCTGTACCCGCCCGTCTCGGGGACGCTCCGCAGGCTGGAGAAGGAGCACGTCATCAATGGCATCAGAATTCCTGCAAACACCACGGTCTTTGTGAGTCCCATCCACCATCAGCAGCCTGTAGATGCCCCAGTTAATCCAAATGTAACAGACCTGTGGATGAGAGGGCCAAAATCTTCCCTGGGCATATTTGTACTAGCTTCTCTAAAATTTTGACCAAAACTGGGGTGTGAATTAAGACTCTCAGTTGGGACTGGGGAGTAGAAGGCATTTGTGGTTTTATACCTCTGACAGCAAAGAGGCATTTTCAGTGTGTTGCTCCTGACTAACAAAAATAAACTCTTTCTTGCCAGCTCAACACTTATATAATGGGAAGGATGGAAAAGTTTTTCAAGGATCCACTTACTTTTGATCCAGATCGATTCAGCAAAGATGCACCTAAGTGAGCTTCTTTTTACTCCCATGTTATTAAATATGTATTAAAAACCATTACAGGAAGATATTTTAAGGGAAAGAAAAGTAGAATAAAACTATTTTTCCATTCCAGTATGAGTAACACTAAATCATCCAAATGTAAATAGAGAGCAATAATGCACAGCTTTTGTTCAAGAATTCTTTAGACCACATGTTACCTTACAAAAACAAGACCAGTATTATTGTTATTAAATGTTTATATTGAGGTCAAAGCTTTGGGCCCAAACCAGGTTGAATATTTGCCTTAGTTCAATGCAAGCATTTAATGTGTGACAGCCCTGGTCCCAGGGTGCTTGAAATGCCTCCATATTAGGGAGGGGAGAAGGGGCTGAGGGAAAGAAGATGCTGTTCAGCCATGTGGCCAGGCAGCCTAAGTCTAGTCAGTGGTCAGGAGTGCAATAGAAGAGACCAGTGAGTGACTGAACAGATGCAGAGATCAGCACCAGCTACTTCATGAGTCAGGAGTTTTCCCTCAGCCTAGAGTTAGTCTGGTCTCCTAAACCAAACACCCCCTCACTCACATGGTTCAGAGCTGCCCAAAGGAGCAATAATTGGGTGGATTGTGACATCCTCATGACAGGCTGAAGAGCATTTAGAATGTGCTTGACATTCAGTTTTGAAATAAGGCTGGCATGCATCAAAACAGCTCTGGCAGCTGAGCCATACAGTAAAGAGAGATGACAAGGAAATGTGCTGCTGACCTGTATTGCTGCTCTGAAGCCAAAAAAGAGTGAATTTGGAGACTGCTTTAAAAAGTATGATAGGTGAGGGGATATTTAGACCATTTCCTTGCTGCTGAGATGAAATATTTGCTTGTTTCTTTACAATCAAGTTGTCAGAGTGACAATTTTGAACATTTTCCTTTGCAGGCCATATTACTGCTATTTTCCATTCTCTCTGGGACCCCGATCCTGCATCGGGCAGGTGTTTGCACAGGTGAGTAGAGGCCTGGAACAACACTCTGTTAGCAAGCACTGGGCCAGCTCAGGGTGTGCTGACCATGGGTGGTGGTGGGCACCAGAGGCCACACTGATGCCCTGTGCACTGACCCTCTTCTCCTCAGGGGGAAGATCTCCCCCCATGCCCATGACAGGCACGTCTCTCAGATGCTTTCACAAGAGCAGATATCCATGCAGCCAAGGTGTCTGCAGGGAGGAGCAGCAGGCTGCACTCCCTCCAAACTGTCCTGGGTCAGCCTGCTTGAATCCAAACCCTTTAATGGGAATCACAGTCAACATTCCTTTGCCAGCCAAAGTCCAGCACACAGGGGATGTGCAGGGGGTCTTGGGGATCATCTCGTGGCTGCCACTGACAGAATAAAGGCAGGGAAAATATCAGCTGGAGGAGGACACAAGCAAGAACTGGCACAAAGAAGGTGGGGGGGGGGGCTACATGGACAGAACAATTTAATGTGTGAGTGCCTGTCAGTTCTCTTCAAATCCAGGAAGTCCCAGGTTTTCTGCCCAAACTCAACTGGCTGCATTAACAGAGTAATATTTAACTTTTAAATCTCTGTATTGACAAAGCAGTATGAGATAGTAGACTAACTTTAAGCAGCTGCAGTCCAAGCTGTATTTGCTGTCACTGACAGTTTGATTTTCTTCTTAACAGATGGAGGTAAAAGTGGTGATGGCAAAGCTGCTGCAGAGGTTTGAATTCCAGCTGGTGCCAGGACAGAGTTTTAAACTCCTAGAGGCTGGAACCTTAAAGCCACTAGATGGAGTAATATGTAAATTAAAGCCAAGGAGCTCTGCAAGAGGCTGCCAGGCATGACTGCTCAGGGAGGGCAGTGTGGCATGCTACTGGTAGTGTGTCTTCTGATTTTGAAGATCTTGACACTAATCAAAGGTTAGATTTTGTAGACCCCTTTAGAGGATTACTAGACTGAAATTATTTCTAACCTTCCTCATAATTTACTGAAGAAAACCTTGCGAGAGTCACTCTGCTGAGCATCTTCAATCTGGAAGTGCACCTGGAATTGCCAAGCTTGTTCTTTTCCTGGGGAGCTATTTGATTCTGACCAGACTTGGAAGAGAACATCCCTTCACTGGAGTATGCCTGGAGTGCCACACAAGCCTACACTCCAATCCCAGCTCATGGTTTCCACTAAGCTTATATACAGCACAACATGGTCTAAGTAAGCCCTTGGTTGGGGAGTTTCTTATTCACACAATGAAATCAGAAAAGAGTAGAGCATAGATTGGGGCTGAATTTAGGAATAGATGTTTGGAGATAGTCTCTTGGTCATATCCCTGCTCCAAATGTGAATAACAATTAATAGGAACAATCTGAAAAAAAATCAAAAAATCAGAGTCTGAGGCCACTACTTTCTCTTGTTGTTACTGCCTGATTTTTATTCAGTATCTTCTACTTTTCTTTTGATATTATGCAAAGCATAGATTCCCAGTCCACACAGTAGAAAGGGACTCTCCTGCTTCCTCCTACCCCTCCACACAGCCTGTGCTCATTCTTCTGAGACACTCTTCTTTGTGGGGAAAGTCTTGCTGCATTTATTTTAACCTGGATAATTTTCCCCATCTTGTTTGCCACAAAGCTACAGTAATGCTGTAGGTACAGTGGTCTAGTAGGTACAGAAGGGCTGGAAATAAGTGCCTGAACTAAATGCTGCTTAAAGTGGTGTTGCCACTGAAGAAATTTGTCTGCAATTTGAGCCAGAGACAGGAGAAGGAAGGTCCTGCACACCCTTCTTCTGCAGATGTGCCCCAATAGGTCACTGTGTGTGGGCTTTCAGCCAGGCTCTGCTAAGGAGAAAAACTATAATTTGAAAATGCTGCCTTCCACAAATGTGGATACCTAATGGGAGTTTGGGCCTCCTTTATCATGAAATACAGAGAATTAAAGGCATTGATGCTGACACTTTGTTTCTTATCTTTCTGAATTAAAAGGGCAAGAACACAGTCTATACACTGTCAGGTTCCTGTGGTGGTTTCCATACCGGGAGAGTAACATCCCAGAGCTTTCCCTGACTTTGCTCCTGTTGTGCACCATCTCATTCAGTGCAGTGGGATAGCAGGCCCAGAAGGTTGATGCAGCTTGTGATAATACAATCAACACCTCACAGTGTAGTAATATGACTTGCACCTGGGGTACCAATACCTGTATTGCAAGGGACGGTTTAGTCCAACTATCAGTAAACCAGCTCTTCAAGAT
The DNA here is from genome assembly GCA_013399835.1 of Leptocoma aspasia. Taxonomy (NCBI): domain Eukaryota; kingdom Metazoa; phylum Chordata; class Aves; order Passeriformes; family Nectariniidae; genus Leptocoma; species Leptocoma aspasia. The sequence continues at coordinate 756,557 of VXAX01001399.1, read as the reverse complement.
CTCGTGTTGGAAATCTGATAATATTCTCCTCCTAGACATTAATAACATCTCATTGGGAAGACTGAGGACTCTTCAGCTGGTGTGCTCCCAGGAGCTGATGCAATAGGGAGTGGGATGTTCCATGCCAGGCAGGCTGGATGTGCTGGTGGCATAACACGTGGCTGAACCCTGAGAGTATGTCAAAGGCAGGGCAGTATCTCAGTGCTGTGGGGAGTGGGGGGAAGCTGTGACAGGAGTGGCATATGCTGTGAACAGCATATAGACAGCTCAACAGACACTGGCAAATTGTGCTGTGGAAATGTGAGATTGCACACCAGAGCTCTGCTCAGTGCTACCAATGAATGAGTTGAGATTCATTAGTTACACAAACACCTAACTGCCTTCTGCCACCTCTGCAATGAGGTCAGGCACCCCCAAGGAGGGCTCAAGGGGGGTGTTAGCATGTTAAAATCCTGTAGTGACTTCTGTCAGCCCTCATGTGCCCAAGACCAGAGCTTCCAGACTGCTTTGTGCTTACCCTCCTCAGAGGATATTCTTCCTGTTCTCTCTGCAAGCCTAAATGCCATCCAGCTCTTACAGCTGGCCCAGGCCTTTCTTTTTTTCCTGCATCCAGGAGTGTCTCCTGTCAAGCTGATTGCCTCCCAGCAGATGGCAAGCACTCATTGCCAATGCACCCAACAGCAGCAGCACTCCTCAGCCTTCACTGCTCCTCTCTTAAGTCAGCCTGCCCTCATACCACTGGAGGAGATGGTGGCCTGTGGGGCCATGCAAATGCCCTGCAGTGTTCTCATGGTTTCATCCTGCAGCTCTAGCCAGGAGGTGATCCCTCGTCTGACAAAAAAAAAAAACCAAAAAACCAAAAAAACCCAAACCAAAACAAAAAAAAACCCAAACCCCAAAAAACTCAATAAACAAACAAAAAACCCCCAATGGAGCAGGTTCAGGAAAGCTGGTTCCTAGTGCCCTATATGCCAACTGGGTGCTGGCATCAGCTTTGCTAAACCCTGCTGAGAAACCTCAGACCAGATGTGCCTAGGGAGACACAGCTGTGCCTGCCATGGGCTGAGAAAACACCTGGGAGCTGCAGCTGTCTTGGACATCACAGAAAAGGACAGTTTTTCTTCCTGCTGGGGAAGAGAAACATTTTTTCAGTTCTAGGGCCATCATTATTGCACCAAGCCCTTGGCTAGGGTTCCTGGCTGGTAAAGCAAAAAAGCAGAGCAAGGTCTGTCTCCCTAGTTCACTTCCTTGTAGGAAGGTATCATACCTGCATCTAACTTTCTTCTTATTCTTTTCCTGGCTCTTGGGCAATACAAAGAGAAATCTGGAAATGGCTGGTGGGGTGATTTTTTCCTGGGTGCCACCCAGGCATGGCCACACAGAGGCCAGTGTTGTGTGCCTGGAGGCTGGATGCAAGAAGGTTTCTCAGCTGACATGGAAGTGCAAAGCCAGGCTGCTCAGGACGGCTCCTGCCCCTGCACTCTGCAGATAAGTGCCTGCCCTCCAGCAGCTCCTCTGGCTTTCACCCTGCCCCAGATGTGCACACTTGCAGCTGGACAGGAACTGTCTGGAGACAGCCAGAAGCTCAGCTGGCAGTAAGTGCTGCCCTCAAAGGCAAGGGCACCAGTGATGACATGTATTCCCAAGAGTCTTTATTAGAGCTGTCTAAGTCTTCCTCCTGTTCTGAAGTGGCTGCTGCAGGTTTCTTTGATCCCTCTCCCAGACCTATAAACTCCTGGCCTCCCCATTCTGGACTGATGCCCAGGACTTTCATGTATGTGCTCAGAGTGAAAACTTTCCCCCCAGGATTTCTCTCCAGGTTTTTTATGCTAACCCAAGAGCTTGATCTTATCCCTTCTAGATCAGTTTCATAGAAGAGAAACAGGGAAATGCTGCTGCCTAGATCTCTTGGGATAGGAGGGAACCAGCTAGGGAAATTGTACCCAGAGGTGTCTGTCTTTCAGAAGGCAAACACTGTCAGTGCTGGCATGGGAAAATGGGATGCTTTCTCACCCCACTTAGTCTGGAGCACAGGAGACTCCCAATTTTTCATCTTCACTTCATGTACAGACTCATACATTTTGAGAAAGGAGCCCAGCTAGCATTAGTGCCAGGACAATTTTTCATGAGAGGAATCTCATTCCAGCCCTTACAGGAAGCCAGAAGAAGCTAAGAAGAACGGGATTCAATCACACTCATTGAAATTATAGCACAGCCTGGTATTTTCTGAACAGTGGACAGCCTTCTGCTCCATCTATAGCCTACAAAGGAATGAATGTAGATAAGAAAGTGTAAGCTACTGGTGGCCTAGTGCAAGCACACAGGTTAAATGTATATGGATTTGCACGTGGAGGGGTTGTATGATGAGAGCTGCAACGGAAAGCCTTCCATGGAAGTAAGCAGCCTCTGCTGCTGAGACCATACAATCACAAAGCAGATACCTGTAACATGTACCCATCTTCTCCACACAGTGCTCACATGCTATCAAAGGCAGTAAAGTCAGGCAGAACCCTCCAAGGAACTAAAAGACACTCAAATGACCACATACTCCACTGCTACATCCTTGCTGCACCACTTGGCTGTGTTTCCCATTTCAGGTGTCAGCTATGTCAAGCAAGGCCCCTTCTTGTGCCATAATCTGCAAAAAGCCTTGCACAGCAGAGCCATGATCTTGGCAAGAATCCTTAAGTGCTACTGTAAAGCAAGTAAATAATCATTCATTGTTATTTTTATGTATCTGTGAGTCTTCTCTAATAGGTCTTGATACTATTATAGTGCTGAGGACAGGCTGAAATTAGATAATAGTACACACAGCTGGCATCTATTCCCTTGGAAACACAGATAAAAATGCACTTAATACCTCTCCAGTGACAATGAATAGTCATTAATATGACACAGAGGTATATTTGATTTAAAAATAAGAACAGTAATTAAAGACCTATTAAGGTTAAAAAGCAACAAAGGAAATTCAGCCACTGAAAGGGCTGTTCTGGGATCAGCTTCTGACCTGTCTGTGCATGGGTAAGCACAGGAGGCCTGAGATTTTCCACTTGATTATTTTACTTGTAGGCAGACCATTTGTTTTGCCTTCCCTCCCCAGATTCTGCCGTCTGGAAATGACCTGAGTTCAGAGTTCATTTTTCCTACTCTCTTACCGAACAACTGTGCTCTGGTGAGGCACTTTACTTGTCTCATTGGCTGCTCCAGTGGTATTGAACCAACAAGAAGTGAAAGGGAAAGGCTTTCTGCAGGCTTTTGGGAAGGAAGCTATTTAAAAGTGATCATTTATATACATTATTTTTATTAAAATAGCCTTGGGGATCACCACTCATGATAGCTGATTTGCTGTAATCTCTGAAAATCTCCATCCCACTGGCCATGACATTAAAGTTGAATTTTTTAGGGATGTTTCACAAAGGTTCCTTTGCAGAGGTGACTTGTGACCATGCCCCAAGCACTGTGCACAGAGTATGTTAAGAGTGAGTCAGGCGAGGTATTGGCACTGCTGTGCATGGAGGGGGAAGAGGGAGCAGAAGTGTCCAAGGGCAGTGCAGCACTGCAGGACTGAGAGGTCCCATTGCTTGATCACAGCCAGGGCACTCTGTGCAATCTTACCCACGGTGTGCCAGTGGGTGACATGCCAGAAGCTGCAGGCTCTCGGCAGGGCCGTGTCACTTGGAACAGGGCAGCAGCGTCCTCCAACCCCAGCTGTGCCATGCATCACCTGCTCCCTTTCTGGGAAGGGTCTAGGGGCTAGTTATGCCACTGAAAACATTAGGGCAGAAAATGAAGCAGACCAGGTGGAGAGGCAGACCATTATTTTAATTTCTAAACCAGTAGCATAAACATAAATAAAAAAGTGTATCCACCCATTTGGCTGGTGTTTCAGGCTACTCAGTGAGGTGAGTTAACTGTGTATTGCCTAAATTAGAAGCAGACAAACTGCATCTGCCTTTGCCCTAAGCTAACCTGACTGACTTTCTGCACAGCAGAGCCCGGTGCAGACACGTGTCTAAAACCAGGGACAAAGCCGCGGCAGGCACCTGTCCTGCTTCTCGCACCCGCGTCGGACACGCTTTCCTGTCCCGCGCAGGTACACGTGTGTCACAGAAGGCAGCCCTGAGCTGTCACCCCGCCGATCGATCTGATCGCCTCACAAACGAACGATAAATGTCTGTTTTCTGCCTGCGTTGGCTGGTTTTGCTGGAGGACAGGTTTGGTTTGATTTTCTTTTCCCTGGAAAAAATTCCAATTCCGTGTAGTGTATTGCTGATTCAACCTAATAGGGTTTATCTTTCTAATAAGAGAAACTGCCAGTGCTTGCTCTTCTTAGAAACCTAACCTGAGAGTTTTAAGCGGCAGGGAAACGTGATATTCCAGTTCTCAGTGATTTTGACCCGTCGTATGTCCCTTGGCTGTAATCTGCCGTACCCTCTAGCAGGGCTGACGAAATTCACGTCCGTGAAATCCGCGTGTTCTGCTATGAACAGCCGTCGTTGGAGGGAGGGCGGGCGTCCGCGGGGATGCGCCGCTCGCACCCGGCAGCTCCGGTTCCCACCCCGGGCCACCTCCTCCAGAACCCCTCCCTGGGCGGTCCGTGCCTCCGCTGCCCCGTGCGCCCGCGGGGCCGGGCCGGGCCGGCTGGGTGGGGGCGCCGGGAGCCCGGCACGCCCCCTCGGCAGCGCTCGGCATCCCGG
>VXAX01001399.1:664066-751731 GCA_013399835.1 Leptocoma aspasia | reverse complement strand
TGCCTCGGCACGGCGGGGCGGGGGAATTGTTGCCGGGGCTGAGCCGGTCCGCTCGTGGTGACCGCGCTGTCCCCGGGCGGCCGAGATCTGCTGGCGTTGGCAGCGACATCGCCCCGACCGTGGCTTCTACTCTCCCGCAGCTGCACGGCCAATGCTATGACAACAGCGGAGATGCTGAGCTACGGGTCACAGCCATGCTGGAGCTGGGATCCCCGCTGGAGATGATTCAGCTCCTGCAGACCCCCTGGGAGGAAAGATTTAAAGTAAGAAAACAAAGCAAAGGAGTTTTATCAGTCGCTTTTGGACCACAAACTGGGCACACCGGCGAAGAGCCGGTAGTGACCGCTGGGACAAACGGGATTCTGCCGACTCTCTGTTTGATCTCGCAAATTGTCTGTAAATCGTTTCCTTTTCATTCCTTTAAAATCACATTAACACCGCCCTAGCTTGATGTCTCACGGTTAGTTTCTTTCTCCATAGAGCGGTGTTAAAAGAAGTTCATCTGGGAGAAGATAGACACAAAATCGTATTCGGTGCTGGGGTGGTGGTTAATACCTTCTATTACACGATAACGTTAGTTTTGCCTCTCTGTTGCCTATTTATTTATTTATTTATTTATTTATTTGTTTATTTATTTATTTGCAGAAGGGCTTTGGTCAGGATGCCCCTCAGCAACCCAAGTCTGACTTGGGAAAGCCAGCTCACCATGATTCTAGTCTGTGGTTTGCTGTGTGTTACCTGTTCTAGGCAACAAGCTGGGCAAGCTGACCCTCACCATGTGTTATGTGGTGTTTCTGATTTTGGCCCTTTAGGAATTATTGTAGTAAAATCACTACTAAACTGCTTTCCTCCTGCTGTAGGTGCTAGGATTGCAGCCCTTCCTAGTGAGATCTGCCTCATTTCTTAGGCATCCTGAACAGGGACCCATATGCTCCCCAGGAATACAAATGACTTGTGACATGGCACTCACTTTGGTTATAACTTGTTTTACAGTTTGCCTCAAGGGTTCAGTTGGGGGTTCAATACTACTTGTTTGGGTGCCAGGAGGGAAAAAAGCATCATGTAATAAAGCAAGGGTATCTTAGTGTCAGCAAGAAATGCTTTGGGCAAAATAAAAGTACAACAAAAGTCCTAAAATAAAATCCCTATCTGCATGTGGTCCTGAATGTTGAAGGAGAGCCTTGCCATCTGAGCCAGAGGGGGGGTGTGGCAACTGCTCGCTCAGCTGTGGGATGTGAAGTTGGGATTCTTATGATTGCTTCACTAAACAAGTTAAAATAACATCAGAGCTTCCACAGTCATTTCTCTTGGCTTGGGGAGTTTTACTTCCTTCAGTTCTGTACTGGCTTCTACATAGCTTTCCTAGCACCTCATCTTCTTAAACGTGCCAAAGTCTCCTGTGAGAAACCCATGATGCTAGATTAGCTGGTGGTAAAGTTTGGTATGGTGGCGTTAGAGACTTTCATATTCTGTTGACTGCAGAAGACACTAATTCAGAATTTACACTGGCACTGTCTAGTCCTGTTTCCTAATTAGGGTGTCTAAACATATGGGATTCCCTTGTTATGAGCCACATCAGATATCAGGGATTGTGTGAGCTGTTCCAAGGGAAAAAACCCTCGTGCCTGCACAGATCGCTATCGGCAGTGGCGAGGGGTGACGTGGGGCTGCCTGGCATACCTCGCTGAGGATACACTTTGTCTGATGCCAGGGCTCCTGACACTGAATGAAAACTGCTGCAAAAAGCTGCTTGAGCGAAGTGCTGGTGCAGTATAAATGCACTCCTCTAGCTCCAGTTTGTTTAAAAATAATTTACCAAGCTTTCTGCTGGGTCAGGTATTGTCTGGCCTTCCTCTGCTGCCAGAAAGTTGTCATAAAAGCAAAAAAGCTGGCAATAAATACATTGCAAGCCTTGACTAATTCTTCAGAAGCATGATTGTGTGCCCAAATTCATGCTGCTGAGTGATGCAGCAAGGCATGAATCTGGTATTAATGACCATGGAGCCTCATTGAGCAGCATGGGGAAGGGAGGGGAATCTATTAATTTTCTGCCAGACTGGGAAAAACCCTTCGATTTCAGCTAGGAAATCAATATAGCTCCTGAAATATGAAGGCTGCTATTGTTTTCCTCACAGCTTTCTCCTCTAGCTCTTCTAACTGCAAATGTCTCTTTTTGTGTACACACATTTTTTAAAAATGTTGCTAAACTACTTACCAGTCAAATCCTGTGGCAATGTTGATAATAAATTTTGTAGCATACATATAATTACCTTTTAAGTTCTGTATGCCTTTTTTCCCTTTTAATTTAATTGAATGCCCTCCCCTTTGTTCTACTTCCAACTTAATAGCTGTTTTTAATCTGTTGTTTTCCATGCATATTCATCTTCTCTTTCTCAGATTTGCCTGAGTCTTGTGAAACTGCTGTTTTACTTGGCACATTCCCCCCTGGGTTCAATAGCCCTCTTGGATTTCCAGCCAAGGCAGTTTGTTATGGTGGATGGAAACCTAAAAGTGACAGACATGGATGATGCCAGCACCGAGGAGCTGTCTTGCAAGGAAGATAATGACTGTACACTCGATTTCCCTACCAAAAGTTTCCCTCTCAAATGCTCTGTGGTTGGGAAATGCGAAGGAATAAATGAAAAGAAGAATCTGTTCAATGCGTATCGGTATGTCCAGCTGCATGGGGGAAGATTTGGGTGGTTGAGCTCACGCCCTGCCATGTAGCCTCTAGCACCTTGTTCTTCTCCATGTGGTGATTCCCCTCACCTCTGTCGAAAGGTAGTTAAGGATCACTTTGAAGCAAGTTATTTTCCTTATAAGGCAGGAAAATGGTGTAGTTGTTGTCTGGTGAGAATGAAGGCATCTTTCTTCTGCTGCTCCCTTTTGCCAACGCCCTCTAAAAACTTGCCCCAGAGCTTGCACCTGTAAATTTGCTGTTTGCCAAACAAGCCCTGGTGCTTGACATCCACGGGTTGTGCTTGAAAAGCAGTGGGAGTGCAGGCTACCTGCAAAACCCCACCAGCTTTGAGTCCCTTTTTATTGGGAACAGGCTGGCCAGTGCTTCCCTTGATCTCTGAATCTCCCTGTGGGGTCCTGTGGAAGAGCAATGGAGCAGGTAACAGGCAAGGGGCTGAGGCTGCTGCAGCACTTTGTGTAGGCCAATAGCTGAAAATGGGACTTTTTGTCACCACTGATGCTTGGCGGGTCACATCCTGGAAGGAAGCCTTGGCAGCTGGATATTTACACAGAAGGACTTAGTAAGGGAGCCTGGATTTCCAGGATTCCGTGCTAAAGGGCAAATCCCTGCATAGATTATTGCAGCCTTATCTTTTGTGCACTTGTTCCCTAGGACAGGAATTTTGTGGAAGGGTCAGGAAATGAGTCATCCTGACTTTTCAGGGGCAATAAGAAGGTCAAACCTTTTCAGGGCAAGAGAAGGATCTTGTATGAGTCTTCTTTTATACAGGTCTTTTTTTTTTTGGTGGGAAATACATTTCTTAGTATACAAAAATGGCCCAGGGGAATGAGAGGAAGCTTTATTGCATGAAGCTTTGCAAGGTAGATTTCATGCAGCAAGGACCAGGCTTTCAGCCCAACTCACAGGAACCATCTGAGGTACCAAGATGTGCCCAAACATAGCTTTATAACCAAAGCAGACTTAATAGTTGCATATGGATAATCAAGTCACGGGAAAATGTAGACAACCTAATCACCAGGGAAATGAAGGCACTGTATTCTAATCAGCCTGTGGGATTTTTTGCAGGTATTTTTTCACCTATCTTTTGCCACACTCTGCACCACCAGCTTTGCGGCCCCTTTTGAGTGATATTCTGAATGCAACAGGTATCAGCTAATATTCATAAACTTCTTTATTAGAAATCTCTAAACGGTATTCCATGCAATTGCTTATCTTTGTCATATTTTTCCTTACATGTAGGTGATTTACGATATGGAATAAATGAAACCCTGAGAGCTTTTGAAAAGGTTTTACATCTGTACAAGTCCGGCCTCTATCTGCAGAAGAGACCTCTTCTTTTAAAAGGTAGTTGATTTTGAATGCTCTGAGTAAAGTAACTACTGAGGGAGTGAGGCACTTGGTAACTGGTCAAATTCTGATCTCCCCTACATTTACACAGTTTATAGTCACTAGAAAAAGCACCAGAAAGGTCTTTTTTTTGAGCAGGCTTTTGTTTTTTTTTTTTTTTCCATGGGAGCTATGCACGATTGTACTGCTTTGCAAAGTAAAAGCAGTGCAGACAATCTGCATGGACATGTGTTTGCACTGCTTCTAAATACTCTTCTCATAATGAACATCAGAGTTTCAAGGGAATGTATTTGAGACAGCAAACTGAGTGGCTCCTGTCTTGGGATATCCTTATCCTTATCCTTTGGACCAACAGGTCAGTTTTCTGGGCTGATATTCAAACCTCCCATTTCAACTGTGTGCCTTCTGTCTGCTGAGCCCAGGTTATTATGGAAACATAGAGTGGGGAGGTGACAGCACCAAGATGAGTGTGGCAGGGTACCTGGAGCCTTGGAGCCCTCTAAGTTCCTTTTCTCTGAAGATCATTCTATCGGACCTGTGGATGGATAAATTTGCCTTTATGAGATGCATTCCTCTGAAAAGGACCCATTCAGTGGTAGAGATGAGGCTGATCAAAAGGCAGCTTCAAAAATCCGGTGGTTACTGTGGCTTGCGTTTTCCTGAGCATTCACATGAGGTGGTGGGTGATGGTGGCTTGCAGAAGGAAGTCTCTTTACATGTGAAAGAACTATAATTTGCACTGTTATGAAAAAAGATATCTGGTCATTTGCATGGAAGGACCAGCAGCTTTAACAGGAATTACTGGTATTTTCCAACAACACCTGTCTGTTGGCTTCACACTGTGCCAAAATGATCACCATCCTAGAGGTGTGGGAAGGTGGGGAGAGACTCGTAGCAGTCAGTGAACAATAGCCTGAACAACACCTGCTCAGGCTTGTCAGCTCTTTTGTCAGAGCAGGATCTGGCCTCCCTTTCCCCTGCTGGGGTTCCTCAGTCTCCTGTTTCTGTGGGTGGCACCATGATGGGTGGGTCAGCCTGTGCCCCTCTGTAGCTTGGTGCTGGATCTGTGATGAGCTTCTGCTGTTGAGGCTGGGGTGTAGGAGAGGCTATTTTGAGGTTAGCTTCTCCAGGGAAAACATGGAGGGCCTGTGGCTTTGCACAGCAGCCTCCTCCTCTTACCCACCCCTGCGGTGGCACCCCTCCCCCTTCACCCTTGAGACCTCTGACCCCTCTCCTACATCTGTGGGGGAATTGCTGTCCTGTGCTCCACTGCAGAATCAAAGAGCAAGATTGGGGTTTCTTTTAACTTTGCAGCTCCGCCCCACTCCACCTTGGCAGGTCAGTTCAGTCTGCACTTTCAGTACTTTTGAGAGTTCCACTGATTGAGTGTGCAGCGTCTCTGAAAGTGCAGCTGGAGTGTTTCCCTAGACACTCTCTTTCTGTCCCCAGACTACATCTCCCTAAAGGGTTTCCGAACAGTGGAAGGAGAAGACTACAAGTGCTGGCCCTCCTACAGCCACCTGGGCTGCCTGCTGTCCATTCACAGCGTTGAGGAAGCTGCTGCCATTTGTAACTCCCAGCTGCAGTGCCAAAGCTTTATTGTCACCCAGCACAGGACATGGACAGGTGAGCTTGGGCAGTGTGACAGGGGGCTGCCACGTGGTGCTGCTGCCTTCCTCCATAGTGCCTTGAGTCTACAGGCACATATAAAAGCTGCCTTCCTTATTCTCAAGCTCAGATGGCTGCCACTGTGGGCATCCAGAAATCCCCTGAGTGTTTGTAAGCAGACACGAGCAATTATGTTCTCCCTCTGCATCTTTTTTCCTCTACAAGTTTTGCCCAGGACTGCCAGGTATTGTTAAACACTTATTTCTTGCAGAGATGGTTTCGCTTTGGTGTTAGGCTAAACAATCCTATGTGGTATGTATAGTTTGCAAAGCTGTGGGGTTTTTAGAGATGAAAGAAGCTCTGTAAAAGAAGGTGGTTACTATTGTTATAATTAAAAGAATCATAGCTTACAAGTTGTTATCCCCATTATCAAAACTGAAGCCCTAAGCCAAGGGATTTCCAGAATGTCCCTGTAATTAGCTCTGATTATAGCCTCTTACAGTAAGCATGTTTTCAGAATTATTTTAAATTATCTCATTTAGCTGACACTTCAAGCGTGGGCTAAATTGTTTCTTGAAGTAAAACACTAAATGAGGTAAATGAGTGTTTTCACTCACAATGGTGCTGAAGAATCATGTTTTGTCAGCTCACGTGACATTTAAAAAAAAAACCCAAAACTACCAAAAACGCAGCTTTTTTGTGGGCTTGTGTGCAATTGGCATGTGGTAAACTAGTTACATAAGAGTGCTTACATGGATGCAACATAAATCTCTTTGAGCCACCAAGTTTCACACTAGCAATGGATTGTGTGAGCTGTGCCTAACACAGCACATCTGGCTTCCTCACAGGGCAGCTGTTAGTGCTGTGTGTAGTGCCTGCGTGGAAGGAATCCTGCTTGAAACCACGGTGAGGATGCAGGAGAAGCATGTGGGACAGGGACCCTTTCTGCAGTGCCTTGCTAGGGTGCTGATCCCTGACATCCTGCACCTTGCATAAAATCTTTAGTGTTTCCCTTCCTGACATTTTTCCTCCCTGCAGTTTCATGGGTCATCTTTGCAGCCAAAGATGCCAGAACTGTGTGGCTGAAATGACAAGTGCCTAAGTTTGCCAGCTGGATTAATGAGAGCTGTGGGAACATGCTGGTCTCTCCTAGGGCTGCTTGGTAAAGCAAAGCAAGATGTAAAAGCCTCTGGGGTTGGATGATGCATTCCTTGTGCATACTCTGAACATCTGGAATTTACTGGGGGTGTAAAACACATCTATGGCAGAGCAGAGTGACCCTCCATTGAGCAAGCAGTGTGTTCCTGTGCCTTTTGCAACAAATAGTATGGGTCAAGGTGCACCTCGCTCCTCTATTAAACTTGCATTTTTATTTCCTTTTCAGGACGCCCACTCGCCTCATTTCAGAGTAGCTGGACTGATTTAATACCGGATACTAACGCTGTAGTCTATATTAAACGTTCAACTTCCTCAGGGGAAAGACTTTAAAGACAATGAGATCACATAAAATTATCCTGGGAGGAACAAACCGCTGGGGAGAATTTCATCTGCTGGAAAGAATGACATATTTTATTTTGCTTTGGGATGGGATCTCCCTGCCAGCTCAGATAGAGTCAAATGCTGCTGTCTCCTTGATCAAAGCTCAAATTTCTCATTGCTGCTCCGCTAGCTTTTTTTCTGTTCCCACACTGCTGTTCCACATAAATGGTCTCAGTTTTAGTCAAATGTTGCTAGACTGTGCAATACTTAGCTTTGCTGCTTTGGCCAGCTTGTCAGCCAAGAAATAGAAATAGTTGCAAGGGATCCAGCTTGGGTAGGCTTAGTTATTTCAGTCACCTCCAAAAATCTACAGATAATGCACTTTGGAGAAGGCAACGGCTCTTTCTGCAGCTACAAACTGGGTTTTCTTACTACTGCCAATATAAAGGACTGGATTTCAGTGATGAGGCCAAGGTTGCAGGGTTGGGATCCATAACCGGAGGTTGATGATGGGGGTGGTCCTACAAGGAGGGTCCTGATTCAGTTCCTTCCAGTGAGGGGAGGGAAGTGGTGTATAGGTCAACATTGGATCCAAATATCTGTGTGTTTGGGTGCAGGATTTGGAGTTGATCCTATGTGATTTCTAATACCAGCTCCCATGTATCAACCTTGAAGGTTTTTCTCTGTTACTTTCCATGAAAGAGCGAGACATTCAAATTATTTATATGTAAGGTGTGACTTTGTATGATAAAGAACGACTGTTTATTCTAAGCATGCTGTGTAAAGTTTTTTTTTCTTTAATTGCCTAAGTCTTTACTGTAACCAAATGAAGAAATGCCAGTGTTTCCTACCTTCAGCTAGCATCGTTACCCACCCCTGAGGCCAACCTGTGAGTGCTCCAAGCAGTGTATGAGTGTTCCTGAGCCCCCTTGGACACAGGTCTTGAAGGACACTGTGGCTGTACTTGCAGGCTTCTAAGCATAGAGGAGACAGTGTGGTCCCAAGAGCCTCCTGCAACTGCCCTTTGCTAAAATTGTAGATGTGGCCTCTGAAAAATAGCTGGGTTTAGTACAATTTTACACTGTAAGAGATGACAATGTAATGTGCCACTGCTAGGAGTCCCTGGAAGCAGTGACTATCCAGTTCCTCTTCTGTAGCACTGTCAGGAAAGCCTAAATCATCACTGACCTCATGCCTCCTTGGGAAGGTCCCTGGCTTTGTGCAGGAGAGCCACACTGCAGCCTCTGCATGATGCCACATTGCTTTCTGCTAGTCCCACGCTGGAAATTGCAGCTTTTGGGACACGGCAGCAACCGTGTGGCCGTTCCCGTGTGGGACCTTGTGGCAGCTGGGGCACCCCTGGACTGAAGACGCTGGAGCTCTTGCCTGGAGTCATGCTGTGTTTTTGATGGTCTCTCCCCGTGTTTCCTAGGGCAGGAGCACACCTTTCAGCTCCTTAGTGCTCCATGAACCCGCAGCAATGCCTTTGCATGCTGCCTTTCTCATGCACTGTAACCCCTGCTGCTTACTCTGGGGCTGGAGGACTCTGGTAGTGATATCAATTAGTGAGAATTCCTAGGTAGCACAGCAAGAAGGCTCTTGTGATGATGACATTGCTGCAGGCTTTGTGACAGCAAGGCTTTTTAAATGGACAGGGACAGACCCCTCTCTCCCTTACAGCGGCTCCTGTGGAAGCTGAAGGGAAGGTCCTGCCAGGGGTCTGCTATTGTTTTACATCGACCCCAGTGAGCAGGGCACCAGACATCTGCTGTGCTCTGCATTAGCAAGAGGTAATGGGAGTTTATTCCATATCTCTCAGCCTCCTGAGATACACATCAGAAGTACTTCCCCCAAAGCAAGGCCATGTAAGGGCCAACCTGGGGTTGTTTCAGAGGGGAAGAAACAGAATGCAAAAGTTGAAGTGGTTCCAGTTTGTGTTAGAAAGACTTTCCCATCTTAAAGATTTCTCCCAGTAAAAAGAAAGTGTATTTTAGTCGTGTGATGCTTCTTTCATGTGGCAAGTTTTTCTGTCGAGTAGTCATTTTAGGGTTACTGCTGATCACATGCAGCCCCTCGGCAGATGGGGAAGTTGTAGGGAATGCCAGTGTCACTTGCATAAATGCAGCTTCCAGCATCAGACCTGCAGTTAGACCCTGGGACAAGAGACCACTGATCACGTCTTGAAAGTTTTGAGCACACAGCGATTAACAAGCAGTAATAATAATAATAATAATAATAATAATAATAATAATAATAATAATAAAGTAAAGAGAGAGGGAAGCTAGGCTTTAAAGAATTACAATGCTTGATCTGCTGTTGCCACAGCAAGTGGCTTTTGTTTAGCCCACCCTATGCAAAGGATGTTCAGGCACATTCTTAGAGCCTGAACCCTCATGAGCACATTCATCTGGCTGGCACAGAGAAGTAGCCAGGGCACAAGCATGCCTTTATGACCAATGCTTTTCATGTGCTAGAGCCTAAGAAGCTGCCACATCTAGAGCTGTAGTTTGACATGCATTTGAAGAAACACTGTTGCAGGGAAAAGCAATTCCCACCCTGCTTTTTCCCAACTTCTTGCTGGTTTTGTCTGCTGAGAAACTTTTACCAATGGCTGTACCAGTTTAAGAGCATGTAGGATTATTTCTCTGCTAGACTGCAGTGAGCAGCTTGTGACCCCCAAGTTTCAGGCAGCTCACAGTGGCTCAGGTGCAGCTTCTGTGCTGGGTCTGGTTTAAGCACCCAAGCTGTTCCCAGCTCCAAGGGGAGGCTACAGGAGGAAGCATCTTCTAAACAGCTTTTGGGCCCATGTGGCTGTTTTGTTGTTCACTGTCTTTATGCCCCATCTCAGTCAGACTTTATTCTTTCTATCCTTTTACTAAATTATAACTGGCACAAGCAACTTTAGACTTTCAATGCCACTGAAAATTTCAGTGCATGCCTAAAAACTGTATTTCAGTAACTACAGTACATAAAAACTCAGATATTTACTGCACTGAAAAGTCCCAGTTGCTGGAGTCAACTTGTCTCTGCTATCGCTGATCAGTATTTCAGCCACCATTGTGGAATATGTAACAAAGGAAAGTGCTTGGAAGGAAACAGCAGGGGATCAATTGCAATGGAAACCATGTGTGCTGGAGGAATGATATTTACCTAAATGTGTCTATCACATCTTCCCAAAGGATGCTGCCTTTAGGAGAGAATGGATATGAAAATATTGCCTCCGGAGATAAAAGTTAGGAATACAATTTTTTTAGACACAAACTTTAATATTCTTAATTAATTCTGTATTGTAGTAACAGAGTTAAAGCCACATCCATGAAGGATATATCATGTACTCCAAATATATAAACCACAGTTTAATAAATAGCAACAGATGCTGCATTACTCATGTTCAGTATGTTTGCACAGACATTTACATGACCAGTGACTGCATGACAGATTGAAAAGCAGAGTGAGGGAGACAGAGCCCAGTAATGAAAAATCAACTCCTGCTGCATCAGGCAGGGTTCAAATACCAATGAGTGCCATACCTCTATTTTTACACGGCATATTCTGCAAACTTTGATGCTCTGAACAATACTCAGATGAAATATCAAATCAATTTAGGGAAAGAAAAGAGGAATCTGTCACAGTCAGCTGGAGGCCCAAATCACACATCTGGATTAACGCTGATTTCTGTAAGGGCCCCTATAAATTGGTGTACCAAGCACTGAACTTCGTGGCTAGAAGTCAGAGCACTTTGGTCCCACTGGGTTGAAAGAGCTGGGTTTGGGCTCCAGTTTGAGGAATCAGTGAAGTGTAACTCCAGTATCCAGAATGGCTCCTCATGATGGATTGGTAGGACTTCAGAGTGGACCATTCCTGCTAAGTGTAGTACTTGGAGCAATCTTCCCCCTTGGTTCCATTGTCCTGAGTCCCTGTGCCTCCTCTGCAGCATCTACTTAATTCAGCATGGTGGATTTTCCCTGAATTATAGTTCTTGGCTAATGGGAAAAGATATCAGATTACATCAAACAGGTCTGGGTGTACCAAGGATGGGTGATAGCTGAAGGGAACAGCTGTCAGACTCCTCTGCTTGGAATTCAGCTCCTGGCTCTGTGTGAGAGCTCCAGGCAAGGGCTTGTGCTTCAGGGCCTTCAGAGCCCCAGCCTGCCTAGCTGGCCAAGCCAGATGGCAAAAGTTCTGGGCTTACTGGTAGAGAAGACTTCTTGGCATAGTTGTGGAGGAGATGGAGATGCTGACAGTATTTTAAGAAATACATACATGCTTGGACTTTCTGGGCACAAAATTACATCCCTTCAGTGCACCCACTGCCACAACTGCCTTATCCTCCTCACCTGCTCCACAGCCACTATTCTCCCCCAAGCTCAAATCTATACCTAAAGCCTGCACACTCAAGTATCTCTGTCACTCACACCCCTGCTTCCCATGTGCCATCCCAGCACACCTGCTTGTTAACCCCTTGTAGACCCACACCCTCAACATCCACACATGGCCCCACTGCCTCTTACTCTTACAGCCAACACATAGAATCACAGAATCAGAGAATCATTGAGGTTGGCAAAGATCTCTAAGGTCAGCAAGTCCAACCATTAACCCAGCACTGCCAGGTCCACCACTAAACCATGTCCCTAAGTGTCATGCGTTTTTTTAACACTTTCAGGGATGGTGATTCCACCACTTTCCCTGGGGAAGTGGTACCACATAGGGCTGGGGAGCCCTTATTTCTATCCTATCAGAGATGAAATAGCCCTGTGTGTAGCAGAAGGCCACATCTGAAAGATGTAACCACAAGATCAGCTTGCCTTTGATTTGTAACCTCTCTTTTCATTTAGCATTGGTGGTTTCTAGATTAGCAAGTGCTAAATACAATGTAGTAATAGCTTCCTAAAAAAATACCAAGTTTAAAGCCATGCATTAAAATCACATTGCCTTAACTACATTTTATGTCACATGGTGCATCGCGCCTTCCAAATCCAAGTCTAGACAAGGCCTAGGAAAATGCAAATTCTGACATTATGTTACCTTTATCAGTATTTATCCTCAAGCCTCATCAAAATCAATAGGAGTCTCAAGTGGACTTTTTGCCTAAAATCTGTTACCCTACTTACAGTACTGGAAATATAAGATATATCCTCAAAACTAAGTTAAACACCAGCAACCCCCAAAATTACAAAACAAACACCCAAATTTTCAAACTCTTGTATCTGTAAGTTATATCTCCCACATAATGTCTTTAGCAAGTGGATTGTTTTTCTTTGCTGGGAAAAACCCTGCTGCAAATTCCCTCACTACTTCAGATGACAGATCAGAGGATTCAGGTTTAGATTAAAAACTTGATAATGAAACCTAAGGACACAAGTTTATCATCACAACAGGTAGCCAGAGAGGTGCTTCATGAATGTCTTGGAAACACTGCAGCGCAAAGGAAATTCTCTTGGACCTCCAGTGGAAAATGTCAAGAAATATTTTGGCACTGCTGCTGTGTCCTGTCCAGTGCTGTTCTTCATTCACTTGGGGAGGGAGTAATTTACTCCCACTCCTAATTAATCTTGCCCTTGTTTGTTTGTTCTGATTCTTTAAATACACAAGAAACAAACCATTGTCCCTCCCAGTGGAGTTAATGCCATGGTTTGCATTTTTCTGGGCTTGACTCTTTCAGTTTGTCTAGCAAAACTATTGTTACATAATTATATCAATTAACATTACCTCTGAAACAAAGCAGTGACACCAGCCTAAATTCACTTGTACCCCAGAGTTGTGTCAAACCCCAGAGTTTTACTGGCATTAAGTTTTACTGCTAAAGAGCAGTTCAAGATGTACTCTGGAAATTGCCTAATCATTGAAATTGATTTGTTTGCTTGCTTGCTATATGGAAGCAACAATTAAAACCTCTATCAAGACCCTTATAAATCACAAACATATTGTTTGTGTTCTGTTCTCACACAGAGAACCTTCGGTAGAAGCTGCTTTCAGCACAGAATAATTAACTTTTCCTTAAAAAAAAGTAATGGTGTTTAAGAACTGCATCTCATTAAATAGTTTTCAATTTTATTTTAACAGAGTGCTTCATCTTTGGAAAAAAAATCTGTGAATCAGTGTTATTTTAACAGTGCTTCCTCCATCTTACTAAGATAACACAGAAGCATAAGGATTAGTCTCTCATCCTCACCTTCTGTTTTCGTGCTGATAGTAGCTGTCATTTCATGCTAATGGAAAAGCCCATGTGCACATGCCGGTGATGCCTCCAGGGAGAGGGAGGATGGTCTGCAAAGCCTCACTGTGAAGGACCCTGCAGGAGGTCACCAAGGCTGTCAAGGGAGCTGCCACCCTTAGGCAGAGGAGATGGACACAGCATCCCCCCCATCACAGCACCTCACAGCATTGCCCTGACCCTTCCCCACCAAGAGATAAGGCAGTGGCTGCAGACAGTGGTCAGGCACTGCTGGGATCTGTCCACCCACGGAAGGAGTGGAGGCACCTCATGTAGGGAGACAGCCCACCCATGGCTGTCTCTGGCAGCATGCATGGAAACAGAGCTCCTGCACCCACAGAGCTGGGGGTGGGTAGGACTGGGACCAGCTCCCCATGTTTTGACATCTTTTCAGCTCATGACCCGAAAGATCACTGTCCTAGGGTTGAATCTGATGGTGATATGCTAAGAAAAGCATCAGCCAACATGTGCTGTAGCTTCTGTTTGAAATACAGATATCAGGAATTCTTTGTTTGGAGCCATTGTTTAGCAAAGGAGCTTCATTCCTGCTAGTCTGTAGATGAGCTATCTTGGGAAAGGGGAATTGTTCCCACGCCAGGAACCAAATCAAAGTTATACCTTCATCCTTAGAAGTGCAGTTTTACCTTGCCTGACCCTCCCACCCTCCGGAGGACCCCACGCTGGAGAGGATGGGCTTTGCACGTTCATGCACAGGAGAAGAATAGGGAGAACAAACAAAACACCCCACCCTCTTCCACTTATGTAAGATCAGAAGGAGAGTGTAGGCTAAGCCCAGAGGACTGGATTTATGGTTTCAGAAAAACCTAGTTATTAAAATGTTATGAAAGTTTTCCTCTCCTTTAAATGCATAAATATGCAGATGAAAGGAGCCATGTGATCTGGCCACTGGCCATGCTGCTGCAGGCTCAGTCTAATTATCAGCTGCCAGCTCTGCTGCATTTTAAGTGGTGAACATGATTAAAGATACACAGACAATTGAAGAAAGTTAGATCAGTTCTTCAGGCCTGCTTCTATTTTATAACCACATGGCAGCTTGGCCTTGAGACTAAATCTGCCCTTAGATGCTGAGGGAGAAAAGTTCTGCTGATCAGACGGGTTTTTTCAACCACAAGCTCCACGTGCTCTTGAATTCATCATTTTCATAGCAAGTTATTTGCCAAGTCAGACTGTTTCCCTTCCCCACTCTGAGAAAAAGGGGGCTCTGAAGGGGGGAAAGATGCAGGTAGGACCAGGTGTGGGGGGGGGTCAGACACTGCAAACGTGTGACCAAAATATTCAAACTCTCCCAACCAGAGAGGTGCAAACTTGTTTCAAATGAGTTTCAAAAGCAGCATTTCCTGGGGCTTCTTCTTTCTCTTGGGACTGGAAATATCATCAAGAAACCCAGATGGTCTCATGCTTTTGGGGGAGAGCCACAGTCCTGTGGGCAGGAGAAGGAACTACGACTTCTGTTCCAAAGCTGCCAAGTTTTTGAGTTGAGTGTCATTGTCATTGCAGCGACAGCAAGGCCAAACAGTCTGGCAGCATCTCTCCTTTTGTCATCGTATTCACCAGGGGCCAGAGCCTGGCTCTGCAAAGTGGCAGACCCGTCAAATCTCACACACTGGGTGTCAATCTCACACTGTGGGTTTTTGCCTCAATGCTTCCCACAGCTATGGCTGGGTCTTGTGCTGTCCCCATGGCTCACCCTGATCCCAGGGCTCAGCAAGGTGGATGCATCTGCTTGGCTCTGCCTGGGAGCTGCTGTCAAGCTGCACCATGCCTAGGGACTAGAAAAGTGGCAGGCTTTAGAGTCACTTGTTTTAGTGCTGTTTCATGGCTTTCCAGAAAGACATGTTTTTCAAAAGACAAAGATTTGGCTTTCAAAAAGACAAAGATTTTTTAGCACCATTGCAAGCGTGGCACAGCTATCCATATGGTCCTGGGAGTGAGTTGGTGTCTGCACACCTGCCATGGCCCATTCCAATAGTGGCTGGAGCCACTGCCTGCCTGCACATCCCTTGGATGAGCACAGCAGCTCTTCCCTGCCTCAATCTGCTGGGTCAGTGCAGAGCAGATTGGTGCCCATGAATTTGGCATCTCCAGATGAGGCTGTTTCTTAAGCCAGGTAAGCAACTTGTGCTGGAAGGGTGCACCTTGCTTCAGCCTAGCCAAGACATCCTATTTCATGCATGTTCTACTGTTGCTTCAGCAGAGCCCCAGTTTCAGCTGGGATTTCAAGATGCCTTGGATATGCACTGACTACCTGTGCAGATTCCCTGAAGGGACACCTTGCTCCAAGGCACCATGTGTATCCCAGCTCCTGAGCAGCCACTGTGGCCTTCCTGTGAGCCAGTGTGGCCAAGGGCAGTTGCCTGGGTGCCAGTGAGCTGTGCTCCAGGGTGCTGCTGTCTCTGTGAGGAAGCTGAGGTTCTCCACAGCCACGTGGCCATGGCCCCATGTTGTGGCAGCACCAAGCTGTAGGTGCTGTGCCCAGACACCTCTGCCACAGCAGGGACATCTCACCAGTGTTTTGTGGGCAGCTGTCGCAGAGGCAGCAGGCTCAGCACTCCTTGTAATCAACAGAGAGAAATGGACCCTTTCTGGGGCAATGCATTTGACCCCTATTAGATATCTACTCCTGCACAGGGTGAATTACATCCTCAGAGCAGCAGGGTGACTGGTTCAGACACAGACTTGTGAAATGAATCCTACTACAGGAGCTTGGTGCCAATACCTGTCTGTATAAGCTAAGAGACATGGCTGGTGCACTCCCTGTGCTGCTGGAAATGTGACTCTACCCTTCTGCTGAGACAAGGTCTTCATATGTCAGAGGCTGGGCAGAGGGGAGCCAGGCTGTCTCCTTGTACCCTGATTTATGGGCTAACAAAGTCACTCCATCCTTTGAAAAGGAGCAGCACACGAATGCATGCAGCTCTCTTTTTCCAAGGTCGGGGCCTCCTCCAGTNTATATATATTTCTCTGTTTTCTATTCCCTGTATTTGTTTGCATTTAAACATGAGGACAGGGTGGGAAGGGATTACTTGTCAGCCTGCTGGCTCTTCCTCCTGCTTCTTCAGGGCTGCCCCTGAGGTACAGTACAGCCAGGACTTCTGAGAACCTCTGCTCTTGAAGTAAAATGTTATCTGTAGATTTGCATCTCAGCCCTGCTATCAACTTACTATTTATCCACGCTCCAGTCATATAATAGCATACATTTTGAGTTAGGGAGCTGTTAAATGGATTGGTTCAGAGGCTGAGGGAAAAAAAAAAGTGACTACATTTGGAAGCCCAATTCACATTTCAAAAACTCCGTTTTTATAGGTACAGGGAGGAAAGAACACAAATAATTAAATTGGAGAGTGAGAACAAACAGGAACATCTGACTTCAGTCTGTCAAGCCAAAGCAGCACCTTTTTACTGCCAAAAAGGTCTCACCAACTCCTTGTCTGCCCTTGCCTCTGTGCTTCTGCCAGGTACCTTGAGCTCCTGCTCCCTGAAAACCAATTTCACCCCTTAAAATTGCAGAAAAATTTCTGTGCAAAGAAATTAAAATTAGCATGTGAGGTTAGTGAGAAAAAAATGGCTGGATAAGTGCTGGAGGAA
Source organism: Leptocoma aspasia (assembly GCA_013399835.1). Lineage (NCBI taxonomy): Eukaryota > Metazoa > Chordata > Aves > Passeriformes > Nectariniidae > Leptocoma > Leptocoma aspasia. The sequence goes on along the minus strand of VXAX01001399.1, from coordinate 734,776 downwards.
GAGGGANCACGTTCATGCACAGGAGAAGAATAGGGAGAACAAACAAAACACCCCACCCTCTTCCACTTATGTAAGATCAGAAGGAGAGTGTAGGCTAAGCCCAGAGGACTGGATTTATGGTTTCAGAAAAACCTAGTTATTAAAATGTTATGAAAGTTTTCCTCTCCTTTAAATGCATAAATATGCAGATGAAAGGAGCCATGTGATCTGGCCACTGGCCATGCTGCTGCAGGCTCAGTCTAATTATCAGCTGCCAGCTCTGCTGCATTTTAAGTGGTGAACATGATTAAAGATACACAGACAATTGAAGAAAGTTAGATCAGTTCTTCAGGCCTGCTTCTATTTTATAACCACATGGCAGCTTGGCCTTGAGACTAAATCTGCCCTTAGATGCTGAGGGAGAAAAGTTCTGCTGATCAGACGGGTTTTTTCAACCACAAGCTCCACGTGCTCTTGAATTCATCATTTTCATAGCAAGTTATTTGCCAAGTCAAATGTTTCCCTTTTTCCCTGTTTCCCTTCCCCACTCTGAGAAAAAGGGGGCTCTGAAGGGGGGAAAGATGCAGGTAGGACCAGGTGTGGGGGGGGGTCAGACACTGCAAACGTGTGACCAAAATATTCAAACTCTCCCAACCAGAGAGGTGCAAACTTGTTTCAAATGAGTTTCAAAAGCAGCATTTCCTGGGGCTTCTTCTTTCTCTTGGGACTGGAAATATCATCAAGAAACCCAGATGGTCTCATGCTTTTGGGGGAGAGCCACAGTCCTGTGGGCAGGAGAAGGAACTACGACTTCTGTTCCAAAGCTGCCAAGTTTTTGAGTTGAGTGTCATTGTCATTGCAGCGACAGCAAGGCCAAACAGTCTGGCAGCATCTCTCCTTTTGTCATCGTATTCACCAGGGGCCAGAGCCTGGCTCTGCAAAGTGGCAGACCCGTCAAATCTCACACACTGGGTGTCAATCTCACACTGTGGGTTTTTGCCTCAATGCTTCCCACAGCTATGGCTGGGTCTTGTGCTGTCCCCATGGCTCACCCTGATCCCAGGGCTCAGCAAGGTGGATGCATCTGCTTGGCTCTGCCTGGGAGCTGCTGTCAAGCTGCACCATGCCTAGGGACTAGAAAAGTGGCAGGCTTTAGAGTCACTTGTTTTAGTGCTGTTTCATGGCTTTCCAGAAAGACATGTTTTTCAAAAGACAAAGATTTGGCTTTCAAAAAGACAAAGATTTTTTAGCACCATTGCAAGCGTGGCACAGCTATCCATATGGTCCTGGGAGTGAGTTGGTGTCTGCACACCTGCCATGGCCCATTCCAATAGTGGCTGGAGCCACTGCCTGCCTGCACATCCCTTGGATGAGCACAGCAGCTCTTCCCTGCCTCAATCTGCTGGGTCAGTGCAGAGCAGATTGGTGCCCATGAATTTGGCATCTCCAGATGAGGCTGTTTCTTAAGCCAGGTAAGCAACTTGTGCTGGAAGGGTGCACCTTGCTTCAGCCTAGCCAAGACATCCTATTTCATGCATGTTCTACTGTTGCTTCAGCAGAGCCCCAGTTTCAGCTGGGATTTCAAGATGCCTTGGATATGCACTGACTACCTGTGCAGATTCCCTGAAGGGACACCTTGCTCCAAGGCACCATGTGTATCCCAGCTCCTGAGCAGCCACTGTGGCCTTCCTGTGAGCCAGTGTGGCCAAGGGCAGTTGCCTGGGTGCCAGTGAGCTGTGCTCCAGGGTGCTGCTGTCTCTGTGAGGAAGCTGAGGTTCTCCACAGCCACGTGGCCATGGCCCCATGTTGTGGCAGCACCAAGCTGTAGGTGCTGTGCCCAGACACCTCTGCCACAGCAGGGACATCTCACCAGTGTTTTGTGGGCAGCTGTCGCAGAGGCAGCAGGCTCAGCACTCCTTGTAATCAACAGAGAGAAATGGACCCTTTCTGGGGCAATGCATTTGACCCCTATTAGATATCTACTCCTGCACAGGGTGAATTACATCCTCAGAGCAGCAGGGTGACTGGTTCAGACACAGACTTGTGAAATGAATCCTACTACAGGAGCTTGGTGCCAATACCTGTCTGTATAAGCTAAGAGACATGGCTGGTGCACTCCCTGTGCTGCTGGAAATGTGACTCTACCCTTCTGCTGAGACAAGGTCTTCATATGTCAGAGGCTGGGCAGAGGGGAGCCAGGCTGTCTCCTTGTACCCTGATTTATGGGCTAACAAAGTCACTCCATCCTTTGAAAAGGAGCAGCACACGAATGCATGCAGCTCTCTTTTTCCAAGGTCGGGGCCTCCTCCAGTTTCTTGCTGTTTTAACCATCACACATCCAACCAATAAACCCAAGGGAGACAAAGCTGGAAGATAAAACTGATTATTATGTCTCACACCTGGGCAGCCCCAATGCCCCCCCCACCCCACCCTACTACACAAGCTTTGGGTTTTTAGCCTCCTTGTGTTATATTTGTCAAGACATAAGCCAGTCAACAAAATGCATCTCCTCCGTGCCAAAGTTATGCCTTAGGAAGCCCCACTGTAATTTTGTGTTCCCCTCACAGGTTTTCTGTTTCACTAGTGGGACTGGAGCACTGCTGTTCTCAGATAACCAAGGATCCCCAAAGACACAGTTTGTGATTACAGATTTGCTAAGGTGGAAATTTGCATTTTCCCTGTTCTGCTCACCCTGCATTGCTTCCCAGATCACATTCTCTCTTTTAGGAATAAAGTAGTGTTCTGCTCTAACTGCTCAGTAAAGGCTATTTCAAAACATAATCTCTTTCACTGTTTGACAAAATAAACATGCCTCTTTCTGGAGATTATTCCATTGCAAAAGATAAGCAAAATGGACCAGTTATCAGTGCTAACTGTCCTATCAAGGCCATTCCATACTGATCCAATACATACAGTCAGGCCACAGAAGTCTGTTATTTCTGACACATTAATAATGCATAAAGATGCTACTCTTTCTAGTCTCAGCCAGATGTCTCTGCATTATTAGCCTACTTTCACTAATACATTCTCTGGTAGATGAAAAGAGGATTAATAACATGCNTGCCAAAAAGGTCTCACCAACTCCTTGTCTGCCCTTGCCTCTGTGCTTCTGCCAGGTACCTTGAGCTCCTGCTCCCTGAAAACCAATTTCACCCCTTAAAATTGCAGAAAAATTTCTGTGCAAAGAAATTAAAATTAGCATGTGAGGTTAGTGAGAAAAAAATGGCTGGATAAGTGCTGGAGGAAGAGGGAGGTTGCTGATGGGTTAGAATATATTGGTAAAGAAGGGCTGGAGAATGGTCAGGGGGACATAAAACGACAGGAGAAAGGGCAGAGCTGTGGCAGGTGTGGCTGGAAGCACCATGGTACAGGAGCATTGCCTTTGTGATTTTGTGTTCCACTAAAACAAATATGAATCTGTGTTTCTGGAAAAGCTTTACCACCACTTCCCTTGCACCAGCCCCTGCAACGAGGCTGCTCCACAGCCAGCCAGACCAACAGGCACTGGAGACAGAAATGAACCTGAAGCAGGCATTAGTGTTAAGTCAGGGAACTCCCTGCTGTGAACGTGTGGCTGCAGGAGGGTGCTCTGGAGGCAGTGAGAACGTGGGTGCCAGAGCCAGGGAGCTGCACAAAACCCCCTTGCCATCCATTGTCGGTGCAGACTGGGACTGACTCATCTTAATTAGGAAACTGCCCTCTGGCTCTCCTCCCTGGGGCTGGGCCTTCCACCCTGAGGCTCATGTGCTTGCAGCTGCTTCTGAACTGTTTTTAATGGGGCACAGAATCATCACAGAATGGCTGAGGTTGGAAGGGAATTCTGGAAGTCATCCCATCCAACATCCCTGCTGAAGCAGGGCCACCTACAGCTGATTGCACAAGATTGAACTTAGGTGGTTTTTTATTATCTCCAGAGAGATTCCACAACCTCCCCAGACGGCCTACTTGCAAACACAATGTGAACAACACAAGTGCTCATCAGCTCTCTTCTACAAGGGATTTAATGAAATATCTCAAATTTGAACTTGTGAGATACTGCATTTCATCACCCTGCCTGGATTCCTGTGTCTGGTTGTCCCACTGTATGATAGGGCAACTGAATATGCTCTGTCACATAGCTTTAAAATTACTTTGGCTAGCACTGGCACAGTCCCCCTCTTGCCTAATGGAAATACCTCCCCAAATGGAGATATGCCCTGAGAGGCACTCCCATCTCCCAGACACTGCAATGAGCCAGTGCAGGAGCTTACTTAGCAGAAAGTAATTCTCTTTCTTTGCCAGGTCAGTTTTCTGCTGGTTTAGTTTCCTGAGCTGACTTACCCCATGGTCAGATAAGCATCATGCCAGCAACTGGGTATACAGGAGGGACTGGGACAGCACACAAGATGAAACACTTAGTGATGTTTAACTATTGTGCAACTACAGCTTGCACACTTCATGTAAGTAGTAGTAAAGCTCTTGGCCTCAGAACCCCCAAATCTCTAAATACAATACTGCACAAAGGGATTCTGCAGACCCATTAACTTGGGTTATGAAAGCACAGAGAGTAAGGCCAGGCTGGCAGTAGTGCTAAGCATTTTGCATGACCCTAGTTACAAGAGTTGCATGCATCTCCTTTGTATTGACTCTTGGCCTGATGGCAGGAATCTGCTCTCTCACAGTAGCAGCAAAGACATCCATCTCCTTCTCAGCTTCCCCAGCTGTGGGGGCTCTGCCAGGCTGAGATGATGGCTATTGGGGAAGGGGCTGTTATGCACTGCCTTTGGTGATGCCCCAGAGAAGGTCCTATGTGCCCTTGAGTGCTTCATACACTGGTTATTGCACTGCTCCATGTTGCTGAGAGCTTTCTTCTAGGAAGGGGCTGTGTTCTCCACGAGCCCTTGTGCTTGCTGTGAGAGCCAGGCACTCAGCTTCCATGGTGGCGTGGTCTCACCCCAGCCAGCAGCCAAGCCCTGGCAGCTACTTGCTCACTCCCCCACCAGTGGAACTGGGGAGAGAATCAGAAAGGTAAAAGGCAGAAAACTTGTGAGTTGAAATAAAGACAGTTCAATTGTGGAAGCAAAAGCTGCACAAACAAGCAAAGCACAACAAAGAATTGATTCACTGCTTACCATGGCCAAGCAGGTGTTCAGCCACCTCCAGGAGAGCAGAGCTCCATCACACATGATGGTGACTCGGGAAGACAAACATCACTCCAGTTGCCCCCCCTTCCTCCTTCTTCCCTCTGCTTTAGATACTGCACATGATCTGGAATATCCCTTTGGTCATTTGGGGTCACCTGTCCTGGCTGTGTCTCCTCCCAGCCTCCCATGCACACCCAACTTCCCTGCATGGCAGTACAGAAAAGAGAAAAGGCTTTGTCTCTGCGTAAGCTCTGCTTATCAATAACAAAAACATCTCTATTACCAACCCTGTATTCAGCACAAATACAAAACAAAGCCCCATACCAGCCACTGGGAAGAAAATTAACTTTACCCCAGCCAAAGCCAGCATATATGATCAAAAGTCTCCTTTTGGCTTGTTTCACCCCTTAGTCACCCTTGCTGGTGGCAGCTAGTGGGCAGCTTTGTCACTGTGGTGCATCTTCTGACAGCTGCTCCCACGACTGAGGGCAGCTGAAGCTCCCTGAGAACTGGCATGCTCAAATTCACTCTTCATGGGTTTCATTTCCTCACAAGGCATTTACAATTTGAGTCTGTGTGACACACGGTAAATTCGAAAGGGATAAAAGCGTGATGGGTGTAAATCATTTTGATCACTCAGCCTTCTAGCAGAGATGAATTCTTCTTCTCATATGAGTCAGTAGAAGAGAATCCACAACCAGGACTCAAGCCCACAGCTAAAATTCGTGAAGAAAGGATTCAGCAGTTAAAACAGTCAGAACTCCAGGCCTCTCTACTAACTTCTGAAAAACATAAAGGGAAAAAAAAAAAAGAGACGACTAGATCAGCAGGTGCTGCCAGGACAGCTGTGGATTAACACTAGTGTACCAGATAAGGCCTGGCCAGTATGGGAAAAGCACCTCAAAAAGTTGGAAAACTGAAAATAGCATTCTGCACAAATGAAACTAATGGATATTGTGATGCATAAACAGCAAAAAAAGCACTGGCATTTGGGAGAAACATGCCTTCTGTGCCCTATTTTTTGGCCCGCCTTGCAGCAATGGCATCAGACCTCCTTTTAAATGTTTCTGCATGTTAACAAAGGACACCCTTCCAAGAAGACTTGCTGGAATTTCCAAGCTCTCCTTCTGGCAGTGACCCCGAGCTGCCCTGCTGCGGGCTCCCCTCCTTGCCCAGCTGGCTCAGCCCCACCGCAGCAGAGCTGATGGAGCTGCGCCGGCTCCGTGCTCTGCTGCTGTCTGCACAAGGAAAACACTGCCTGCTACCAAATTATTTTAAGATGATTTAATTAAACTGATACCAATCTCTCTAATGTAAACACAAAACAAGAAAAAGAATGTATCCTTGCTTTAAATCCCGTGTAATGTAGTAAATGGATGGTAAACAGAAGGTCGAAGGGAGGGTGAGCTGGCTCGTGCATGTTTCAATTTGGAGGCTGCACTTTGTGCTTGATGTAAAGGCAGGTAAGCTGCTGCCTAGCGTTGACAGAAGGTAGGACAGCAAAAAGGCAAACAGTGAAATCATTCTTATTATTCCTGTTGAAACTGCCGAAATTTCAACTGTGTATGGATTTTAGTGTGAAATTAGAAAATTTCCCAGAAAAGGTGAGAGGAGAAAGGAAGGTGGTGCCTGTGCTGGTTTACTGCATTTATCCTTGACCTGAGAAGTGCAGGAAGAGCTGCTGTGGGGAAAGATACATGGTTGAAAGGAGGCAGGAGAGGAAGGGGCAGGGCAGCACTGGTGATGCTTTGGGCAGAGGCTGGGCTGCCTGAGCTCAGGGGGTGGCAGATTGCTGGCTGGAAGGATGTGGTGAGAATTGCTGCTGTAGATCCTGCTCTGGCAATAATCATACTCTGGGAAATGCCTCTCACCTTGGTCTCAGGTGCTGGGTATTTCAGCTATTCTCTCTCTGCAGCTGCCCTGAGACCATGGAGACTCCAACTGGAAAGCAGACACTCACAGGCTTTCTGCTGCACTGTCTGGGATGAGATACTGTGGGGAGCAACCACATCTTGCTCCTTAAAGACCATCTGCTGTGCTCTCCAGACAGGCAGCTCTTGCCAAATGCACCATATGGAAGTTTGATTCATCTACCAGACATGCCAGGGAATGGGAGAAGCCACATGACAGGCTTCCCTGAGATTGAGGGAAGGATAGATTACATGGGCTGTGCCACTGGTGTGGAAGTCAGAAGAGCCACAGAAGAGACACAGGATGGGTTGAGAATGTTTCCCTGCCATTCATCCAAAATTAACTATGTCATAGTGCTCATTACTTTTCCAGGTACTGACACGATGCTGGTGATGGGTTTGGTAGGTCCTGTATGTCATCTCTGGTGCAGCTCCAGAGGAAGAAGAGGATGCTCCAAGGGGGCTGCACTGCAGGCTCCAGAACTCAGCATCTCCTTCCTGCTGTTGCTGCTTGCTTTGCCAACTTGGCCAATTTCCTGGACACATTAATAAGGCTTGAGGTGGAACCACAATGTGCTATCCCTCACCAAGCTTCATCTGATTCAGTGGACACTGTGGTGCTTCCTGTCCTCATTTTCAAACCAGATTTGACAGACAGAGCTGCCACATTGCTATCAGCCAATGCCATACCCACATGAAAATACACAATCAGAAATGAGTTTCTGCATAGTCCAACCAATGAGAAAAAGGGGTAGACTGGGGCAATTTCTTTACTCGCTCTAGTGAGTGAACTGAAAATTCACTAACTCAGATGATCCTAACTTGTCCATACAGGCAGTCACCTACCATCACCCTATGAGCTTGTAGCAGAGCTAGATACAAAACACCAAATGCCTCGAGGTATTTTTGCTGGTCTTTCCCAGACTGACTCCGAGAAGTGTTTATTGACTTCAGCACAGAGCAGCGCTAGCAGTAGCTGCTTATCTCCTGACTCACAGACACCTTGTGTCCTTGCACCATGTAGCATGGAGGAAACAGATCTGTCTACAAAAGATTGTACAGGTATCACAGATTTCTGGTCTTAAGCCTTATTTGTGAATTTAGGTTTTATCCCCGTTGCAGGTGGGGTATCCAAAAGACCCTGATGTTGCTGGTAAACTAACACTTGAACACCTACTACAGTGACTGGTTATGACAGAGAAGAATCATACCATGTCCTGCAATAAAATGTGGAGAAAACATCCTTGCTGGAGAAGTCATATACTTAAAGTCTACACTGCAGCACATCGGAGGAGTCATACAATTAAATGATTTCACTCTTTCCACCTTCCATTTAGCAATCAATGAAAGTTCTCCCTTCAGGGAAAAGCTTGATGGGGGGGAGCTCTCGGCCCATTGTTTTGCCTGGGGTGCCAAAAAGGAATACATCATGATTTATATGTTAATGAGGAATTCTCTTTAGGCAATGCATTCTGCAAGGTGTTGCAATGGGGGACTGGGAGGTTGATCCATCAGAGGAAGCTAATTCATCATCAAAGTGAGTCAGGGAGCTCCCTGGTGAGAGCTGTAAATAGGGCATTGGGAGAGTGACAGATCACTGGGTGGCATGTGTCCCCCCCATTAGCACTCCCACTGACAGCCCTGCCACTGCCAACTCCCAGGCTCCAGCTCATGCACATTATTTATAGAGCATTTCACATTCCTGGGTGGTATCCAGTAGATGTTGGTTTCAATTAGAATAAATGCTTATTGATTGAGAGGAGATGGGCCAGCTGATTAGCTCCTTGGGAAGCAGAGCACGCTTGGCTGAGGGCAGGCTGGGCTCCGCGCAGAAGCAGGAGTGCACGGGGCTCTGAAAATCCGTCAGGGAGGAGAAGTCTTCTAGATTAAATCAATTCATTGAAGAGTCCATCTAATAAAGATAAGCGGCTAACTTCATTAGGGAATTAATGATAGGCCTGATTAAAAATCCCTGTGGGAGCACTGTTGACTTCAACAAGCTTCGGATCCAGCCCAATATTTGCCTTAAAGCCACAGTTCCCCACCTCTGATTATGCTACTGAACGCTGAATTCCTACAGCCAGGCAGTGATCAGAGCAGGCACACCATGCCCTGCTGGAGGTAAGAAACATCTAGAAATGTCCACCCAAGCCAGAAAAACAACTGCATGTACATTAAGGAGGGATTTTAAATTTTTTTTAGGTTGTCTGAAGAAGAGTCTTAGCTGGTGGATAAAAGCTCCAGAAGTATGAAATCACAGCGCATCATCCCTTCCGCAGTCCGGTGTGCACTGTCATGAGCACAGCGAGATCCGGACCCGTGGCTGCCTCCGCACGTTTGACCGGCTGAGAGCCCCACGCCACGAGTGACACACCCGCGGGCGTGACCCGCACTCGGCTCTGTCTCGGGTCCCGGTGTCGGGCTGCCCGCATTTCTTACAGCCATTCCCACGCCACGAGGCAGTGAGGATGCCCCCGCTGTGCTGCGGGGAACCGGGGGTTCCCCCCGCTCCCTCCTTCTTGCAGAGCCCTGCCGAGGGCTGCTGCCGGTGCTCCCCGTCCCGCGGGGAGGGGCTGGGGCACAGCCCCGCTTCCCGCGGGAGAGGCCGGGCCGCGCCCGGCTCCGTGCGGCAGCGCTCCCCTCCCGCGGCCGGGAGCGGCCGCTGCAGCCGGAGCGCCGGGACAGCGGCCCGGACAGGCAGGACAGGCGGACAGGGTAGCTGGGGACAGCCACAGAGCACTGAGCAGAGATGGGTGTGGGGAACAGTTATATTTTTAAACAGTTTTAAACTTTATGTTTTAATTTTGTTTCCCATTTCCTTTCAGATTTTCTTGTTATTTGAAGAGTGCACGTCCCTTTAGGTTCACGGTCAGTCTGTGCTTGGAAGTGACGTGATTTGTGAGCTTGGGCAGGGATCTCGAAGTGGCTGAGCTATGGGCTGCAAAACCCTCTCCTGTTGTGACTTTTCCTATCCTAGGGACAGCATGACCTTGCCAAGCACAAAATGCTCAGTGGGATCAAAAGAGAAAGACTTCAACATGAGTCTCTAATACTGACGAATCCAAAAGAACAGCTATTCTGTAAATGATTAATGAGTCCCTCCATTATTCATGCCTGTGTCAGGTGCTGCCAGGGAAAGTCCCACTGCAATCTGACATTGCCTGCCTGCTGCTTCACCAGACCTGCTGCTGCCACAGGTGCAGGTGCTCCAGGGATGCAATTTCTGGGCAGTTTCGCTTTGCAAATACCAGATGAAGCATCGATGGCACGAAAGTGCTGCTCAGATACCACTGCCTTTTTATGGGTCTCCTTTGCCATTAATGAATAGGTTTCAATGTTTAATAGAGTCAGGATATTCATTAGCAGTTTCTGTGGCTAATGCAGAACACAAACTAAAGGACAATAATGGTGTTTCTAGTGGTTAAAACCTAACAAAAATCAAATTTAACAAAAATCTCATCTACCATTTATTTTGCAGCCACAACAATAAGGGAGGAAATTCCTTTGGAGTCCACACACATAGGAGGAGTCAAATCATTTGAGCAGGACTTCCCCTCAGCTGCAGGATTTTCTCCTCTAGCCAAAGCCTTGGTAGATGAGGCTAGGATGCTCTGCCCAGGAGGGACAGTCACAGCTCACCACCATAGCTCTGCTACCCTGCAGCCAGAGCTCTAATTACCCACATCATTATCGCAGCCTGCCCTGTTGGAAATGTTATCATGGAGTATGGGGATTCGCTAGGAACACTCCTTCCAGGGTAGGACAATATAATTATTATTGCCATCAGAGAAGGGAATATCTAATAAGGACATTCAGAGAGCATTTCCTTCATCCTTCACTCTGTGGCTTCAAAGACAACTTTAAAAGGCATAAATAAGCAGCTCAAGTGCTAAAAGTGCCTTGGCTCTTTTAGTTAATTTCTTTCCAATATCAAGACATAAAGTGAACAATAATTTCCCAGCAGGCCCACAGCTCCACCCTTAATGAGCTAATGGATCTTACATCTGCCAACTCTCACGTTTTGCTTTTGCTGTGCATTTTTACCTTGTGTTCATTTTCCTGCCCTGCTGATTCCAGGGATACTGCCCAGAAGAGGTGATTGGCCCATTTTCATCTCACTCCAACCCCTCTCTGCAAGAGTAGCTCCTCACAGATACATAAGAATGCTGGGTTTGATGACTATCTGCTTGAGAGGTTAGTTTGATTAGCAAGAGATTTGAATGTGCTGGCATGTTCATCACTCAGCACAGGTTTATTCAGCTGTTTTGTAGAGCATGAGATGTTCTCCAAGTCTTTCTGGGCCTGCTGAGGGAAAAGCTGGATATAGTGTTAGCATAGGAAACACATAATCACAGCATAGCTTGATTATATGCAGGTGCTTTATCAGAAGAGCTCCGGGAATCAGGGGTACAGACACAAATCTGACTCCGACACGGGTTTGAAATGGACGTGTTTTACACTCTTCTTGTTACATAACTATATGTTAATCATGAAACTTATATTGTTCTATTGTATTCATTGATTTCACCCAAGTGTGAATTCTCGAGCCCCCCGAAACATAATTTCCATGATTCATATGTATACACAATAATTATGTTCAACTATCAGATAATCATCACACCTAACAATCCTATCATTTTCATGACCTAGCACAGATAATGTGTTCCCAGGCCTAGCTCTAGTACACACAACGTGTTCCCAGGCCTAGCCCCTTTTCCACCCTCTTCAAATACTATTCCCATAATTTTAGAAACATTTTAACCCTATGCTATTACTATCAATAGCATTGGTGACTATGGCAATTTCTCCCGTGTTACCTTGACCAACCATTCTTGATATGATGCCACAAGCTGGCACTGTTACGTTACACAGTGTCCTTTGTTTAAAATACTCTACTTAAAACAGTTCCACATAGTGTAGAGTTGGTTTTTTGGGATTTTATTGTGTTTGTTTGGTTTTGTTGTTATTTTTTTTTCCTGTAAGGATGACTAACCCACAGAGAAGTCCTATGTAACACATCCATTAGGCTCCCAGAGCATGACCATGGTGTCCTGTCCCTTCCCAGCTCACCAGTGGTCACACCACCAGTGAACAGCAAGGAGCTTTCCCAGCACAGCTATGCTGTAGGTGGTAGCAGGGAAAGGGCTACATCTGCTCTCCCACCCCATGGGTTTCAGCATCCCCACCTCTATTAATAGGGCAGAATGATTGCACTTCACCCCTGCTTCTTTTAGTGAATTTGTCCTTGTGGTAGACCCTGTAGTATCAATGCCAACTTTTAAAAAACATGCATAAACCTAAGACACATCCAGGCCCCTAATTCCCATTGAATTGTTTCCTAGCATTAATTTTAAAATATGATGCTCTTTTCTATTAAAGCAAATATATCTGCTTTAGGTTCTTTCTTCAGTAAAATGCCTTAAAATGAGTTATAGTAAATAAAAAAAATTGGAAGGTTAAAAAAAAAAAAAAAAAAGGAATGTTTAAATAAACCCACACTTGCTTTTCTGACCTTCCTGTCTTGAAGCCAGCTTCCAAAAATAGCAAAGCAGGCGTCTGGTATCCCTTTATACCTCCATGTGTCAAGGGAGGCTGTTAAAATTAATGGAGTAGTACCAACATAAAGGAGGGATAATGAATTTGATTGGTGTTATTTCTTCACCCAGTGCTACTGAGAGGTGCCAATCTGTTTGCAGAAGATGTTGCAAGACACTTCAGGTGCCTAAAGAACTCAGCCAATGTAATACTGAATATGGGGCAAACCTAATGAGCCTCCTAAGTGATTAATTACACATCCTCTTTCCCATACTGGAGACAAATTAAGCATTTTAATACAGTAGTCAACACTAGGCCAGATATTTTGATGTGACGTGATGAAACCTGACTTTTCTGCTCCCCAGGTGTTTGCATGGGGATTTGAGCAACCTGGTCTAGTGGAAGGTGTCCCTGTCCTTTGTAGGAGGTGTGGAACCAGATGATATTTTAAGGTCCCTTTGAACGCAGGCCATTCTATCATTCTGGGATTCTGAGTTGCCCAGAAGAAAAGCTCATTATCTGCACCGAACAATGTTGCTTGTTTGAACCTTTATTGCTCTTGGTGATCTCTTATTACCTGGTAAGGAACTTCTTAAAAGTGAATTTAGACAGAAACTAGTGCAATCTTGTCCAAACAATTAACATTTATAAAAACATGAAATTTGTTTTTTTGTTAAAACCTCTTGTATTAATTACTTAATTCTTTACAGACAGTCAGGTTCTATGTATGCTTTTTGCTGAAACTGCTAAAAAGTAAGTGGCAATCTGAAAAAGCAGAATAAATCTATGTGTACCCTTGATTTAGACTCAGTCATTGCTATGATTAATGTAATATATATGTAAGAGAGGGAATGTAGCTTAGAGATGGGTATACCTGCACCAGTTACTAAAATGTTTTTCAGTAAATCTAGTAAGATGATAATATTAGTAGCTGTAAAAAGAGCAGGTATACTTATGAACTGTTGCACGAAGAAATAGATCAGTTATTACTATGCTCTTAGAATTGCAGAAAATTTGTGTATTTATGCCTTTGGTTCATGGATATGTATGCCAATGTATGTTACACATATAGCATACAGTTTATATTTATATATATATATGTGTTACACACAGGTCCTATGCATGATATAACTCTAAAATAGCAAAAAAAAGTAATTTCCATAGTCTAATGTTCAGCTGGCTGGAAGAATGCAATAGCAACTCCATCATGTTCCAGGAGAGGGCAGTCAGATATGTCCACTGGGCTTACAAGCCATTTGTAAACCCAGAGCACATTCAGGGTAACCTAACAAATATGAACATTCATTTCTGTTTTCATGGCCCTACTGATTGCAGTTCAGACTAAAACACAGCCCTGAACTTTCCAAACCATCAGTCTGGGATCAAAAATACTCTCCCTAATGTTACAGCCAAAGTTTTCAGTGACCTCCTGAACGATGCCTTTTCAAGCAGCTGACAGACATTAAAGCATTGCATAAAGGCACATTTAAACACTGTGGAGCAGGTGACCCACGGACATTTCTCTTTAGCATGGCTTCTTCAGGAATTCATGTGCTTGGGGAAGAAGGACAGTGTTGCACCTTCCCTGCAGCTCAAGCATCCCCACAGCAAGTGGGTAATCAACTGAAAGGTGCTATTAATCTCTTTTGTTGTGCTAATGGAAGGTGCAAGTCAACCCAAATATTAATTGCAAACCTGTTCAGTCAAAGTGCTTTGTGCCAAGCAGGCATGGTAACACAGCTGAGAGGCTTTGTGTTTTATATTAATTAACAAGAAAGGCAATTGAAATGAAATGTTTTCAGTTGTGTTTCCCAGTGCTAATCAGCAGCTCGTTATCTTTAATCACACCAGCGTTGCTGTTCTTTTCCAGCAGGTGGTAGAGGGACTGCACAGGAGTGTGTGGTGGTGTGTGACATGGGTGGGGTGAGTACAGCAAGGAGAGGATGAGTGGGGAGAGAAACCCCCTGCAAACATGGAGAGGGCTGAGCCTTGTCACCAGATCCACAGCCACCACCACCAGATGGGCACCCACCAGATGAGCAGATCCAGCAGTTGTGCTGTCATTTCAGCAGCACTGTTGGGCTGAATGGTGAACATTCTCCAGGAGGTCACATGGGCCATGCTACCCTCAGGCAGGTGGGTCCCAGCCTTCCCTCTCCCTCATCATCCTCATAAGGCACTGATGACTCTACAGGTGACACTGCACTCACAGAGATTTTCAATTCCTCATGCATGGTTGCAAAAGGATACCTCACCCTCTAAGGGCCAGTCAAAGCAATAGGACCTGGATACATGGCATGTCTTTTTCAGCTCCCTCCAGGCCTGCAGTGTGCAGCTTGCTTCAGGGTATGAGCACCTCTGGTCCCCTCAGAAGCAGGCACAGTGCCTAAATCACTCAACAGTGTCAAGCCTGAGAGGGCAATAGCAGTGACAGGGCTCTCTCAAGGCTCTACCCCAGCCCTAGGGGCCTCTCCCTCTGTGCACCATGCAAGGAACCTCCTTGGTTCTCCAGCTGTGAGTCCAGCATCCCCAGGTGACCAGAGCCAGCATCCACTTAGCTATGATAGTGTGACACTTTGAACTCCTATGGAAGTTCTTATAGCTTGTTAGTTCTTACAGCTTATAACTTGCCTTCAGTTCATTATTTCCCTACATATCTATTTCCCCACAGCACAATGTGGTTGATTGGTTAACAGAATGACACCTTGTTAGTTCCTGTAGCTTTTGGGTACCAGATCCAAATAGCCTTTTCTATCTTGCAATCATGTGTTTCTGTTGACTTACTGTTCTCTAAGCCCCCCATATCCAATATTGATGTTTCTGTCTCCATTATGTGTTCTTTGTCACTGACTTAATAACCTGTGTCACCTCACCATGGAGTTGTATTAGTGCCCATGCTTTCCAGACTCATATCTATATGAGTCCCAAAATTTAAAAGTTTGATAGTTTCCCTCATTCTTGTGTGTTTTATATCTTGCAACATTTAGTACTGACACGATCAATGATGCTACTCAAAAGAACTGTTTCCAGGGTTATAGATATATAACCCTAGAAACAGTTCTTTTATATACTGCTTGAAGCAGTATTTTGATGTATTAAATTATATAGTAAGAGATATATAGGTAGTGGATAACAAGGTGTGGATAAATAACCCAAAATAATTAAATCCTTCTTTGGAAGATCCAAAAAACAAATTAAACCCAGATGCAATCTAGAGAGAGAGCCAGATAAAAAGCCAAGTTTTTGCTATGGTTTCATAAAATCTCATCCAATAGTTTGAGCTTGCAGAGCCATCCCAAGTCTGAGATTTTATAGAATCATAGAATGGTTAGACTTGGAAGGGACCTTAAAAATCATCTAGTTCCAACCCCCCTGCCATGGGCAAGGACACTTTTCACTAGGCCAGATTGCTCAGGGCCCCATCCAACCTGGCAATATATGTATGTATCTGAATCACTGGTAAGAAGAGATAGCAGTGTTAGCTACTGCCAGATTCCAGATGAAATAGCTCAATACAATGCAAATGCAGATGATCAGCAGGATAAACTCTAGAGCCAGAAGACCAAACATGAAATTCTACTTTTGGGTATTAAAAATCCTCAGGGGAATGTACCTGGTCTCTCACCAGGCTGTATTACCCACTATTGGGTATTGGCCCAGTACCCTGAGAGCTGGTGGCAAATCTCCCACTGAGCTCAGTTCTTCCTTGCCCAGCTGCTGGGTGGCTGCCCAGGCCCTGGACAGGCAGAGAAGAGTCTATGCAAACAGGCTGGGCTGAGCCTGGAAATGGTCCCTGCCATGATGGCACGTGTCCCTGCAGAGAGCTGCTGGGTAACACTGCAGCACCACATGGCCCCTCAGACAGGGAAACCAGGCTCAGCAGCCTCAGCTTTTACATGCCACAAAAATGATGGGAAAAGTGAAACCTACGTTCTTTCCTGCTTGAAACCTAAGATCCATAAAGTAGTGTTTGAAAGCCCTTGGGATCCTGTGGTTCAGAGCACCTCAGTTCTTCCTGGAGTTAATGTCAGTGCATCTCCATCCTGCTGCAGGCTGACTTGCTTTGTGATGGATTCAGTACACATTGTATGAGCATGTGTTATATCAGGCAAATCTTCCAGAAAGGTTACCACTTTTTGTTCCCTTTTTGTTTTCCCCAATTGATATGGTTAGAAAAAATATAGCTCATCCAATATCTGGTAAGTACATAAACCTAACTGCTAATTTGTTCCTCATATTTTTGGAGAACCTCTGCAACTTTGTCATAAAGACAAAGGTAAATGACCACCATTGCTATGAAAACATGGGGTAAATGACCACCAGAAATAGTTGTCAGGGATGACAGTGCTCACTCTACACATGCTGGAGCACTAGCCACAGCCAGAACACCCCTGTTTGTTTGCCTGTGATGTATTTCAGTTTCCTGGCTGTACTGGTGGATGCCACGTAATGCTGGGGGTCAAGTTCACTCCTGGCATAAGTTCAGTGAAATCAAATCATCTGCCTCTGGGTTACTGGTGCTGCACCAGGGACTAATTTGGCCCTTGGTGTTTCATTTCGATCGTATTCAGTTTGAATTAGCATTGATCATTTCACACAGCAGGCAGGCTCTACAAACAGGAGTTTTCTCTTCACCTCCTGCTGTGTGTCTCCCCACATGTCTTCTTCCATCTTTGAAAAATTATTCTCTTTAGTCCTATTGTATCTGAGGGAAGTATTCATCAATGGAGAGAGAAATGTGGATTAGCCTCACATCTGCTCTCCTCCCTGCTATGGAGCGGGGTGACGCTGAGGAGTTTTGCCAAGGGAAGCAGTAGCAGAGAGCACTGTTGATGTAGATAGACGTAAAAAATCTGCCCTGAGGACAGCTTGTCAAATGAAGCCTCCTGTGCCATTAATTACAGTTCCAAGGTGCAGATGAAATATGTATGTGATAGAAGAGGTTTGCCTTTTAACGTATTATTTGAGCAATTTTTTAAAGAGACAGCACCAACCAGACCTTCTCATCACCCACAGAGGGTTTTCTTCTCTTGTTGCTCGTAGACTCGTGTAATTTCATTCCTACAATGAAAGAGTAGTTCTGGTTACACCTCCAAAGACTGACTTCTTCCTGGGAAACCTATGGGAAGGGCTCTAACACTGACAGAGTGTTTGTGGCCACATCAGTTCTCACATCAATATTCAGCAGTATGAGAATAATCCTAAAGTAATTTTATTTGTTAGAGAATTAGATCTAATTAAATGGAACTGCATACAAAATAAAAAAGCATATTGTGAAGAACTATAATTAGGCTCTAGTTAGTATTTTTTTGTTTCATATTACAAGTGTAACCAGGCCTTTGATGAAAACATACCATGACTGTAATGACTATAGGAGTACACTGAGATCTCGGCCAGGGCAGGAGCTCCAGAGACAGGAGCAGTGTGAACAAGTTGTATAATTGTATAATCTCCCACCCAAGGCAGGTTACAAGAGGGAACTTTGCTGTCTACAGAGGGAAACTGAGGCAGGGAGAAATCTAATCTTTGATTAGTGTTAGAGAGGCCATCCCTGGCAGAACCAGGAACTAAACTTAGCCTGCTGAGTCCTGGCAGCAGCAGCCCTTTCCTTGGGACAGGCTGCATTCCTCCCCTGAATACTGCAGAGCAATAAATAGCAGCAAGCAGGGAAAATGGAAAGGAGAGCAGGGAGAGCTCGGGGCTCTCCTGAGATTGGTGATGACCTGGCAGAGCAGTGAAATGGCCAGGGAGGAGGACTCACAGCTGGGGAAGCTGTGCCTCCCTCCTCTGAGCAGTGCAGGATGGGGACAGTGGAGGCAGGAAGGTCAGGGAGGAAGGTGAAGATGACAAAGGTGGCTTTGAGAGGCAAAGAGATGTGTTTTCAGCTTCCTCCTGAGACGGCTGAGCCCTAGAGGGTGTGAGGTGAAGCTCTGCCTGTGGGTCAGGGCATCTGTGGGCACTGGGCCCTGGGCAGGCTGGCTGCTAGGAGCACACCCTGAACCCCTGCAGTGCTACTGAACACCGGCTTGCTTCTCCCTGGTTTTCTCATTTCAGTCATTTCAGCTGCAATGACTTCTTTTTTACCCCCCAGGCTCTCTAGCATCCCCAGCACATCACAGCAGTCCCCCATGGCCCCTCCAGCAGCCTCCACTGCACTACTGCCTGACACTCCAGCCTCCCATTTTGGATCCCACCTTCCTCTTGTGTCTGTGTAACCCTGTCTGTGCAGCTGGCAGGGATAGAGGTGGCACGTGCAGGGCAGCTCTGGGGCTCTGTGTGTGTTGCACGGCCATCCTGGCCACACACAGTGACTGTGGGTCACACTGCCACCTGCCTCTTATGGACAAGTGTGACTCTTAACTACCCCAAGTTCTCCTCTTTAAAGAGTCCCAGATGCTTTCTGAAAGCTGTAGGAACTTTCATGTCCTGTGAACCTCATTTTTACTTGGAGCTAGGAACATGGGGTGAGGATCTATTACCAAAGGCACAGTTGAAATCTTGTTTCTTGAGGAAACAGCAATGAAAAAGAATATTTAAATGGCAAGAAAGCACTGGGACAACATCTGCCTCTAGATAGCTGGATGGGAGTCTTTGTTATTTCAATGCCAAGCACTATGAGCTTTTCCAAAGGCTTAATTTTTATCTGGCAAAGTGTGGCTGGCCTGGCTGTGCCACAGGGAGGAGCGGGGAAGAGAGCCATGACCTTTTAAAAATGAGCAGCCAGATTTCTGAATGCATGTGTGCTGAAAGGAAAAGCTCACTTTGCTTTCTCTCCCTTCCCTTCCCCCACTGAAAAACTCAGCTCAAAGGAAAAAACTTCTCTGCAAATGGAAATACAACTGCCACATTGCCCTTGGCAAGAGAAACTTGACATTTGACCATACGTGGAATTTCCTTAGATGTGGGCTCTGCTGCAAGACAAATTTCTCTTAGGCTTCTGCTGCTTTCTAAATCAAAGGAAAAGAATATCAATGGTGGTTTAATTCTCAGCTCTGCAGCCTTTGGGGTTCTCTGGTCTACTCCATGCAAGTTTAACATCTTGTCATTAATGAGGTTTAGTAACTTTTAAGTGTAATATTGCAATAAAATATAACTAACTCTACACTGATACTGTACTTCAAGAAGGCCAGGATCCCTGATTAGTGCACATTAACTGCTGCAGTGATGTCCTAGGGATGGCCCTTCCACACATCTGGATCTGCTCTGCACATGTAATGATGATTTTATGTGCCAGTCCTGTTGATTAGCTGTAAACCAGGTTTTCAAAAGGCTAACATTCACCTGCTACTTCTAATTCCTGTCATTTCTGTGGATTAATAAAGTGATTGATGAGGAATGGATCTGGGATAAAGCAGAACTATTGGCTTGGGTTTGTGCTGAAGGAGAGTAAAGGCACAGTATGGACAAGGCATCACTGAGAACTGCAAGAAGCAGCCCTGAGGAGTGTGGAGAGGCAGAAACAACCCTGGCTCTGCCCTGAGTCCTTAGATTTGTTTAACTGCATGTGAGAATGTTGGGATTAGTCTCACTGCTCCAGTGAGGGCACAGTGCCTGTGTGCAGGAAAGGCAGAGGGGGAAATTCCATCCCCACGTTCTCCCTGGATCAGAATTGGAGAGGAAGAAGGAAAAAGCAGCTCCATCCATCAAATTAAGAAATTGCAAGGAGGCTTGTCCCTCCAATTTGAAAGCATAAAATGTTTGATCTGGACTTCCTGAATGCCTCCAGCCCCCAGAGCAGGCTGGGACATTTGCTCATGTATTGAAAGAGGCACTTGCTGCAGGACTACTGCATATCTCAAGAATGGTTGTAAGATATTTCAGTCACAGAAGTGATTGCAGTTTACCAGAGAGCAGCCAGGTGGGCACCAAGCAAATCACAAAGCTGCCACAGCTCTGTGGTGATGCAGCAGCTGCAGCCAGGCTGGCAAGTGTCCAAAGGGCACTCCTGGACCAGCTGCAGCACTTCAGTACACTGAGGGTTGGTACACTTTAGTACACTGTGATTTTGGGTAAGTGAGAGGATGTCACACACTTAAAGCCCCGTTTCCAGCAGTCTTGCAGCAGCTGTACCTGTCCAAAACCCCAATAGATCAGCCAGATCACCCCATCCAACAAAAATATTTTTCCATACATTCACACTTTTAATAAGAAAGAAGAATAAAGGTTGCTACACCTTTCATGAACATTGAATGAAAACAAAATTTTTTTCTCTTTTATTTTTTTTATAACAATAAGCAAATTAGACTTCCATGTTTGCAGGCAGCACTCCAAACTGACTGATTTAGTGAATTCTTTCCTTTGCCTCCTGTGGAACAGGGGCCAGGCTCACCTACCACCATGCCACAGACTGACAGGATGACCCCAAGGAAGTCACTTAACCCCCTTCCAGGATTTCCCCATCTCCCCACTGGCAGGGGGGGATTCTGATTCCTGTCAGGAGCCTGAGCTCAGCTCCAAGGCAGTCCCTGCTCTGCATCTTAGCCCAGGCTTGCCACCCTCAAACCCAAGAGTCTGACCACACCGAGGCAGTCTTGAATTTCTTCGTGAGGCAGCTGGAGATGCCTGTAGTGAAAAACATCAATATCAGAAAACCTAAAGCAAATCTATCCTGTTTTCAATGAAAACAGTTTGAAAAAACTACTTATGTGCTATTTAAGCAGTCACAAGCAAGCTTTCCTTTTACCTCAGCAACATGCCTCACCCACAACGTGACTTAGAGAGGTTACTTAAGTGGTAATAATCTGCTTAATTCACTATTCCCAAGGAGTCTTGTCCTCTTTTCAGAAATTGCCAACAAGGTCACCATTTCCGTTAATTGTGACTTTGTTTATTATAAGACGGAGGCGGTTCCAAGTGACTAAGGATGGAAACTCCTCCCAGATCATTCCTGCTGTCAAGCACTAGTGAGGAATGTTTGCAGAAAAGCAAATGAATGTGGGTTGTAAAGGACACCATGTTACAAACTTCATAGACACTCTAATGAATAATTTTCCCTGCTGTTTGCCTCTGATTCCATTATCAGTTTCTTAATCAATTCTGTCTCCTAGCATGGTAGACCTTCACTCAGTGTTCTGGGGACAGCAGTTGCTTTGCTAGAGAAAACCAGCTGGACAATTATCGGATCAGATCTCTCTGGTGCTCTGTTTCTGTTGCTGGTCATTCCCAAAAACATAGTTTGCTCCTGTTCCAAATTTGGGATGAAAGCGTGATCTCTTAGTTACCTCTTGTGGTTAACCTTGGCCAGTGACAATTTTAACATCTTATTTTCAGCCTGATGAAAACATCTTTCTATGCTTGACATAGAACAGAGCAGGGAGAAAGTCTTGGAGATGAGAATGGAAATGAGATGTATTTTGTCTGAAGGTAGGACTGTGTTTGGCTGTTGTAAATACTCTGCCTTGGTTATGTGCTCTCTGGGGCTGCTCCTAGTAAAGGTAGGTGAAGGTGTGATCTCTCCCTGACCTGCAGTGGACAGAGGATGCTTTCACTCCTTCAAAGCAAATTTCAGAGTTCCTAGGATGAGGCAACAATTCAGTGTGGCTGACACCTCACCTTCCTTTATCACCAAACTGATATCCTTGATCACAGACAGCTGCAATTAGTCCCCAGAGCACTGATAGTACATGATGAACTCTGTGGCTTTTGCCTTCCTAAAGGATGACACTCTGCCTCTGTAATTGCTCTCAAGATTTCCCAGCTCTGAAGCCTTTGTCAGCTAACCCTAGATATACAAGCTGTCTAGGGAAGTTATTGATTCCTCTTGTCTCCACCTCCTCCCTGCCCAGTTAGACTGATTTATAGGAATTTTGGTAGGAGCCACTAAAATCCTGGCAGAGCTCATTAATCTGTGAATCTTTTAAAGACTTCTCTCCTTGCAGAGACCATCTGTTTGCCTGAGTGCTATTTCTGCACCTGCCAAATCAGGTTTGCAAGACTCTCACCTTCTCCTCAAACCCACCACATGATAATGTAATATTTACATTCAGGGCTTGACACTTTTTCCTACCAGATCTGTGCAGAGCAAATGCAGCTTCACTCATTGTGCAAGACTCAAACCCAGTGAAATAAACAGGAATAATGCCCCTAAAACCAAAAGCAGCAAGAACAGACGGATTCATATAATTTCTCTTGGCTTGTTATGTTCACTGGGAGACAATTCAGTAACACCTGAAACCTCTGCAGAGGGAATGCCAATAACTGTAATTACAGCATGAAAATCTACCATGTATTGATGGGAAAAGAGCTTTGGCCTATGTCCCCTGTTCTGGGTGGCTCCTGCAGAGCTGGCCAGCAAAGAGCCACTCACGTTCGTCAGCAGCTGCCAAAAGCTGGGCTCGTGCTGTCATGCTCACCTTTTCTCCAACCTTGTGCAAATGCATCTCACTTGAGTGCCATAGCAGGCTCATTTTGGCTCAGTGTGTCAAAAGACATTGTCAGCAAGAACTGTGGCAGCTCAGAAGCCAGTTTTTTCTTTCAAATGCAGGTTTTTTGTTTCTTCACATCATTGCAGTGGCCTTTCATAACTCCCCCCCAGAGAATGCAACCTTTTATAAATTAGATGGGATGAAAATGCCACCAAGATTCAGACTATCAATGAATTTCTTCTTCAAGATAAATCCTCTTCTGAATCTTTGATCTTTTTTTTTTTATTTACTGTATATTTGCACATTTGCATAAAGTGTTTTCTCTGTGAGCCAGCAGTTATCACTAGTAAGGTTCACATTTCTTGGAGATAGCTGGAATTTCTTCTCCATTTTCTTTTTGAATGTGCAAAATTATTTTCCCTGCTGCTGAATTGGTGTCACCTGACATAGCTAATCTTCTAATCTTCTCTCTGGGGTGACATCAGAGGAGATGATGGAGACATTTCCTTTCTTGAATACAAAGCTCAGATTCAATTTTTACTAGTGAAAATCTTGCTGATAACATAAAAAAAAAATAGAGATAAATGCAAAATTATGACATGCCTACTTATTTTTTGGGGGGGGGTGCTATTACTTTTGTATTTATTGCTTCCTAGAGGGCTGTTTTAGCTGTCAGCTGTATCTTGCCTATTGCCTATTTTTACTCATTCTTCCTTCTCTGGATGAACCCACATGAGATCTTGTCAGAGCATCAGCTCCTCTTGAAGTTGCATTATTACACTCCTCATCCATCAAGTTGAAATGTGAAGAGAATGTGTCAGAAAACAATAACGAAATAAAATTCCAATTATTGGGACTTCCTGGGCGCTCTGCTTCTCACTGAGCCTGGTTGCATTTCCTTCTGCTGGTTGCTGTACAGACGTTCAAGCCCATCTGGCCAGCAGCTCACTTCTCTGCTGCATGTACTCATGGCACAGCACCCCACTGGCCCTGAATTTGGCCCATTAACCCCATATGTACATCTGGCACCTCACCAAGGCCCTGTCAGTGACTCAGGAGATGTGGGGCTGACAATGGGGCTGGTGGTGGCCAGCCAGCATGCTCCCCTCTTGCTTCTCTGCCCTTTAACTGGGTGCAATCCAAAAGCTGTGGTTAAATTTACCCCTTGCATTAGAGGACAGAAAGGCACATTCTATCCCCATGACTGCAGGGCTTTTCAATGGGGGGAAAAAAACGTGTCTTATCTAACAAATACCTAACATTTTGGGCTTTTCAGGGCTCTGAGAGAAGGTCATTCACATCCTGATGCCAACCTGCTTATATCAGCCTGCAGTTTCTCTTCTAGCCCTGTCCTTCCCCTCCCCCTCCCCGGGCTGTGAATCCTCAATACACAACAGTCAGAAATCTCTTCACAGGCAGGAAAAAACCCAAGGGAATTTGCATAAATTAGAAGGGAGATGTGCATTTCAGCCATTCTCTCTTTAAACTGCGTGGAAATCACGCTGATGGGAGATACAAATGCCTGCCGAGGCGGGCAGTAAGGCGCTTGCTTCAATCTCACGGAAAATTGCAGATTTAATAATCAGACCTGACTTGGTTAGCTAAAGAAATAATTCTCATGATTTCCCTCTGTCAGGAGAGAGAAAGGCAGAGGGAAGCAGAACAACTCACCCATGCCCCTACAGCAGTGCTGAGCTTAGCAAAGCCCTTCCACCAGTAATGTCAGCAGGTAGCCAGAGTCTGGCAGGGCCTGAGATCCCATCCCTGTGGGTAGCACAGCTCTTCCTGTGAGGTTTGGATGAGGCTGGCTCCATCCATGGCTGAGCAAGAGGAAAGTCAGCAATAGCAAAAGCTCTGGTTCAGCTGGGAGCTTTCAGGTGGATCAGGCTCTTTTCACAGTCAGATTTGTGAGTCAGTCAGGTCATGGGGAAAATCATGACCTCCTCATGGGATTTAAAATCTTAAAGCCCAGATTTTCCACAGTATTTAAGCACTTAGATCAGGCACAGATCAGATGGGATGTGTAAACATGTAGATGAGAAACAAAGTCCCACCACATGTCTTACTCGTGTAGGTGACAGTATTTGCTCTAAGGCGACTGTGTACTTGTGCCATGGTAGGTGCCCTGCACCCAGGTTTCCCCAAATATGCCCTCTTTCCCCAGGCATATCAGCTCAGCTCCAGGGCTTTTGTATCTCAAAAGCCCTTTCCACTGTCAGGACTGGCCTTGAACATATCCAGGGATGGGAGATCCACAACATTCCTGGGAAGATAATTCTTCCTGGAAATCTCCAGAGAGGGGACACCATAGCAAGTGCTTAAGTATTTCAAGATGCATCAGGAAAATGCAACTGTCTTCCACAGGACTAAACGGTCCAGGAAAATCTTTTTTAGGAAATACTCAGTGACTTCCTTCCATACATTGCATTTACTACCCCACTCATGGTACTTGTCATGGATTTATGCAGATAGCTGTCTGTCAGGGAGTAGAATGAAGCAGAGAGATTTATAAATGGTTCTCTCTGCGTGTTGAGGGAAAGCATCCTTCAGGTTCCTTGGAAAGCCTAAGTGAGAGCAGTTATTGGCAAACATTTAGCCCATTTGTCACATTAGTTTAATACCTGCTGAAATAATATGCGTTTTACCTCTCACCCTTTATTGTTTATTTCTATTTTTGACTTTTGCCTTTTTTGACATGAAAGATGCCAGGCTTATTCATAAATGCCCAAAACTTTCTCTGCCAGACTTAAGTTTTCCAGGCCTGCTCTTTTTCCAGGAGCAAACATGGCTCTTCTCTTTTCAGGCCGAGAAACAGGGGAAGCTAAAAGAAATACTCTGTTTTTATCAAAGAAAAAAAAAAAGTCTTATAATTTATCAAAACCCAGCATTATAGCTAAAGTATCCAGGGATCAAAGCTAATTTTTTGATTGAAGTATCCACATCAAAAGAAGATGTTTGTTTGTGAGTACTGTTGTAAGAATTAGGTCTGATTTGTTCAACTTTTGACCTGCTTTGGTGTTTCACTGAAGAGCTCTCCCAAGGACAAATCCTAGTAAGGGCTCTGGCAGATGAGCTTTTGCCAGCTTTGCTGTAATAGTTTAAGACGTATTTTCCTTTCCCCTCAGTCTTCTCTGCTGGCTTCTCTGCCCCTCTCCCAGAAGATGCTGACCACCTGCAGCAGACGTGGCCATGGACAATGTAATGGGGGTTACTGAGGCAGAGGCTTCTTAAATTCCTTTTGGAGGATGAGATAGAGCTGAGACACCAGTCTGGGATTTGGCGTGCCTTCCCTGCAGGCACTTGTCCAGCTCTGCTAGAGGGCTCTAACCTTCAGTGGAGGAGCACCAGCACACAGCTGTGAGAGGTAACTTCAAAACCAGCTGCAGCTGTTTGCTCAGAATACAAGGAGGAATGGTGAGCCCTTAATCCTGCAAATACTTATGCATGTGTTTATAACTGTGAGCAGTTCCAGGAACTTCAGTGGGGCTTGAAGTTAAATTGGCACGTAAATGTTTGCAAGAGCTGGGAGCCTGCATTTTCACAGGGTCGAGCTAAGGAAGCTTTGATTCTCACACATTGGAGCAATATGTTTCTACAGTCAGATGACACTGCAAGAAGAGTCCCCCTGTCTGGTTTAGGCCTTCTTCCTTTCCCAGATCAAGACCAGACATCTCCACGACTGCCAGAATAGCTAGTGGCCACTCCTTGGCTCTGTGGGCGGCAGCAGGAGGGAAAGGTTAGGCATGATGCCCTGCAGTACTCCTCCTTGTACAGCCTCTTTGGCAGAGGCCACAGCCTGAGGCTCTGCTTGTCCTCAGAGCTGCCCTCCAGGTGAGCCTCACACCAGTGAGTATCTCCATGTGTGCTGCATGAGCAGATCGAGAAGCAGGCACTGACAAGGGCTGCTCTGACAGAACTGTGCCAACAGATCCTCATGCTGGCCAGCCCCAGTAGCCACCAGACACTTCTGGCTCTACTTGCCCAACCCTGTGTAGGCAACCCGAGGAATGGTTTTGGGAATATGTCACAATCTACTTTTGCAGCTATTTTTGCTTATTAGTCAGAGGCCTGACATCCTGAATTGAGTCCATGGCTAGCTGTGCTGCTGAGTAACCAGCAGAGTATAAAAAGGCTTCTCTTCAGAGAGAGCTCAGGCAGAGCCAGCAGTGTCAGCCTTTGGGTGCTTAGACTGAAGCATCTGAGTAAAAACAGTCCACATTTTTCAGAGGTGCTGGGCATCCTGAGCTCCTAGTATACTTCATGTAATTTATGGGTTTTTTTTCTTCACGGCATTTTGAAGAAAGGTATTCCTGCTGGCTCATTTCCCCAGGGGCTATGTCTGGCCACATGGTCTGGAAGTGCTTCCCAGAGAATCCCTCCATGGATCCCCCCCTTGACTCCTCGCAGCCCTCCCTCTGGCTCTGGGTCCAAAACCCGACATTTGTGAAGGGCTGAGTCAGGCAAAGCGCAGACTGTTCCCGACTGTTCCCAGGAGAAAAAGTGGCAGCAGATCAGCACCCCCCGGGTGCTGAGGCTCCCACCAGGTCCTGCACGTCTCTGCCAAGCCCAGGCTGGCTCTAACGCTGCCAGAGCCTTTGCTTGCCCTTCATTAAGGTGCCTAATGAGCACACCAGTGTGCAGGGGTACTCTGCACTGACTGCGAGTCTGGGAATCTCATATCAAACAAATCCCACACAAACATTTTCAAAGACTAAAAAAAAATAACTTGTAGGAGCAGCCACTAAACTGGCATTAAAGTGGCATGTTTTAAGCAAGAAAAGTCACGAAGTTACCGAGAAATCTGCACTCACAATATTATTATAAACTATGAAACAGCCTTTAGCAACAGCGTCACAAAACAATTTCTCAGATAGTACGATATAAACAAAGACCATTTTTCCCCTTCCTCCTTAAAGAGATACACCCTGGCTTCTGCCCCCTTTTCCAGCAGTGTTTGTGCTCGGACCCTGCAGAAGGAGAAGGTACAGAGCAAGATGCCAGAGCCCATCCCCAGCCCAGCAGGTCCCCCCGCAGCCCCCGGGCAGCAGGAGAGCCCCGCGGGGTGGCTCCCACCACCAAGCCCACCGCGCAGCAATTAGCTCTGTTCTCCCGCGAGGGTTTGCGGCTTAGCTCTTAAAAGCAGTTTCATAAATATTCGATGGCCTTTCCGACAGGGTAATGTGCCTCTGTGACATTAAAGAGGAAACTCTGCGAAGGGGAGGGATGACAACAAATTTATCCACCAATAGCACACTCTTTTGGCACAAAAGCACATTCTTATCTTTACATCCCATAATGAGAAGGCAGGGACGGGACTGTTGCTACAGCTCTCTGGGTGGGTAGATGTGGAGTGCAAGAGAAGGGTGGCTGTAAACTGTTAGATATTTTCCCCCTTGCCTTTGCAAAGAGAAGGACCCGCGCTTGCGGTCCTGCAGTGGTTTTCCTAAGCCCCCGGTGAGGAGGACTTCTCACGCGATGTCAGACTGCGAGGGACTGCCTGTGGGTAAGCGCCAGATTTATATTTACCCCAGTGTCCTGCCGACTGGCTCACATTCTCAGATTGCAAAGTCACACGCGAAGCCGCTTGCTTTCGAAGGGAGCCGGAGCCGCAGCAGGGAGAGGAGAAACTCCCTGAAACCACTGCAGATCCTGGTGCGGTGCCTTAGAGTCCGCGGTGGAGGGCTGCTGAGGGTGGTAATGCCTGGATTTTCTCAGAAGGCACAGGGCTGGGCAGGAGGAAGGGTTCTGGAATTCAGACAGATGGGCTGAAGTGTCGGTATCCGTAGTGATGATGGTATCGGTGTGTGGAGCATTGAGCTCACCAAGGAGAGTTTGTGGGGATGGGTGCTGCAGGACCAGGCAGTGTGCGTGCCCTGTTTGTGCCTTGATAAACCTTCCTGGATGGTAACGGACACAGCAAGGGCAGATAAATGTAATGCAAAGGGTTTATTTGCTGAAAGGAAATAGAAATGTACATTATTTTAAAAATAAGTGCATTACACCCTTTGCCTGTATTTGGGAAGGAATCCTTTACTAGAGCTTAGGGCTGTATCTGTCAAACTTCACTGAGCAGAAAAGCATGACAGCAAGAAGCATGTTTTTCAGCTGGTTTTTTAAAAACTTCTATAGGAACTGTAAATATTATCTAGGCTGCCTGTACAAAAGGAGGCTCTTGTCAAAATGATAGCCTAATTCTCTGCCAAGGCATTTTACTAATAAAGAGATGGACTACTGGAAACACCTTTTATTTTTTCTTTTGCCACGGCAAGCATTTATCTTTTCACATGTATATATACAACATGTACTGTGTAGCACTCCTGTTCCATTGGTCTGTGAAGGCTGTGCATCAAAGATGAGGTTCTGGGCTAAAAAGTGAGGCTGGAGAAGAAGAAGGCTGCTGCAGTGTTTGTCTTTTTTCCTCCTCTCTCTGCTTCCATTTTACAGAGCAAATCCCAAGTCCAAAACTCATGAGCGCACTCATAACTAGAGTGGAAAAATATAAATTATGTATATGGTGCAGAGTGAGCTGCACCATGCACAATTTCCTCGGCTGTTGCTATCAGCTAAAGACAGGAGAGATGAAAATGGGTATTTCCTGCTTACCTGCTCAAATGGGTGAACTGTTAACCAGCAAAGTTTCGCTTCTCCAGGCTTTGATTTTAAGGGCCTGGCCCCAGTTTGCTTATTAAGCACTCTGAGTTGTGGGTTGGCTATTTCAGGGTGACAGTATCAGTATCAGCTGGCATCTGATATTAATGATGAAACTGATATTGAGAGTGTATGGCATCTTGTGTGCAGGAGTTACTGATATCTCAATTACCTATACTGCTGAAAGGACCTTTGAGTTTTCTTCCAGAAAAACATTCATGGATGCTTTGAGGGAAGGAAACAGTTTTCTATGGGCAGGCATGAAAATTAAAGTGATGTTTAGACGTCGATCAGAAATGTGCCAGCATACAGAGAGCAAAGGTTTATTTCTCCCTGTTCCCCCAATTCTCCCATGCTGCCCAGCCCTGCTTCCAGGCCAGCTTCCAGGAAGCAAGGCTCACCCTGCCCCATGCCAGACACAACCAACCTGTCACAAGGGACACCTGGTTCATGGACCTTGCAAAATATTCTGGTTCCTGTACTTACAGATGTATGGATGCATATATGCATATAAAAATATGCACAAAATGAGCAGTAGACAGAGAAATGGTGGTACTCCATCAGAGTTATTAAGCAATCTTAGTGAACCAGTTGCTGACAGCTTGCTTTTCATGTCAAGGAATTTTGAAATAATTCTCCTTGTGGCTATTGCTCTTTGACTAGCTAGGTCAAAGTTTAAAACTTTAGCAGTTTAAAACTTAACACTCCACAAAAAGAGTTGCAAAAAATCATCATCAAACTTTCTAATACACTGATTAGTGTTCACTAGTGCAGAACTGCCCCTTTGCTGAATCCAGTGAGCATAGCAAGGCTGGAACTGTACTTCTAAAATCCTTGGTTTTGAATGCAGCCAGATAATACAGCTAAAAAGTGCAGTGACAGATGTCATTAGCACTGCAATGTGGCTGCAGTCCAGAGCCCTGCTTCTAACACAAACCCTACAGCCCTGTGCATGTGCCCGTGTATACACATGCACACAGCTATAAATAAGTTTAGCCAAAGCACAATATTAGTGTCAGGTGTATGTACTGCTTCAGTAACCTCTTTGCAAAGGGTATGCCTCACAAACAACCTGGAGAATTGCACTTTGTAGTTACAGGAAATTAATGCCAGAGTTTTTAGACTGCTTTCAGCCTACACAAGAATGTAGCAGGAACAGCTGTGTAATTGTTGCCTCAGAAAAGCAACTTGGGGGGAATGGCTGAATACAATCTTTTACTTAAATAGCTGGATACGGACGGCTTGATACACCAATAACTTTTCAAGAGATGTTATTCAGTAAGAGTATCCTACTTCAGTGCTGGAAATGGTTATGCAATTTTTCACGATGAAAGCATTGGGTGTTTTTAAATTACTGGTTTCTGTTTAATTCCAGCATGGCTGCACCCTTTCAGTGTTGTGGAATGGAAAATTAAACATGTGATGCAAACAAAGTTTCATTTTGTTGTTTGAATGTAGTACAGAAGATATAAAAAATGCCAGAGTGCAGATTACACGTAAGCAAGTGTACAAGCATTTTGGATTGAATTCATAGCAAAAAAAAGGCATTTGAAAACCTTTTGAGATTTGAAAGTGAACAGAATTACACAAATAATTTCCCATTGTCATACAGGGAGATAAAGAAAGGAAGATCAGTCACTTCAAGGCAAATTCGCTCCTATTTCTTCCTCATTAGCAATTATTGACATACAGATGCTATCCATTAGTGCCAGCTACATGGATTTCTTGTCACTCCTACAAGCAGATAAAAGAAAAGCACATCAATTATTTAAGTGCTTCCCCTTGTGTGTATTATTTTTCTCTTGTAAGGAGTTGTAGTTCAGTCTCTGAACGACTGAACAGCTTTTCATGCACCCAGCATTTTGATTAGGAATATATGAGTCATGATGGTTCTGGTTCTTAACACAAACCTTTTGACTTCAGAAAAATCTCTGAAGTCATGCAAAGGTTCTTCAAGTGTCTATTTTCTTTCTTTCCCCTTTCAGCCACAGACTGACTTGAATAGCATGGGTAACTTCGTGTGGATAACACCACTGTTGAAATAACACAGGGTATTGAGCCATAACAGATGAAGATTATAATGCTGAAGAAGAACACCAGGAGTCTCATATATGCATACTTTCTCTGTTATTTACTGCAACAGGGCTAAGGAGGGAAGAAACAGAATTGATGTAGCTTGTTCTGCAGCAGGTGGCATGTGAATCTAACTGAATTTCCTTAAAATTCCTCACAAACATTTATTGGCCTTGTTTCAGCAGAGAGGAAGCAAGACTTTTCATCTGAAGTATGTTCCTGACTCTTTAGCTAAATACTTCCTTTCAGAGCTAAAATTACATATTTCAAACATGTCTTTAAGACAGACTGGAGCCAGTTGATAAAATTGGTGCTTTCAGAACTAGGACATCCCAGAAAAATGTGGGAATTTAGATTTCCTGAAATTCAACACATTCTGCACTGTCATGGGGAGTCCATTTATCTCAGCCAGAGAGGCTGTTAGTGAGCAAGGCCTTCAGCTCCCATGCTGGGCTGTCTCTAAACAGCCACTGGGAATAAAATATGGCCCATGTACATTTCTGTAACAAAAAATCATGACTCAGCACATGCATGAGCACTACTCCTGTCAAATAAAATTGCCCCACTTTCACATACTCATATTAGCATAGGACTATGCTTGAAATTAGCATTGCATTAGATTTGGTAAAGAATGTCCATCTTTTTGCAGGCAACTCCATGTTTCCCTTAGGGGTGGAGCACCACTTCTGCATCACAGTTTGCAGGGTGAGACCCCCAGTAAAAGGCAACAGCCTGAAATCACCTTGCAGAGTGGCTGTGCAGACTGCAGTTAGTGCTCAGGGATAAGCAGAGAAGTGGGAAGGTTTTTCCAGCATATCAAGCCAGTTACCTGCTGTGGCTTAGGAATGAAATGGCGTGGCTTGAGCATGTCAAGGGAGAGGCCTGCAGGATGAACCATAACTCCTGACTGCACTGAACCCACGAGCACTGGCTTGCATGCTCAGAGCTCCCCAAGAGCATCCCCCTGCCAGGGGAAGGTGAACTCAGGGTGCTGGGGTGCTGAGAACCTGGCAAGTATTATTTATCAGGGCTTGTGATGGATAAACACTTCATAGAAATTCTAATCTTTGTGTATGTACCCCTTGGCAAACTCATTTCCTTTTGCATTTGGGCAGTCAGTTTAGGAGATGAATGCTAGCTATTAGAAGCAGTCACACATTTTCCAATAGAGTGTTCTTTCATCACAAAATACAGATGTTACTAATTCAAAATGCAACATTTTGTTGACAATTTCAATATATTAATACATTTCTAAAGATCACATTTTTGAAAATTGAAATTAAGTAGGAGCAAGACAGAAAGCCTTTGGATGCTCAAGTAAAATCAAATCAAATATAATGTCTGGGAGTATTGCCCCAGTTTGATGAAAATAGAATTAAAATACCAGAATTATCTTGGCAGCTGGGAGTTCTCCTTCCAACCAGCTCCGTTGCTCCTCCAGAAATTCCATGTGTCCTCAGTCTGTCCAAGCATTGCCTTGAGCACTGCATTCAGGGGCAAACACTGATGATGATGATGATGAAGCAATCATTATGGTTTAAAGCTTTACAGAGGGTTTGGAACACGAAGATCAGACAACCACACAAGGAAAAATGAGTGACTCTGGTGCCCCAGAAATCCATGTTTTGCAAGAAAAACCCCAGAAGTAGATTTATGGTGATGAACAAGCCCCATGGAGACACCAGGTTGGGACCCTGCCAGATGTATGCCTGGAAGGCCCTCTCTGTTCAAACAGTATTTTAGGACAGCCCCATGAGTCAATATATTCAACCTCCAGTCCATGAAGAGTTAAAATCATCTGGGTGCAGCCTTCACCTGCTTCAGAGGCTGGTGAGGGCTGAGCCTCGGTTAAAGGGTGAGGAGGAGTTGCACCTTCAGAGAGGATTTTCAAAGCCTTGGGGCTGTATGGCTCAACTGTGGTCTCTTCCCATGGACCTCCTCAGATGTTTTGTTGAGGAATAAAGAGCTTTTCTATTTGGGAGGAATCTGAGGCCTCCCAGACCACAAAGCAGTTGTTTCAGTGCTGAGAAAGGGAGAGAGCTGGGAGAGAGACAGAGGGCAAGGAGCAACTCCACATTTGTACTTGGGCAAAATGCCACAAATGGCAAAGTCTTTGTCATCAAAAGCAAAGATGAAAGAAGGTGATCTCTGTTGCAGCCCAATATTGAGGAGTTCTCAATAGGAGTTCAGCCTAGCTTAAGCAAACTTAGTGTACCTGTACATAGCTGTGTAGTACAACACCCCTCTGCCACTCATAAAGTTATTTCTGACAACTAGCTTAAAAGTTTGCAACCTCTGGAATTAAAAAAAAAATTACAAACTCTGTTGTTAGCTCTGTTTTGCTCCTCCAACATGAGTGTCCTGTCCCTTAGGTTTGGTGGTGGTTCAGTGGGAGCTGACTGTGTCCCAGGAGTGTCCTGAGCATAGGCACTGGGTTAGTCTTCATCTCCAGCCTCTGCCTTTAAAGTAGCAAGTGAGGTTTCCTTCTAGACTAACTAGACTAGAACTAGACTACTACTAGACTAGTCTGACTATTCAGCTGGCAAGCAGAGCCTGTGCCAGTATACTGCTTTTCTGAAGCAGAATGTGAGTATGTGTGCTATGTGCTACAAGGCTTCAAGTTGGGGTATTTGACCTAGCAGGCATGTTAACATCCATTTTCACAAGAAAATGTTTTTGTTTGTTTGTTTGTTTGTTTTCTTTGAGGAGGGGTGCTGAAGGAGGAGAGCTCTTTCAGGCAGTCAGTAGAGGCAGTAGTAGTTTGCATGAACGTTTGCTGCTGGGATGGTGGTTAAGGATCTAGTTAGGAAATACAGAAGATGCTACATCTTTCCCAAGCACTCCTCCCCTCCTCCCCTATTCCCCAATGGGAGGATTTCCTTATCTGCAGAAGTACTTGGAAGCTGTAGTGTGTCCCAGGGTCTGTGAGCAAGAGCACTTGCACTGTACAGCACATTTCTGAACAGTCTTTATGTTTGCAATAACTTAAGGCATGCAGAAAACAACCAGTGTGTTTTTTCTTCTCCTCTCCTCCATCCCTCATAACATCTGCAGTATTTCCAACATATTCTGTGTTAAGCCATCAGCATTTAGAAGCCATAATTGCATTTAACAACGTCTGGAGCCTTCTTGTGCTACAGACGTCTTATATAGGCAGTAATTTAGAGGGTGGGGCCCCCTTCCCTTCCTTTGCCTTTCAGACTCCAAACTGAATGCTCAGTGTGCCCTCCCAAAAACCTGGTGAGTGTCCAGTCCCTCATCATCATATTCAGTTGCTTCTCTGTCCCTGTTGTTTCTTTCCTTACAGACTGTGATCAGCTCCCTCTCCATACACTAGTGGTTTCCACAATTAAACTTGTAACATTAGGGATTACCTTACATCTCAGACCTCCTCTAAAACTTACATAAAAGACTGTCAAGATCCCCCAAATACTTTCTTCCTAGTGGGAAAGAAACTCTGGGGCAGAGGAATGGGCTCCTGACAAATGCCAGGTGCTGGGCATGGACAGGTTAATAGCACCCAGGATCAGTTCCCTGGAGGAGTCCTGGGTTTCATGGAGCAGCTGAAGTCACCGTTGAGTCAGCAGGGCACACGGGGACTGGTCATAGCTGCTCTTTGGCTCTGCACACGGTCTGTCAATCACACAAATTGCTTTTGGAAGAAACGCAAGCCCCTGCTTGGAGGACTCCAAACTAGGCTCAGTAAAATGGTTGTGACCCTTGAGGAATCACAACAAATTCCAAGGAGACTTTAGGAAGTCAGTGCTGTCTCCATCACAGAAAACAGGGAGCATTTCAGAGAGGTGCCAATGGCTGATTTATCTCAGGGAGTTTTTCCACACTGCCCAGGTGGGAACCCCCCAGCACCACATCACTGCTCTCAGCGCTGCTCATATGGCTCAGGTTTCCACCACTTCAGTGCTCCTTGGGAGAACACAGGCTCATCCCCATGAGGTATCATGAAGGCATGAAATTGAGTTTGGAGAGATGTTTGAAAGGTTTAGGCCCAAAATCCCCTCATAAATCCATTGACACTACCTGCAAACTTAGTATTTCCTGTGGTTATCACCTGTCTCGCAGACAAATATACACTTACACACCTATCCTTTGTGTTGTGTTCTTTGTGGAGCTGCAGGATATGCTCTGGCTTTGCAATCACACAGTGCACCCAGAACACTTCCCAGTGACTAACACAGTTACTGTGAAAATGCTAAAATCCTTACTACTGAACCAGAAGGTGAAAACCCCTGCAGTCAGACAACTTGCCTGAAGAGGTCTGCTGAGGAAATAAAGAAATAAAGAAAAAAAGCACACATGCGAAAAAAGACCTGTGTGTGAAACATCTGAGTAAAATACCTGAGTAATTTTTCACAGAGATTCAAAAATCTAAAGTGGTGACAACAAGCTGAGCATCTCAGGTTGCACTTGATCATGTGATTATGAAGGACTTGACTTCAGGTTAAACTTATAATTTGCACATCTCCCACTCATGCTTTGGGACCATGACCCAGATTCTTTGAAATCAAGCCTTTCCATTCAGTCCAATGAATTAGGATCACAACTCTCAAAAATCTCAGAAATATCTTTATCCCCCTGACCCATCAGTGCAAATTGTGGCTGGGTCAGTTCAGTTGTTCTCCTTAGACCAGCAGCCTGAGCCCTGTGCTGTGTGGTTGGTGAGATTTGCTGGGTGAGGCCCCACCAGCAAGCACTTGTGGTGCATGGGAAGCACCAGGCATTAGTCAGACTTTGTCCCAGCACAAATTGCTCAGAGAAATGTGTTTATATTTGCACTAATTAAAACTTAGTGAATGTTTTGTATAACCCCTACTGAAACATTATTAGATACGACTCAGCAATAAGTCACACAAAGAGCCACGGGTGCAGAATTATTCAGAGTTTATGTGTGAGAGACTGAGGCACATCAAGATTAAGCCAAAAACAGTTCCCAGTGTTGTGGGTGTGTAACTGGAGATGCCAAGGAGCTCTTCTTTCAGAGACCCAGCACACCACTGTATTTCACATATTCAAACTCCATTGGCAGCTGTGAGCACTGGGCATGTCCATAAATCAGACCTGGTGTCTCTGATCCAGTATGAGGAGATCAGGAAAATGCCACTAGTGACCATTTGGGAAAACCTGGGTTCCCACAGTTGCTCCATGGACCAACTCTTCTCCCTTCAAGAGCTGCTCTGCAGCTGAAGCACAGATGCAATGCAGGTCCCAGCAGAACTTTTCAAGCTAACTTAAACTGAAATTGTCCTTCATCTTCCTGGAATGGTATGCTCTACCATGTTCAGTATCTTCAACAGGTGAATCTAGGATATTATGATAAACAGCATATTGGAAACACATATATAATAAAATACAAGATACTCGGACACCTCATAACTAGATCTCTAGCAATAAGTATACTTGTTATAATTGTAACTTGATATTTCACCAATTGCTTGGAGATGCTCTGCAATGTCAATAGCCTCACACACAAACACTTCTGATGCAGGCAACCTGTCTTTGGGACACTAAATCTGTCATTTTCTACAGCTCTTTATCTCAGAGGCTCCCAAGTTCATCTTGTTGCTATAAGTCAGCTGGCCTTCTGACACCCATATGACTTAGGCATGATATTGCAATCTCTTAGTGCTGGAGGCATATGGACCACATGTGGAAAGGATTTTGAGAAGGAAACTATTATTTCCTGCATCTATCATAAATTCCAAATGGTATATTCAGGCATAACTGTTCAAAACCAGACAGTGCATTGATGAAATGGAAACAATTTATCTGGGAAATCTCATCTAAACTGTTTGATTATTCTTAGTGGTGCCAACTCTTTGATGTTTATCATGAGCCTCTTAAGACTTGTTTTAATTTTTTTTTCCTAAAGCCAGGTTTCTTGGGTCATGATTTTTTGGTGGTTGTCAAAATGTCTATGCACTGTCCATTTTCACCCAGTCAGCAACACATGGGGCTTGTTATGCCACTGGAGAGTGGGGATTTTTTTGCAAAAATGTTTTGGTCAGGTATTTAAACATCCAAGGCTTAGGGAGAAGCATCATGTGGGAAAGTGTGAGAGAATATGCAATGTCTGGAACGGATATGGCAAACTGAGGCATACAGTGCTCACATATGTAGGATGGTGAATATTGTTTCTCTAACAAAAGCTGTCTTTTTAAACAACAACCACATTTCTGCATGTTTTCATTTTGAGTCATTTAATGAAACAATTGCAAAACTCCAGGGAAAGCATTCAAGCTGCTCACAGTTTTTCACAGGAGGAATGTTTGTTTTCTCAGCAAACTCCTCTCCTACAATTATTTGGTTTCTCCAGATCTTTGGGGAGCATCCTGGCACACAAAGGAGCTGGAGAGTCTTTTTTGCTGTCCTTTACTATTCTCTGCCTACTCTGATGTCCAATAAAGTGGGAAGAGTAAGAAGACATCTTCACCATTCTCCCACTACACTGGAAGGAGAAAACCACTGAAAATTGACCAGGTGGCACATTTTTGTTGAGGCATGGTGAGTCTCACTCCCTACTGTAGGAGTTTCCCTGCTCAGGCCAGTCAAAACATAACCAGCACCAGCAAGGATCCAGCATAATTTTGGGCTTTGAGGATGAAGAGAGATCATCACACCCTGAGAAAAAGCATCTCCCTGCTTCATTCTGCCATTGGAATTCCAGCAGGACAAAGCTAGTTCCTGAAGCAGCACGTGTGCTCCTGTGCCATGTCCCTCATTGCCAAGGTCAGGTGTCCCTGCAGGAAGAAGAGGAAGGGAGGCAGAGGAGCACCCCAAGATGCATGAGAAAACTCACTACTCTGGCTATGACACAAAGGCAGCCAGGAGCTGAACATCTCTGTTTTGTCCAAGTGGATGACACAGGATTAGAAAATACTTGTTTGTACTACTGATTTTATTTTCTCCCACAGAAATGTGCCTCAGAGTCAAGCATGTGCATTTGCTTCCTTTTTTCCTAATGAAGTTCAGCAGCTGGGTTATCCTAGATAATGGTGCCAAATCTTTAAAGATTTCCTTGTTCTGAGGTGATTGCTCAGTTGACAATCTGCCTTGTTAATTAAGCTGCCTTGAGGGACAGTAGAGAACTGGAGGTGACATGTTTTAATGAGTCACACAGAGAGTGAGACAAGGCTGTAGCAGGAATCCAGCCCAGCACAGCCCCAAGCCCACCCAAACAGCTGCTCTGTGCCCCCTGGAGTGCCTGTGTTCTCAGAGCAATCCCAAATGGAGCTGTTTGTAGTGAAGGACCAGCTCAGGGAGATCAAATTTCCACTACTTGACACAGCACCTTGCCACGGGCCAGCCTGCTCACAAGTCAGTCCTGGAGAATGCCAAGGAGTGAAGGCAGCTGGGCAGGCACCCTCCAACACAGCTTCTGCAGGCTTGGTCTTGTTCTCCTGTGCAAAATCCCTTGTTACCTGCAATGAGTCCCAGACCTGTCCTCTCAACAGTTCATGAGCCCATGTACTCGAATCTCTGTGTTGATCCAATATCAAATATCTATAAAAGGTGCAAAAAATCAGCAGGAGTGCTAATTGCTCACTGAGCTCAGACTATGGTCAGAGATAGTCCTAGGCTCCTACCCAGAGAGGGAGGTTAAATTTAGTTCAGTAAGAGGTTATTAGATCCTTGTTCCTCCTTCCATTATTTCCCAAAACCACTTACCAGAACTGAGTTTTCTTCCTTGTCTAAATTCTCTGGCTACTGATGATGTTTGGCTGCCTTGTCTGTAGTTTCAAGGCCTTATGCTAAATTTAGACAAGGAGGAGATTCTTCTCCTCTGGACCTGCATTTTGTGGGTTACTCATTGAATGCTGTCACAATGAGAGTTAAAATCCCATTTGGTGCACAGCCAAGTGGGTTAGGGTTGGAAAAACCTATTTCTTCTTGCTACTTATTAGACCTCCACGTGCCCTTCATGTGAAGGGCACATGGCTTGTGCCCTGAGGAATGATGAGGGAAGCTGCTGTGGGTTCCCAAAGACTCAGGATCACCTCTTTCTCTTTTACATTTTACCTAAGATATGCACTTCTTAAAAATTCTCTCTTCAGCTGTGTATGGGGATCTCAAGAGATCCTAAATAAGTGATATCTCTGCTGTGGTGCAGTGCTCCCTGGAGGCACTTCCTCTGAGACCTCTCTGACCTTTCTTCAGTTCTTCGATTCCTGCCCATCTGCTGTTGCCTTTCCTTGTTCTGCCCACCAGCAGGTCTTGGGAAAATACCTTGATTTTATCCAGAGAGGAAAGAGGGAGCATCGAAAAACCAATTGTAAGAATTCATGGGAGTAAAGATTTTTCATCTGAATACTCACGAAGTAGAAATGTAAAGTAATTTTCTGTTTGCAATGAAGATCATGAGAAAATTCTTTGTACTTATTAACAGAAAGCATCTTCTGTTTTTGCATCTTTAATAAAGATGTGTTTTTCTAGTTCTTATGTGATAAACATGAAATTCTACCAAGTATTCAATGATGACACAAACTACAATAGTGAAATATGATCCACTTGCTCATGTCACTGAAACCTCAGAAGGGAATTACAGCCTTCAGCAGGGTTCATTTGAGGTATACTACTTAAGGTAATAGGGCTGGACAATCTCATTAAGATTTATTTCCACCCCGTTTAAACACGGGTTCAAAAGTACAGCTGAAGCTGTACTGGCTTTATCTTTGGCTTACAGAAGAGATTGGAAAAAGAAGTAAACAGAAAACAGTCACTCAATCGGCCGGGCCACAAGACTGCAGTACAGAGCAGACACAGGCTTGTGCCCAGGCTTGGAGGCTGAGAAAATTGGAACAAACTTTTTATCCTTATTACATTGCATAGGCTTTTCCCTTCTTTTTCCCCTCCCATGGAATTTAGGAGATACTGCGTTCCGTGAGGGAGAGGGAGGCACAAAACAATTGCATCTGCTCTTCTTTGATGGTAGTTCACCATGTTCACTGGATTTCTTCCAGACCTGAATTTGTCCGTACCCATTAGGGAAATGTATGGTTAGGAAAAATACATTTTCAAACATTTCAGCTTGGGTTGCAGATTCCCTAAGTAGTCTGAGATATTTACAAAGCTCCCAGCACATCAGGCTTGTCCTCCCGCAGACCATGATATGTGATGACAGTAATCCTTCTATCACACTCCAAGTGCTTCTTGCTCCTGTTGAAGCCATCCAGACTGTGAGTTATTTGGAAGCATTTCCCACTTTTTTTCAGTATAAAAGAAGCAGAGGAGATCCCACCTGGGAGAGGAGAATTTTCTAGATGGCAAATGCAGCAGCCGCCTACATCTGCTGCAGTGTCTTTTTGGTGAGAGTGAATAGATGCACCCAGATGCACCAAATGCTCGAGGCTGGCTGCTCCTACCCAAAGAGACTCCTGGTGATCGTGCCCTGGAGCCCAGGGGCTTTTGGGATCAGACATCCTGTAATCCACAGGCAAAGCTCAAGCTGCCAGCGCAGTCCAGCTCTTCCTACTGCAGGCAGCATCTCCAGGCTCATCCTGGTGAGAGGGTGGACTGCAGGCTGCAGGAGCAGCACCAAGGGGAGCCTTCAGCAGGCAGATGATGCAAACAGCAGAGGACATGACCTCAAGCATGTCCTTGGTGTTGCTTCCACATGCAGCCTAGCCAAGCTCTTTGGTCTGGGAGAGGATTTTTCTGTTCAGGCGTTGCACTTTCACCCTTCCCAGATTTGGACCATCCTTTGTGGTTTACTCAAATCCAGAGTAAATGAGTACATCCAGAGGCCCCTGGAGAATACTAAGACAGGGAAAGGCATTTGGTCCTCTCCAACACTTTCTGTGAGAGAGTCAGCTGAGAGGT
This sequence comes from Leptocoma aspasia, assembly GCA_013399835.1. Classification (NCBI taxonomy): domain Eukaryota; kingdom Metazoa; phylum Chordata; class Aves; order Passeriformes; family Nectariniidae; genus Leptocoma; species Leptocoma aspasia. Next base: position 693,310 of record VXAX01001399.1, on the reverse strand, counting down.
AGATCCAGCATTGTTATTTCCTAAGTTTGATTTCCTTGGCACTTGTTAGAGGCACAGAAATATACAATCAACACTGCCATGTAGACAGGACTAAAATCTGAATGTTTGGAAGAAAAATAAGGGATTGAATAGAAAGAAAAATGGAGTCGGCAGTTCTAAGGACCCGTCACCATAGTATCAAGACACTGTTTACAAAACTTCTTTGTTAAGAAGTTTCCACATGCTCTTTCTTTCAATTTCAGTTAAACTTAACATAGTCACTGCTCTGGATTTAAACTGTGCCCTGAAAGGCCTGTAATCTAAACATGGAAACATTTAAGTCATGTGCTAAAAGAGGAAAATGAAGCTGCATCCTGTGCTGTGTGAGGACCTCTGGGCTGATCCTGGTGGACCTGCAATGGCCCCATTAACAGCCAGGTAAAAACCTCTTGCAAGCCCCAGAGCTGCCATACTGGAGGAGAACCCAGACATGCCATTGTTCAGCAGGGAAACTCTCCTGCAAGCCCCAAAGCTGTTGTCCCTTGGTAGAAACGCCCCTGCAGCCCCAGAGTTGCCATCCTGGGGTGGAAATCATTCTGCAAGCCCCAGAGTTGCTGTCTTGGAAGTCTAAGGCTGGGCCAAAGGTAATGAGAGCTGCCCAGGCAGCCTGGTGAGCTAGGACATGACATGGCCCCTCAATCTCTGCAACTGCATCTCCAGCACTGCCTGGCACATCCCTGCACTGTCCTCTCCTCTGTGATGTAGGTATGGTCCAGCCCGACAGCAGCAGAATAAAGCCCTGTCTATTTTCAGTGGCTGAGTCGTGTGAAATGCAGTTCAGACTCTGGCATGACGAGGAGAAAATTATTTGGGTAGTCAAACTTCATTTTGTTTAATTTGGAGTTATTAAGAATATTTATATTTTTAAACACAATGTTTCACCTGACAGCATCCAATTAAAATGCTTTATATAAGCTTATTAGGAGCTTCTGTGCAGTACTATATTTATTGCAATTAACAAATATTAGTGGCTCAGACAAACTGCAAAATATTTTTTCTGCCCTGCTCCTATTTTCTTCCTCATCTCCTTGTCTGCCATAACCTAAGCCTAGCCTAGATTAGATCCTCTCACATATCAGCCTTTCTGCCTGACAAGCCTTAAAGAAAGAGAAATTTAAAAAAAGGAAAATTAATAGAAAATTAGCCATTAGGAGCCTCTGAAAAATCAAAAGAGCCTTTTAGATTAAGTGTCCCACTAGTGTCAAGGCTAGTAGCAGTGCCACTGGCATTAGTGGCACTAAGTTACTTAATTCTAGTATGATCCAAAATCATTTGTAGCTATGATCTTATCCAGAGTAAATCCTCATCCTTCCAGGTCTTTTGTTTGCCGTCTCTTGACAAGCTACATTGCATATGAATGAGGTCATAAAACATGTGAAGGAGGAATATATTTTCATTTATATTGAAGTTTCATGCACGCAAATGCTACTGTACAAATACTAGTAATGAATAGTATTAGTAGTTAATGAACTCAATCCTTATTTGGGCTTTGTTTTGGGGATTTTGTGCCCTTACACAGATATGAAATATGTGAAATGAAAGGCAGGTTTCCCTGAATAAGGACAGAGGCTGGTTTTAAGAGATACTTAGACCTTGCTCCAGTCAGTGGCAAAGGCTGGTCCAGCTGGCCTGTGTTCCAACCAGGATGGATCTCACAGGATGGCTAGAATTTAGCCTCTGAGGTCTTTCATGGTTTGTGAGCAAATCACAGGCTGCTAAACCACTTTAAGTCCACTGTCAGGCTGTTCAGAATCCCAGGGAGGGGCAAAGGTTTGGGTACCTGAGTGCCAAAGCCTACCACATGTGCCAGAGCTCTGATAAACGGGCTAGTTCAGATCCTTCAGGTGAACCTGACACTTCTGTGTGTACACACAAGTGCCTGAGCCTTGACACTGATGAGCAGATAAGTTCTGGTGGTTATCCTGCAGCCTCCTGAGAGGATTCAGTCCTCTGGCAGAGGGCATCCTGGCTGGCTGGGCTGAGGTGCTGTGCACAGATAGTGTGGAGAAGCATCAGGGAGCAGTACAGAACCACTGCTCGACCCTCCACAACTGATCTTGACCTTTTCCCTGGCAATGCTGTGAGGCTGTGCTGGGAAGGGCTGTTGGGCCCCTGTCAGGCTACAGCCCTCCGTGGCTGGTGTGCAGCACGAGATGTTAATGCTCCTCTGCCCTGTGTGCTGGCCTGCACTCTCCATGAGTGATGATACCTGGGAAAAAAGACCAACTTTTTTGAGGCTGCTAGAGGTTTTTAACTTTTTCTGGAAATGGGGAAAATAAAGGTGTCCATGAAGTTCAGTTACTCACTTAACAGTTAGACAAAAAGGCATCCAGTCGTTATCTTCTTGATTTGAATAGAACTTACTGTAAATGTGCCAGGTGTGTGGAGCAGCAATCAGTAAAATGATTTTTCATTTACAGCGAACATCAAAACTATCACACAAGGTTCAGAAATCAGTTTAGAGAGTTCATTTTGTGGGCTTGGGCAATGAAGACCCTGGTTTAAAGTGCCATTCTTCAGCTAATAATTATCTAGATTTAAGGACCCAACCCACAGATATTTTCTAATTCTGTTCTTTTCTATTGGAGTTGCTTGGGTCACTGCTTCTCTTCCCAGCTGTTGCTGCCCTTTCCTCCTAATACCCTCCAGTGGGACAGTCTGCTACTTCACCACTTGGGAATCAATCCCAGTGAGTCTCTTGCAGGAGATGTACTCCAAGTGCTCGTCACTGGATAAGCACGACCCCTAAAGGCCATTGAACTGTGCTGTGTCATTGCTGCCAGTAGAAATTATCAGTTGCAGGATGTCTGGAGGTGGTTTGCATTCCTGGCTGGAGAAATTCATAATGAGTCCCTCTCATTCCTCATGTTTTCACTGATTTCAGAGAGCTCAGCTTGGACCTACTGTTTGGGCTGAACTCATGCTCCTAAAATCTCAAGATCTCATTTATTATTTTTCTTGGAAGTTTTTTTTATCCAAAAACGCATCAGCTGACAAGTGTATCTTTGTCTTGTTGTGCCTTGTACAAATGTAATCCTTATGGCAGGTACTGGGTTGAACTGAAAAATATCACTGATACCTACTTTCACTGCCTTTCCAGGAATTGATTTAGGACACATTCTCAAGATTAATGCCTTGGCTGATGGTGAGAAGCATTAAGAGTGGGACCAAGATAGGGTCAGATTACATGAAAGGGTATACACTAGCTGCAAAATCTACTACTATGCAGAAGAGAGCAGAATATCTCATGGATTAATTTATCAGCATTTCAAAGCTGCTCTGTTGGAGATAGAGCCAGCTACAACACTACAAACTAGAGTCTGTATTCCAGTTGTTTTGTGTGATCTTGCATTAGTTGGTTTACAGAAAATTTAGAAAGAAGGATAAATACTGCCTATAAGCCCTGTTGCCAAAGAAAATGTAAGAGGTATTATTTTCAGCTGCTTACTCATTAAGAGGGAACTGCAGCACTTGAGTCTTGCTTTGCCTTTTGGCTGCTGGGAGCCAACAGTTTTCCTCTTTGAGCGTGGAACTGTGCACGCCCAGCTCTTGAAGGAAAACAGGGATAAATCACAAGTTTTCCAAAGTTACCTTTTTAAAATAATATGTATAGTCTAATAATATGCAATCATAAACATGCTGTTGGAAGGGAAAATGTTTGGGGAAACTTTTACAAACTGGAAGACAAATATGCTGGTATCTCTAGCAGTGCTCCAGTAAGGACATGTAGTATTAAGTGCAGATTGCATGAAGACATCACTGCCTTTGCCAGTGGTAAGTGTTTCCTAACAAAGACAGATTGTGCCTACAGGGAAAAATAAAAGAGGTGACTGCCAAACAGTATCAGTGAATGTATTGAGAAAATACAAATAATTCAGTTGCAAAAAACCCCATAAAACACAAAAATCTGGTTACATGGCTTGTCTAAACTGAAGGGACTAAATTGTTGGTAAATAAGATTCTGTCCAAACCAAACAATTCTATGAACTAAGTATAACTGCCCAAAGGATTAATTCATTATTCCCCAGTTATCCTACTGCAAGTTAAATACCTCACAAAACAGTCCNGGAAGGAAGGAAGGAAGGAAGGAAGGAAGGAAGGAAGGAAGGAAGGAAGGTAAAAGAAAGAAAAAGGACCATTAACCCCAGCGTGCCAGATTCATTCCCTCTGAAGGTGGTGTTCATGGGCACACTGATTACTGAGTGGTGGTTTCAGCCCCAGGAAAGGCCTGACTCAGCCATGTGCAGCTGCAGGGATGCTCTGGAGGAAAAGCAGGTTTTGGCTCCTCTGTGTTTGGGGTTCACATGAGTAACATCAACATACATTCATTGCCCTGCACTCTCAGCTAAACATCTCTGATTTACCTGCTCTTCCCATTGGAGCACACATAAGGAAGACCATTGGGCAACTAAAGAAGCATCAGGTTCCATCATTCTTCCTAGTGTTGTTAGTGGTGGGTAGAGTTTGCATACAAAAAATAAAGGACACTTCCCGGAATATAGTGATATTTTAACAGATAGTAAAAATTCCAACAGCTCCAAACACAGCCCATTTCAGGTTCAAAATGGCTATCAATAAGCTCAGTTACACATTCATAAATCATCACTTGAACTACAAGGATGTCACCAAAGAGCCCAATTTAATTTCCTCCTAGTCCACGACTTTTATAGGACTCTGATTTAAAACCTGGTCATCACCCTAAGTGGGTATGTTTGGGGGGTGGGCATTTAAGTCACATGAAGCTTTCCTTCTCACATGAAGCCTTCCTTATCTGTACTTCTAGAAGTCATTCAGTGCAATTATTTATTACTTGCACAAACCAGAGTAATGCAAAGAGGTCTGCCACTGAAGTTTAGCAGCATACTCCTGTTTCTGTTATTATTCTAACATATCTAACCTAAGAAAGAGGAAAATCCTTGGCCTTGTTTGTTGGGGCTTATTGTATTATTATTTTTAATTTGGGGGGCTGGGGTTTTTGCTGGTTTTTTGGGTTTTTTTTTTGTTTGTTTGTTTATTTGGTTTTTGGTTTTTTTTACATGGTTGTATGCTCCCAGGGAAATAATAGACAGTGATTTGTTTATGAAATTCCTACAGCAGAAGGAAGTCACACTTGGGTCTTGCTGCCATGGAGGGAGATAAACAAACTAACATATTTAGCTAAAAAATACGTAACCCATAGGAAAACAGCCTGAACAAGACTGGAGAGACATATACAAGCTGGCATGGGAGATACTGAGACAGGGAACAGAATGTTTAGATAGAGGCACTTATGGGTACTCCCCACCAACAAATGAATCATGCAGGGCATAAGTGTCTATTTTTAGCAGCAGTGTCTATGTTACTTTTGCCTTTTACATTGAGAAAACTGTGAAGCACTAGATAGGAGATGCTAAAAATCCATACAGAGCAACGCTGGGCTTCCTTGTACAGATGGACTGTGTACAGGACTCAGAGTGCCTTTGGCCTGCCTGTGCAGTAAACCTACAGAGATGGTAGATAGATAGATAGATAGATAGATAGATAGATAGATAGATAGATAGATAGATAGATAGATAGATAGATAGATAGACAGACAGATATGAGAGGAGGTGTCTCCATGGAGTAGTAGTACACTCTCCCAACATACATCATCACCAGGTGTCTAGAATGGGCATCCTCAGGCACCCTTTGTGCTTACAGCCTCCACTTCCATGTTTCCCCTCAGCTCCCTTGTGGGGATGAGGGAGATTGCCTCTTCTGATATCCCAATCACTGCTCTGGGCAAAATCCTTTGACTTCAGCTGTAAGGATCATGATTTAATCCAGCAATTTAGCCCAATAATGGAAACCAGCTGGTAACACAGTATTTGGTTTTGTCATTATGTTCACCACTTGGAAGTAACAGGCTGCAAAGCCCCTTTGATTTGTGGCAGGGCATTCCATTAACACATCTATAAAAACAGCCAAGATGTTTCCATTGACAGCACTTAACAATTTTCTCTATTACTTTGATGACTATTCACTTTGGATGGAAAGTGCTTTTCCGCACCATTGAAGCACAGCTAGTACATAACCTTGGAGCACTCTGAAGTGCTGAGATGCTACAAGAAGTAACACTTAGGAGAGAGAGCACATCCCCTCTTCGGCACGCAGCTCCGGGCCCTGCGCAGCTCCCTGCCTGCAGCACAGCTGTGTCACCCACAAACCAGGACAGAATGTCCCTGTCACATCGAGGGGGGAATGGAGCTATTTCATCTGCCTTCCCCTTTTGCATGATTACCAAGTCGATTTTGCATTCAATTCCTTGTATGCAATTGGTGGTGGATGCAGGTCTAAGCTTGCTTTTATTGGGTAGAAAAAACAGCGTGTGCTTGTCTGGCAGTGGGGGATATAGAGACTGTAAGTTGAGAGGCTGATGTTCAAATCCAGCAGATCAGCATAAAGCCCTCAGGATATTATTCTTGCTCCAATTACAAGTAACAGCTAAAGAAAGGGTAGGAGACTATCACGTAGTGAATAGAAATGTTTCTCTTCATTTGCTTGTATGAACACGGCAGACAAGGATAAATAGTTGTAACTGTAAAGCTCTCAGTGAAAAATTGATCCCCATTTGTGTCTCTAGCTGCCTCCAGCTTTTCCTTATGGGAGGCAGCAATGGGTCATCAATGTGGTCATTATAGGCTTGTTACAAAATAAATCCTGATTCAAGAATCTCCTTGAGTGACCTTTGCTTATGTGCACAAGAGTTTCTCATGCAAAGAGCCCCAGTAATGTTGGTGCTAATAGGTAAATGGTAGAGACAATTTCACTGTGACTGTTAGAGACTGGAGATGAGGAACAAAAGCTCCTTTCTGAGAGCTGCTCATCCATCTCGAATGCTCTGACTCACTTCACCTCGTGTGGGACTGACTGCTTAGAAAAGACCAACACTGCCATCTTTTTACCACGTGGACAGGATCACAGCCTTAGCATACACAAAGCATTACTCATTGCAGCTGATCCCATTAACGTTGAAGACACAGGCTTGCACTTACTCTGGATGAGCTGTAGAAACGGCTTCTGTATGAGAGGATTATGGCTACTGTTCAGATGCTCACCGTTTCCTTGTTAAAATATTTCACAGTGAAGCAGTAGCACCATTAAGTTTGCAATGTATTAGCATTTGTTTTATTTCTTCTGTTAAAGTCTTCCTAAAGTTTTTGGGGTTTTGTAAAGCTGAGATGAAATAAAAACTGTTTCTGTTCTTGATTTTTACAAAACTACTTACTTTAGAAATAGATGAAAAAATCTCCAGCTCAGTTGTACAGTATAATCAGACTACCAGTGAAAAATGGCAATGCAATGCCATGTCAATGGAAGCAGTAAGATGAGCAGATTTCTGGTTGCCCAAAATGTGCCTCTCTCAGCATGCTTGTGTGCAAACATAAAGTCAGTCTGACATAAATTAGATGTACAATGTTATCTTGCATCAAAATATTTTCCCAGTTCTGTGTGTTTCCAAATATATCTAATTTATGCATTTCTGAGCATGTAGTGTGTAGTGGTCAGAGTTGAAGCAGGTGTAGCAGCTCTTCCCCTATTTAAATCAGAGATGCTCTTGCATATTTCAGCGGATAGAAAAAGTATTCGTCCAGGTGGTGCCAGGTTTGAGAAAAAAATTGACAAATTCAGAGAAGGCATCCAAAACAAGCCCTCCAAACTACAGTCTTTTACTGCAGGACATGTACTCTCCCTTTCCAGTGACCTTGCTATCCTAGGCATGTTCTTATGACATCACCTTAATGCTGTGGCTTAAAAACAGCTTAATTAATTTAGTGTCTATGCATTGCTGTCTGCTGCCATTGTAACATCCACATAAATAAAAAGAAGAGAAGGCACTGGGCTGCCTCTCATGCAGAGCCCTTTGAGCCCCGGACACAACCCACCAGCTGCTCCAGGGGCATTGCTGAGGAACATGAAGTCCATCCCTGAGGAACCAGCCCAGGCAGACCACAGTGGAGCACCAGAGTTCTGTGCAGGTCATTTGTTTCTTTCATTACTTAAACCCACATTGCTGTTGAAATGATGATTGCCTTTATTTTATAACAGCTGGGATTTTAACTGAATTGACAAAGTAATTAATTTTCTTTAATTGTGATGGGGGCTTGCTGTTAAGTAGTAAGTAGACAGGGGTAATACAGTGGTGATTTCTGGGGTCTGGATGCACTGCTATAAGATACTATCATTTCTGTATAGTCTGATTTTAAATACCATACTACAGCAAAAAAAAATTGTTCTGATCATATGTTCTTTATAAGTACTACCTGTTCAGGGTGGCTAGTTTAGTCTGAGTGCAGAACAGAAAATAGCTTTTCTTTTCTGCCAGTACAGACTGGAAAGTAGACAGGTGGCAGTAAAAAAAAAAAAAAGGACTACAAATCTAAAGCATGCTATAATGCCATTAATGGTTTAAGTTACTTTAATAAGAAAGGATTTGTTGCTTACTAGCTTCACATTATATATAACTACTTTCAGTCAGTAAGGGAAAAAAATAACAAGATAAGCTATCAATATAATTCATTTAAAATATAGTTCATTTTCCTAAGTGGTAGAATTATAGATATTTTTATTTTACCCATTAACAAAAGTAATCCGCAGCTGAGATCTAGACAAGAAAATCCAAGTCTGGAGTTCATGCAGAGACTAATCTATGTAGATTACAAAAAAACAGATTTAAAACAGAAGGATGTGTTGCATTTCTGCCCCACACTAGAAATACCAGCTCCCCTGTACCAGGGTACAGCAACCTGTCAGGAAATAGCAGTGGCTTGGTGGTGTGAGGTGTGATCCTGCAGACCTGTGATCCACCAAGCAGTGGCTTGTTGGTCTGCAGGAGGTGCTGCCAGTGACTGCTGCGTACTGCTGGTGCCCTCAGCAGTCCTTCCCTTCACAGCACTGGACCCCACAAAGCTGCCTGAGCCTGGCAATGGGCACCCCAGCAGCAAGGGGTTTTATCTGTGCTACAGATCAAACCTGGGCCCTGCACAGCAAGAACAGGCTCAAACCTGTCCTTCTGACAGCCCCACTGCTGCATTTCATAGCATGTGACTCATTAACTGGGAGCCCTGAGACAGCCCAGGGGGAGAGATGTTTTTGGAGCTGGCTGCTTTGCTCAGAGAGAGCTTCACAAAAATGTTATGCTTGATCATGTGGAATAGGCATACTGAGGATTGAGGAGATCCACTGAAGAGCCAAGACACTGTATCCTGGCACTCTCCAAGCGTAGCACTCTTTCAGACATCCAGGAGCTATTGAAAGACAGAAGTACACTGAGATTTCGACAGCTATCTGAAGCTATCCAGATGGGACGTTGAATGCCAGGGTTTGTAGAAGATCAGATATTTTTCCTTTTTAACAGAAGTAGTTTATAATAGATGGTGTGATGAATCCATCCTCATGGGTTCTTCTGTGCTCAAAATAAAGAGATAAGATATCTAGACATGGATAAATAATACTACTTTTATCATACTGCTGGGATTCACATTGCCCAGCAGTTGTGGGATGGGAATCCCCAGCACACAGGGGACCCATGGGAGGTGGGGACAGTGGCTTTTGGAGGTACCACAAAGCTGTGCAGGGAATGGTCATGCTGGGTTGCCTCCTGCACATATTCTGGTGCTGACACTGAGCCATGTGTGCACCCAGGCACTTATCTGGCTTTTATTGCATACTGATGTTCTCCTCCTGGCCATGTCATCCTCAAGATGTTTTTCCATCTCCTCTAATCAGATTAACCAGCTGCTCATGCTTTAAGGACACTAACTCTGTGGGATGTACTTCAGACCGTGGTCTGTCTCATCTTCCTATTTACTCCCTTGACAGCTGTGTGCCTGAAGCAAGGGGATTGTATCTGTCTTGAATTGCTGGGGCACCAAAATTTCATTTTCTGTTTTCTGAGCACTGTGCTCCCTCCAAAACAGGGCTCAGGGTGGTACCTTCCCTAGAGACCTGGCAGGGACATATCTGTGCTATCTGCTTCAGACTGGTATTATCTCCCAAGATATTTTAAGGGATGATGTTTTTACATCCCTCAGGGTGACACTGGGCACTGTGGGATGGTAGCAAGTGATCGAGATGGTACCTCTGAAGGGAACAAGCTGCCACCACAGCTGAAGTTCCTTGCTTCTTCGCAAGGATATTGTTGTTAATTTGTTGTAAATAGGAAGTAAAATGGGTATGTGAAAATGACATATCTCTGGTGATGTAAGCCAAATTTTTCATGTGTGTCTCCACAATCCATACACATAGCAGTAAATGTCAAGGCAAGGAATAAACGTTTCCATTGTTGTGCTTAAAATCTGAAACAAAGACCCCAGTAATCCTCTGAATAGTATCAAATATATTCAAACTACAACATAAAAGACTTTTCCATAAATATATTCATTTCAAGGTGTCTGTAACTCTGCTCTTGAAACACACCCAGAGTTAATTTGCTAGTGAAATCAGCAGTGGCTGTGCCAATCAGATGATCAGCAAAGAGCTAGCACTGTTTACAGGACAAAGTCTGGGCTTCACTCAGCTTCACAGTGCTTAGGAGCACAGGAGTTGCCATCACTTCTTTTTTTCTGATATTCTCCAAGTTCTTTAAGATTTACAACTGGACTTGTGAAGCAGTTGTTACTATGACTATGCACATATCTTCCCTCATAAACTATTTCTGAACCACATAAGTAAGGCAATAAAGGTATATTAACTAGATGAGCTGTAATTGGTTATGTGCAGTTATTTTGTATGAAATAACTTGGGTTTGAATCACAGGTATTTTTACTGTGGTGCTCATTGCGTCATTAAAGTATTGATTTTGTTCCCCTGGTCAATAAATAGGGTTTTTAATATAAGTTTATTTGCACAAAGCTAATATCTTTGATGCTGTGTTTATTGCTGTATTGTTTCCACAACAAACATTAGCTGCAGAAGATAAGGTACCTGTACCCAGCTCCTACCTTGGCTGTACCAGAGCTGAGAGCATGACCAGGTTTACATTTACTGCCCTTTTTTGCACTGCTTTTGCACAGTTTTACATTTACTGTCTGGCTTTACATGGTCTTGTGCTTATAGCACTGCAGGTGTATTTGTGCTGTAGGTAAATCTGTGCTTTAGAAAGCTTGGATAAATGGTGATGTGGTCATTACCCATTTGCCCTAATCACAAATGACAAAGCTGGCCTAAAATAAAAGGAAAATTATCATTAAGCTAGCTAGTCTACCAAAATACAAATGTCTACATAAACCATTTTCTTTCTAGAAATTAAAATGTTAAATATAATGGCTACTTATGAACAGCATATTTTTATAATTTCTTCCTCTAATAATCACTGAATGTAATTGTCAGAAAAAAACTCTGAAACAGAAATATTTTATAGTCTGAAAAGTCTTCTGGAAACATAGGCTTGTGTTGAAGCATTTCTCAGAATAGTTCTTTAGATCCATCTCTCAAAGGAAGATATCAAAATGGGCATTCTTTATCTAGTTATATGATATGGGCCTAAGCTGACAGCTTTTTCTGAAGCACATTTCCTGTTGTTTTCATTACCCTTCTGAAACATAGGTGATACCGTGTAGGAACCTTCCCTGGTATATTTATTTACTCTTTTTGGCTGATTAAATTCTCCACATCACACTTTCTAGGCTTATGTGCACCAGTACTTAGCAGTACCAACTCCTGAGTGTAATCACATCATTGGCACCGTCTCAGAAACATTATCAAACATTATCATCCCCCCTCCCTCTTCCGAACTCAAGTCTCCGTGCCAAAATTCAGGTTTCTTTCATATTCTCATTAGGTGCTTGTACCGTGTCTCTTTTCAGCATTCTTTGTCCATAGGTAGATGCAGCAGTGTGTCGTTACATTCCTGAAAAGTGCTTGGGGCCAGCAGGGTGGGGAGGAAGCTGAAAATCCTTGTCCCTCAAAGCCCTGCTTCTGTACCACGGTGCGAGGGGACATCACGACGTCGTCCCTCTGGAGTGGAGCTGCACTATCAGCCCGAGCACATCACCTCATTTGAACTCCTAAAGTATATAAAATGAGGAAAGAGGTTTTATTTTATCCAAGAATATCCCCATGAAAGAAGTTTTAAGTCATTTCACTGATTATGAAATCTCTGCCATTTAACACTTACTCAGGCAGAACTATTGATGGGAAGATCCCTATTACAGCTTGAATATTCTTTCTCATAATAATGATGAAAAACCTGACACATATTATTACATTTTGAATGAAGGCTTCTATGCAGCAGGCTTTTAATGATCTCACTGTTGCCAAGTTTTGCTTTCAGCATTCCAGTGGAACATTTTTACCAGGCCTACTAGGTAATGCACACAACTTTCAGGCACAAATTCACTATCTCCTATTCAATGTCCAAATACTAGACCTTGCCAATGTCACAGATGTTCTTTTCCCATAAATTCCCTCAACCATGGTCTGGAAGCTGTGGTTTTTGTTGTTCTGTTCATCGCTGCTTTGTGTGCATATTTTATAGCTGGTCATTACCCTTTAACAAAAACATTTCTGTTTCTCTTCTTTTTAAAATAAAATTTCTGAGGCAAATTGTAGAAAGATCCTGCTTTGCTGTGGGACAGTTTTGACCCTTTTGCAAGCACCAGAAACATTTTCAGAATTTAAGATGAGAAAATGTGTATTGTCACAACCAGTGAATGAGAAGAAATTTTCCCCCAAATCTCAGAACAAGTCATTTATACAGATTTTGGATTGATTTCTTCTTACTGGCTTCTTTCTAACAGGATAGTGCACATTTTGTCAGCTCAAAAGTGGAAGCTTTAAAATTTGTGAATCTTTCAAGTGCTACTTTCCATAGGACATTAAACACTTGGTATTTTCCAAAGATTTGGGGCTCCCAGGGCCATAATAAATATATTTGACTCCAAATCACTTTTGTGGAAGTCACGCCCTAAGAAAAGACGTGAACATAATCAGTGACTGAAGCCTGGGCTGACTCTCCAATCCTCAAATAAATGATTTCCCCAGAGCATGTCAGCTGGGATGGGAGCCTGAGGGCACCTCGAGGCTGCTGTCACTATTTAAGGCTCCTGCTGCGAATCCTCTGCCAAGGAACCACCAATTCATCTGTTATAGTGGATCCTTTGGTCATTCCTGTTTTATTGCCTTTCTTTCAGTATTGCTTAAGAAACAGTCCTTTACAAACCAGAAGATTAATGACATCATCTAATTGGTTTTGCTATCCTTAGAGATGATGGGCCAAATTAATCCCTGTTAGAGCTCCATTAATCTTTATGGATTTACACCCAAGATTAATTCATCCCCATGATACTAATCACTTGCTGTGTGGTCTGTGGAAAATCACTTAACTTTGGATGTTGTTTTTCCACCCCAGATAGAAAATGGGGGCAATAATTCTGAGTTCCATGAAGAGAAATGCTCTAAACACTGCTAAGATTGGTTAAAATGTAAGACAGTTTTTAATAAAATGCACATTTTATTTCTGAATGTTAGTTTGTACTTGTATTCTCACTTTTAGTGAACCTTGGATAGAAACATTTCCCTGTGGAGTTATGGATGTGCCTCATATTTATACCAAGAAAAGCCTTGGTACTGTAGAGGTTGGTGAGAATTTATGTGCTGATTATCCCAGATCCAGGGTGTCACACTTCAGGTTTTACTGAAGTCACACGCTCACACCCAGAGGCAGAATTTGGCCTTTCTCATTTCTGCTTCATTTAGGCCAATTTTTACAGCTGCTCCCCAGTGAGAATCTCACTGAAGATAGCAGGAATTTTGTTTAAGTGAGGATTACAGGATTAATCCCTCTATCTCCAGTCATGTTTATTTTGGCAGTCATTTAACTTGGAGATCTCCAAAGCTCCCAGCTTAGGTTCTCTCCATTCTGCTCACAGACATGCATCTAACTGTACCTCTCATGGGTTAAAGTAGCAATTGCATTTACCAGGAAGCTTCTACATTTGCAGAAAAATGTTCTGGTAATGCCACCAATTAGATAAAATTGGGACTTCTCACATATAACAGAAAAGAAAATACTGATAAGGGTTGCAGCAATTTATTTTAGCTGGGACCGTGCTAGAGGTGAGTAACAAGCGATCCATCAGTCAGATGACAGAAAGTACACTCGAGTTTTACAACCCATTCTCTTTGAATAACCCCAGGCACTATTACTCAACCAGAAAATATCAGTGTTGAAATCTGTTCTTCTCCATTTATAATTTTCTAATGTGTTCAATTGCCTATAGTGGCAAATATAGGCATATTATAGCAAATAAATAGTATAATAAAGTAGTTAAAGGTTAGTTGTTGCAGTCTTTTCTAGAGAGAAAGTATAAAGTAAGATTTAATAATCTTTGCAAAAAAAGAAAGCACAGCGTGTTCAGTAAAGAAATAATTACAGGGTTTGGACATTTATTTGATACAGTGGCTTTGAGCAATATACAAATTGCTTTGTAAGTGCAAGTATTTTTCAGCCATTTTATTTTACAGCCAGTATTAGTAATTTCTTCTTAATTCTAGGTACATGAAACTGGTTTACCTCCATACTGGAATTTGAATGGACATGCTAAATATACAGTGAAATAATTGTCAATTATTCATTTGAGTTGGCAAGGAAAAATATTTTTAAAGTTTAATGAAGGCAGCAGCGATACACAGTTTCATGTTGCTGAGCAACAATACTGATGGCCAGCACTTTTCAAGTCAGGGAATACAGTATAATCATGTTGATGCCTCAGGACTCCATCGTACCTCCCACAGTAAAACCCAGGGGAGCAGGATCAAAGGGTGCCCAGGACTGCATCAGCTCACTGCATTTCTCACAAAGAAGCAGCAGCTTGCAGGTCAGAAGGAGAAGCTTAGGAACAGTCCCAAAATTCCACAGGTCCCAGAAGAAAAGAAGCTCTCACCTCCTTCAGGGCAGAAATTAGTTAAATTGGAAGGGAAGCTTAAGACGGATGTAGGAAAAAATGGAATGCTATAGAGAGAGTAGTTAATCTGATGCTTCTTGGAGTTCAAGGATAAGGAGTCATTAAACTAAGTATATAAATTTGATTAAAAGAAGGGCTTTTGTACAATGCATAACTGACCTGTGGGACTAGCTCTGTCAGAGTGCTACTGAGGCCAAAAGCATAAACAATTCAGAGAATGACTAGTGCTAATACAGGCCATGAAATCATCATTAGCTGCAAGAAGTAGAAGATTCTTTAAAACAAGGAAAAAAATATGTATACAAATATATCCACTTGAGTTTGTCTCATGTGTATATATATGTTTGTATATATATATATATACACACATATATGCATTTATACATATTTATGCTTCCTGAGACTAAATAACTAAAGAGGAAAACTGGGGAGAAAATTCTTCTGAGGACAAGCTATTTTATAAATGCCTGTTGTGTGTACCAGCTGAAGTCCATCTGGTACTGGGCCAGTCAGAGCACAGGACTGGGTTAGCCTGGGAATTTTTGCTCATGCAATGCTCTGTAGGGATGTCTCCCTGCAGGATGGCTCTTGCCTTGGGCTACTGACTTTTTATTTGGGCCAAATCCTATTTTGGTGGGACCCAGGTCAGTGAGGTAGGGGACTTCACACAGGGGCTTCCTGTGGCCTTTGTGGTTTCATAAGTGAAAGGAGGAGCTTTTCCACTTGGAAAGGCCATGGAAGTAGCACACTGAGTCTGTCCAAACCTGTCCCTTACCAATAAATGCACTCCCAGCCACATGGCAGCCCTGTGGAGAATGGTGCACAACTCAAAGGAGCAGAGCAGAGTGCTGGTGTTTCCTTCACCACCAGTTTCTGTTTCCCTCTGATAACGGAGGGGCTGAAAATAAGCAGCACTATGGCTCCTTATTAATTAATTGCATTCTCCAATAAAAACACCGGGGCAAAGCAGCAGCAGACTCTCCTTGATTTGTGTGTATTTTTGAAAAGTGTATTCTGTGTCTGTTGGGAATTATGTTTCTGAATGTTCCTTTTTCTGTACTCTCTGAGTCATATTCCCTTCATTCCTATACCTCACAATATTTTCCCATTGCCATAGAGACAGCTTGTGAGGAAAGCACAGCCAAGTAACCTCAGGTTTTTACTGAACCCAAAGTGCCTGCCAGACTGGACCTCTGCTTGAGTTTATCTTACATCAAGAAGTTGAAATGAAATAAGCATTGCTTTCTCTTTTTAAGAACTTCATAGTTCCCTTTCAAAACAGAGGTGATATTGTCACCTGTCTGATCTAAAAATCCTCTGATCTTAAATCTTCTGAGCAGGTCTGAATCTGTAAGCAGCAGTGAGTCCACACCTGAATTCTCAGAGAGCAGCTCAACGAATTGAATTGCAATGGTAAAGCATGTATTGCTCACATGCATTTGTGCATGTCCTCCTCTCCCCTTCTGTTGAATTCCTTAATCTTAGAAAGAGTTTGGACCAAAGCCATGTTTCTGAACACCTCCCTCTGTTGGACACAGATCCAAATGCCACAGCTTTCTCAAATGTCACACTAGGATATCCAAGCAGAACCCGAGATTTTTAAGTGTGAAGATATACTTTTAAACATGGTTTAAAATTGTGGTTTAGGTTCAGAAATATATAAAAGATTAATATATATTTTATTGGTTTAAAGGCATGTCTTAGATGATGCAAAAGATAATGCCAAATTTCTCTTGCAGAAACTACTGTTGGCATGTGAAGGGCAAGTAAAGGAATTAGATAGTCTAGGTTCCGAGCTAGACTATCATTTTCAGGGCCTGCTTAGGAAATTGTGCCACTAAGATATAAATCATATTAACACATCACTCTTTTTAAGGGAAAGGGAGGACAGAATGCTTTTATGTGTAGGTGTGTGTGAATGCAGACAAAAGAGATGCATAAATGCCTTTCATTTCATACAAGGAAATAATACAAACACATCCAACATTCAGTTCTGTCCCTAGCAGTACTTTGTGATATGAAGACATATATAGGCTGAACTAACTTTAAAATATTTTCAGATGTGATGATTCCAGATGCTCAGGAGCATCAAATTCCATGAGAGCTCTTCTTTCCATAGGTGTTCATGTTTGCCTGCTAAACAGCAAATAGTGGCTTTTAACTGAAAAAAAAATTCCTTAGTCAGTGTGAATTGTATTTCCACTTCTTCAGCTTGTCCATATGAGCATTAAAGGAGTGGATCCAAAAAAGGAAACAGAGTAGAAAAATGAAATCCCAGGCATCCCATGTACTGTTTGGGAAGCAGATAATGAGGATGCCTCAGTCCTAATACCTGCTCAGGCTTTTGACATTTCACTGTTGCAACTGTGATAGTGATTTTTTAGCCAAGTTTTGACTCTGCTTTGTACCCACACAAGAATGAAAGAGGCATTATCTCATTTTATAACAAGAACTAGTGGGCTGTGGTGGCTTTGTGTTGACCTGACCTGACACACACCAGAGACTGAGAGAAGAAAGGCTGATTCTCCATCACCACCCCCTAGAGTAGTAGCACTGCACATGAGTACTCAGTAAAGTGACTTGATTTTTGGTATATCAACTTTATTTTCTGGTCTGATGTAAACTAAACTGTTTTCTTCACCACCTTCTCTTGGAGGTGGTAGGAATATATTACCAGTGACTTAAATGGAGAGAAATTGATCTCCTCAGAACACACAGAAACCAATGGAACAATATTGTAATTAATATTCCAGCTTCACAGCAACTGAGATATCTTTCTAAAGTAAATTGGTATAATTTGAAGTGCCACAGTCAATTACTTGTGAATCTCATGTGGAAACAACAGCAAAGTACCCATGGAAATGGGTCTGGAGCTACTTTTCCTCAGAAAGCTTAATGGTTAGGTAATAACTCTTAGGAAACCTAGGCTGGAAAAGACCTTGAGAGTTCATCTTGTCAATCTGACCCAAAGCAGGACCAGGTATATCATATCAAACAGGACATATAGCTCCCTGAAATGATTTCATGGGAGCTCTGTTACTTTCCTAGGCAACTTATCCCAGTGCTCTATTGCTCCTACAATAGGAAAAGTTTTTATTATTCTAATGTCTAAACTGAATGAGAATCTTTGTTGATACAATTTAAACAGGACTTAACATTCCAGCCGAGGCACTATCAATGCTGAATAGGGTGGTTGCATTTCTTCATATGTTTCTAGAATTATTTATCCTTTGCATTATATTTCCTGCCTTTTCCACTCTGCATAACACAGCTCCATGTTTGGTTTGTGGTCTACCCTCAGTCAAGCTATTTCCTAACCAGTTATTACCCACCTTCCTGCAGATAATTCTTGTCTAAATGTAGTCCCTTGTACTGGTCCTTAGTACATTTTATCTTGCTTTTAAATATAGTTCCTTCAAGCTGACAAGGTTTTTGAAAAAAAATTTATCTGCTTGTTGACTAGTATACTTGCAGAGCTCCCAAGCTGCAACCAGCACATTTACTGAGTATGTCTTCTGCTTCCTTTTCCAGTCACTAATGAAAATGTGGGTTGTAGTGGGACTAAGGTGGAAGATGTGCAGAATCATATTTCATACCTACTTCAATTTTGTGCCACTATTTAGGTATGGTTACTTCAACAGTCTTACACCTGTTTGAACAGGTGTAGCAAGATCAGCAAGGCTGTGTTTCCTCATTTGCTTCTCAGAGTGTCATGAGTGTGCAGAGAGCCTTACAGAAGCTGAGCTACATGACACCAACTCCCTTTCCCCTGTCCACAGCACAATACAGGCATGGGAAGAACTAAGTTGGTTTGACAGACTTTGTTCTTACAATGGAAACTGAATGCTGCCATTTCCCTTTTATCACATAGGAACTCATGACATGTATGTCTAAAAAATCCTAAACTTTGGAGCAGAAATTTAATCAACGGATAAATAATCTACTACTCTTTTTTTCCCAATTTAAAATACAGGTCCCATGCTTTCCTACTTCTGATCCTCTGACACATTAAACATCCAGTCACTCAGAGACTTAATCAGTCTGCCCTTTAAGTACCATAGGATGAAGTTAATACATCTAGTTAATTTAAAATAAAACATTGATTGTGGTACAGCTAAGAGATGGATCAAACTGCAGAACTAATTGGTCTCAGTAACTACCACCTATTTGTTGGATTAATTTTCAGCTGGAGCAGTTCCCCATCCAGATCTCTGCACACCCTTACAAATCACTGTGACTGAGGGATGAAGGAAAGCAGTGAGGAGGTGGGAGTGGAGTGAAGCAAAGAAGGTGTAACTACATTTTTCAGCAACAGGATTTTCTGTTGAAATACAGCTTTAATGAAGACAGAGACAAAAAGTCATCAATCACTTGTTTGCTGCTCACGTCATCTGTCATTAGTTGCCTTGCACCCCTGAGTACTGAACCAGCACTCTCCTGGCCTTCTTCCTATGCATTTGTAGCATGACATCTTGTAACCTCACTGTCCCTGCCTAGATCTTATTTTGTGGGCTTTTCTTTCTGATTTTACATGAACATACTTCTGCCATTCATCTACACTTATCCTGAATAGTTCAATCCCTTTCCACACACTTTCCCCTGGTCAGGTCAGAAAGGGGCTTGTGATGAAGCCAGGAACTTTATTACTACATTTCCTCTCCTTCCTCTACACTGGCAGAACTTGAGTTTCTCAGTTCCAAGGGAAAACATGCAGAGATGGAAAAAACCTGGGTTTCAGATTTCATGTGCCATATTTCCTAATTTCACATAGAAGGAAATGGTGAATGAATGACAGAGCAAACACTCTTCACCAGACAAATGGAAAACATAAAAAATGCTAAATTATATGAAGACTCTCCGTTAATTGTAATGCTTGAATATGAAGGAACTCCTAGCAGAATGTAGCCCATGGAGGGCATGAGCAAAAGAGAAAATGCCTTTTTTTTTCTCCAGCCCTTCAGCAGTTCTGATCTGCTCAGCAGAGCTGAATGTAAACAGATAATTTTGCTCTGCTTCTGGCCTCTAATTGCATCACTTTCCACAAGTTCACATCTACAACAGCTGAAAATCATGAGTCACATGTATTCTTTTCCAGCATAAAGTATTATTTACTCCTTACTCTTGGATGGTCATAAAATGGCATTTAATGTCATTTGTGAAGTTGGAAAAATGTCCTTTACCACAGTCTTATGTGGGTTTTCTTTAAAACATCTTACTTATCTGAAATGAATGCCATCAACTTCTTTGAAATGTCTTTATTTTCTTAGTTGGTCATACAACAATAAATTGCATCAATATTGCAAAACTCTTTTTCCCCTGCTGAAATGACTGCTGAATAAAAAATATCTGCTGATGTCTTGAATAAAAGACATCATGAAAGAATGAGAAGATATTATGGATGTTTAAATCTGACAAATCTGGACCCAGAGTGTTGACTTTGCCAAAAGACTGTTCAGTTGTATGGAGTCCCTGATGAGCATTAAGCAGCTAGGTTATTTGTAATTATTTCTGTGTAGAGTGCCACAAAGCTATATAATACTTTTTCTAATAAATAAAAAGGAATGAAACCAAGAATTCAGCTGAAGCTGGTGGTGCTCTGAGAGGTTACACATGAAGAGCTGGCCCTTGACCCATTCTACCCATCCCTTAGTTTAGGGAAACTCATTCACCTTCATATGGGAATATTTGAAGGGATAGTTTGGGCAGAAGATGCAAAATTCTTCAGTGCAAGATTTCTCAGACATCTGTAAAATATACCACAAGCTGGTTATGGCCAAAACATTCATTAAACAGCTACTGATATGAAAAAAAAAAAAAAAGAGCTGTTTAAGAGGAAGAATGCAAAGGAAAAGGTGGCAAACCCCTGCATAACAGGGCTGCAGGCTGATGTTTAGGGCAAGATCTTAGCTTGGACTGCATGGTGGTCACAGAGGGTCCCTTGGCAACTGCCAGCCCTTCACCAGCCAGTTCACACTGCAGGGGTTTTATGTTCCTAATTCTCTTGTTCATGGCTGCATCTGCTTGTATAATTTATGGCACACAATTCATATTTTCCTTTTGAGATTCACTGTATTATTTATTCTAGCATTTATTCTGTCAGAAAGTGGTGGGACAATGAGGGGTTATCTGGCATGAAAAAGTTGAAAAGAACTTGTCTTGCCCTTTTTTTCTTGAATTATGACTGTTAATGACAAAATCATTTTAGATTTTCTTCTTTCAGTTATCTGTAGCTCTGGTTTTCTCTCGCTTCTTTGAAAGCTTGAGAGAGAAATGTCAGGTGGTGAAATACTTAAGAATTAAAGGGCTGCATCAGGAAACGTTTTTAAAATTAGGTAACTTGGTATCTGAGACAAATGTATGATTGTTCTTCGTGCTTGCATGGCTGGCAGCCAGGCAGGAGGGCCTGGGCTGTTTCTCAGGGCTTCATTCAGACACTGCCATTATTGCCCCTATTACTTTTTCCTCCATCCAGGACTCTCTTGAATGCTACCACCAAAGAGAAGAATGCCACGCATGGCTTACCCTGAGGAGGATTAGTAATCCTACACCTTGCACTGGCTGGCAGAGGTGTTTTAAGAACAACCAGAATTCTTTCCCCAAAGCCAAATATTTTATTACTGTATGGAGCTGATCCTGCCATGTAAACCCTAATGCCTATTTATGTTTCTGGGCAATTCAGTGAAAGCTTCTTTGCTTCAACCGCTTCCTTTCTTGCATTATTTCTTACATTTTATATGTTCAAAGGGGTTCAAAAGTGAAATTTATCTAAATTTCTGGATGCACTTGCTATGAACCTGCAGAAAGAAATTACTTTGAAAAAACATATTTAACACAGAATTGCTTTGATCACATTGTGGGCCTTGGGTGATTGCACAGATCAGAAAAAAAAAAAAAGTTTCTTCCAAGGCAAATTCTGTTCCAAAGTAAATAAAAAAGTTTAATTCAGAACTATAGTTACCCACAAAAATAAAAGCCCATGCTGGAAATCAGTGTAAAGTAATCTGAAAACTGTAGGAAAGGATTATTTCCTATTGCTTCTTTCTCCAGCCAGCCAGGCTTAGAGTGGCTGATGATTTAACTGTTTCCTTCCATCCCCAGGTTGTGTCTTGGGATCTTGAACTGGGAAAGCAGGAATAAGCTGAGGCAACAAAAGCAGTGGAGGGATAAAGGTCTCAGTGTAGGTGGTCTTGGGCTCTGTAAGATATCAAAGGAATCTGTAAGTGTAGTGGATCGAAATTCCTGCCTAGCCCTTGTAGGTCACACTGCAATCCACTCTCCTGTTCTTCCACCCACTCGAGGAAAGCTCATGGAAATTCAATGAGTTTGAACCAGTGGAGCTGGTATGGTCCCCTGCAGAAAGAACCCACACCATACAAATGAAATACCATCTTCTTTCTTCCCCTACCTCTTTTGGCGTAATTAATATTATATTTGGTGAAAGATACAGGGGGATGGATAAGTAAAACTTGAAGTTAAGTTAGTTGATGTGGTAAACGGGCTTATGTGATGACAGACAAAATACAGGTAAACTTAAAATTACTTTAAAACTTAAAATTACAGGTAAACTCTCTGTAGTTATTTTCTATTACTTGTTTAACAGCACAGATTGGTTTTTCCAATAAATCACTCACTAAAAGCAAGCATAACATATGAAATCACTAGAAAAAAATACAATATTTTTTCCAGCTATCTCTCAGAAGATATTTGCCATCGTTCATTTTCCATATCTGGGCAAATTTCCAGTAATGTAACTGTAAATGTAGGAAGTACCATAAATGAGATTGTCTAGCCCCTTCTAACATTAATATATTGAACCAACATGGTGCTTTGTCTTACCCATACATTCTTATGTGTGCTTTGTCATCTACATGGCTGACAGCAAATTCTCCTGGTACGCATCAGTTTCCACAAGATGCCCTTGATTGTGCTGGATCCAAAAAACAGTGAAATGATGACATGGGAAAGTGGGAAATTTGGAATATCAGTTCTGGTAAAGAACAAGTTTAAACCACCATCCTACTGGCCAGGGAATATAAAATAGAGTGCTGAGATTCTTCCCTCTCATCATAGGCACTGTGGGTACATGTTTGCAGAAGAGAGAGATTTCTTTCTCACAGTGTAGCTGATGTATCCTTTGGACATACATCCTGTTTTGTACTTCTGGGTTTTACATGTTTGTGTGAATTGTTACAGTCCAGTTAAAATGCTCCTTCCAAAAAGTGAACAGAATGGGTACTGTAAAAACCACTTTGTTAAAAAATGGCAATTTTTGTGTACACCTTAAATTAGCAACTTGCTATGCTGCTATTTAAATATAATTTTAAAGAAATACATCTATATTATAGCTTACACTAGTCTCATTCTTTTCTAACATAATTCAGAAGGTGTAGATTAATGTAGCTGTGGCTACATTATTATTTTATGGGACTCAGACATTAAAATTTAACAAAATATTATTTAAATATATGCATAAAATAGATCTCTGGAATATATACTGTCGCAGTAACATCTGTATAATCATAGCATAGAAATTAAAACAAAACTACTGATCTCAGCCATGTGCAGAAGGGTGTCAGTGTGCTGCAAGCCACACAGAAGCATCACTTTTCCATACTTGCTGAAAGCATTTCCCATACCTACATTCTGGGGGCTCCCTGAGGTTCTAGTGGGTGCAGGAAAGATCCTTCTGCTGAGAGGGAGTTCCCCCTGGGAAGTGATACAGATCCATAGGGATGATCCTCCTGTGCCCTGAACGGTGAACTGGTGAACCTGTGTCAAAGCTGTTGCACCTGAAACCAAAGATGCCCCTCTCACAGGAGGTAGGATTTGTGCCTCTGGGTACATGGATCTCAAAGAGCTCTGCTAGCAGCAGCTTTCAGACTCCGTTGAGGGCTGAAGCCGCCAAAAATCGGGTTGCAGGACTGAGTTACAACTGAAAACTTCTAAGGAGTAATTTTGAAGAGTGGATGGATCATTTTGTGTGATGCTATCCATCACTGTGCCTCTTCACATCAATCTCGCAGAGTATTAATATCTCAGAAATGCTGTTCCCATCTGCAGATTGCAATGAAATATGGAACAGGAGTTGCATTCCTGTGTATCTGCAGTATATTTTGCTTCTCATCAGTTTCCAATCGCAATGTCACAGCTGTGGATGTAGTAAGTCTGTGCTCGGCCATTGCACACATTGACGTGCATTGAATCCAATGTGTTAGGGGGCAAAAACAAGGGTATTTCTACTGCAGACACTGTGCTTGAAAGCATTTCATAACAAACCATACAAGTAGTATCTTCAGTGTTTACAGGCAGGGTATTCTCAGTAGGCTCACATTGCAGGTGGTGCAATAACTGGTAGTTCTTCTGGTTTGATTCTGTCACAGACTTCCCAGCATGACTTTGGCTGTGTCATGTTTTTCTTCCCATTTTCCACATAAGCAAATAAAGCCAACATTTATTTCAAAAAGGTGGTGCAAATCTGAAAGCATCAGTGTTTGCTGAGCAGCCTCCCACCTTTGAATACGAAGAGTCAGAGCTGTGGAAAGCATTATTCTTTTCATCTTCAGAGTCTTCTCTTTGTATTTACAAATTAACCAATCTGCAAAACAGTATTTTTCTTTCCATGGCAATATGATTAAGACTATTCTTATGAATTATAGGGAAACTTCCATAATTCCAATATATGTAGCTCAAAACAACATCACATATACAGACATACTGTGACATGTTTTCATTTGGATTGTTAAACCTGCATAGCTTTGATGGTTTCATCCCACATTTGCTATATTGTATTTTTAATGCACTCAGACTGTGCTGGTATAATGGTGATCCTCCTCTTATACCCCATCTTTCCCACATGCATGAAGTCTGCTTTGTAGTGACATTCATGAAGCTCCCTGCTGTGGCTGAAACACTGGAGTCCTGCTATTTAGAATGAATGATTATTCCAGTGGTTGAAGTGTTCTCACAAAGGAGACTGGGCAGCAAGGCACTTCTTCCTTTCCTACCACACTAGGAGAGGAAATCCTTATTTGAGCCTATGATGGGATCCTGACAGCCAATACCTGGAGATAGTCTTAGCAGTGAGAAAAAGGCATTTCTGCAGAAAGCAGAAAGCAAGAAGCAGAAAGAATGAAGACAATATATTCACTGCATGAAATTCTCTTAAAAAACCCAAACATTCCTGTTGCTTTCTGAATAGAAAGGGAAAACAAATAAACAATTTTAAAAAGTCACTATCAGGATTTCATCAGGTTTCAGGAAGCTAAATCCAAAACTTAACCCCAGAGCCTCTCTCTGCTAAGTGCTGATCTCATCCTGCTGGTTCCTAAACCAGGCATTGGCTCTTCCTTCCCCAGGGCTCCTGCTGTGTGCAGCTTGCTCCTGCTGCTGCTGCTGCTGCTGCTGCTGCTGGGTGTTGTGTGCTCAGCCGTCCCCCAGCTTCTGTCAAAGCACTGTGTCCTCCAATGCTGAGGCAGGGCACTGTGCCTGTGCTATGATGCCAGCTTTCAGACCATCTAACTCACAGTGCTAGGGATGAACAGCTGGAAAAGATGCCCATTTCTTCTGTTTTGAATGAGATGATTCAGGGAGAAGCACATGTGGTACCTTGTGTTTTGGATTGCAGTCTAGACCTAGGCACCAAGCGTTGCAGTGCTTCAGCTTTTTAATGCATGAAACTTCTGATTCACAGAGGAAAAGCAAACCTTGAACAAACCTTGAACAAACATACAATCTAAAAGCTTCCAGGCTAAAGCAGAGACCAACTTCTGCATTAAGTAAGACTGTGAATGGTGAAATGGACTCTTACACGTTAAATGGAAACACAGTGAGCTACAGAAATGAGCTCAGCTCCCTTTGATCATGCTGCAGTAAACGTGATCTATCAAATGATTGCTAAAGAGCTTGAGGGGATCTTCAAAATTTAGTCATGGTAAAATAGATGCTATAATTATATCCACTGATAAATTTTAGCAAAACCAGCACATTTGCTGATGGTGCTAGATGCTTTGCCTGACAAAGATTTCTCTAGTTACAATGTATGCTCAGTGTGTGCAGCAGCCATCCAAGCTTCCCTGATCTGTTCAGCAGACAGGCTTTGCACTGACCTGAAAGAAGAGCCCTCCAGTCTTTGTGGTGAGCTGAGCCTTCAGCTCCTGTAAGCTCTGCACAGAAGGGCTCACTGCACCTGATGCCATCAGCAGCTCTGCAGAGCAGGCTTTGCCACTGACAGCCAAATCCCGGTGTCCTCCCCTTAGCAAGTGCCATCACCTCTCCCTGCACAAGCCCGCTGGAAGCAGTGGCATTCAGCACAGACCCAGGGGACAGCTAGGAAGGGCAGGCTGTCCAAGCTACCACCACATGGTGAAAGCAGCCTGGTCCTGTTTTCAGGAAGGGATAAAAGGAACATCAAAATTTTCAGGAGTTGGACTTTGGTGATCCTAGTGAACCCCTCCCAACTCAGAATATTCTGTGATTTGATGATATTTGACTACAGCCTGTTAACAGGGACTGAAAGCAATTCTTCTTTGTCCTAACATTGGGGTACATTAACTCCTGAAAATTCAGCGAGGGATGGGTGAAAACTCTTTTATTCTCACTTAGCTAATAGTCATTTGCACTACACTACTCAAGAGAAACAAAAGTTAAATCATTAGGTATAAAATACAGCTTTCAAAATGTAATATCATACAGTTTCTGACTGCCAGCAGTCCGTGTGCACAAGTGTACAGCAACAAATCCTTTTGCAATATACCAGCTCAGGATGCCACATTCCCACCTTTATGGTTTCACACTTACCAAAGTGTGACTTTCTGGCTTTGAAATGAACAAACGATGAAGGCTACAGTACACTGAAAAATGGAGAACTGAAAGTTTTTTTGTTATATCTCCATACCAGAAGAATTCCCAGAGACACATTAGTGCATCCTTTCTAATCCATTGTCCCATTGTTCCCACAGCCAGACAGAATTTATTTTTCATTTCATGCCTTGTGGTGCAGTTTAGTATAATGAGATTGTTACAGGTCTCAAAATCATTAAATTATGAAAGTGTTTCCCTCTTCTAACCCTTGCTCTTAGAGCATAATGGCATCATAACAGCATCTGGAGACTGGAGCTGAGACCATTTTCTGTCACATCTCTGAGCTGATTTGTAGCACGCTGAGCTGAAAGGTTTCACAGACACCATCACTGTTAATTTCAGTGGAAAATCTATTGTAAGGTTTTAGATGTTGTATCTCTCTTTAAGAGTGGATTAGATTTGAGTTTCTAAGTGACTTTTAATTTCTGCTCTCTGAAATGGAGATGGATTACCTCTTTCTGGCTTTTCTCCTACTTTGACAAATCTCACAAAAGTTACTGGGCATTTACTTATCTTCGTAGCAATCTCACTGACAACACAGTTTTTACTGCAAACATAATACTTTTAGACAGCATAGGTTTTATAATTTTGTTTTCCAAAACTTACACATCAGAAGGAGGTAGAGGTTAAAGTAACACAGACATCTTATGGTGAGCACACCTCTTGTCTCAAGATGGTGGAAAATAAGCATATTAAAGCACTTCTCAACTTCAAAAATAATAACCAATGATGTTTTAAAATGAAGGAAATTCTTAGTCAGAATTTTTACTGAAAATGAGCTTCATTTTTCTGTTGTTGCAACCTGTCTGCCAAAAATCCCATATGTGTCTTTCTGCGTGTGTACAATGTTTTAGAACAATATAGCATCTTTGAAACATCTGATGGCTTATGAATGAAAAGGTCATAAGAAAACCTAAGGGCTCTGTGTTAATTTTAAAAATGAGAAAGAATCATGACTCATTTAAGACACTGAGAAACCTATATGCTTTTGTATTTTTGAAGTAATTTTCTATTATTTTTTGATCTCTGGTTTTGGTTTTCTAAAATACATCATTAAAACACCACAATTTTCTGTTATTTATAGCCCACAGCTATAAAATGCAGTTTTTGTCTGATACAATTTAAGCACATCAGGCTGGATAAGTGCTTGTGCTGGAGATGACTTCAACTCTACCAGTACTGGCACTGGCAATTCAGGAGGGAGCACTTTTCACTCCACTTTAACATGGAACTGATATCTCTGCTTAGTTTTATAGCATACTTTTGTGTTAGCACTGCCATGGTTTAGTGGTTGGTGAAAAGGCTCACATATACCAAACCCACGCCTGTAAATGGATCCACATGATGGAACCACCCTGCAAAGAGCTCCTGGAAGGACTGGGGTCTGAAGACATGATGTGCTAAGTGCTTCGGCATTTTTCAAGATGAAATGTACTATGTCAAGGTGAAATGTACTATGAAATGTACTACTATGCAATGAACGATTTCCCTTGTGTCCCTTGAGGAGCTTGAACTAAAAGTGTCTTTCAGTCACTGGACACTTCAATATTCCTTAGCACAGAAATTGAAGCCCAAAATGTGTCAAATAATTTTACAATATTACTAGCCACCAGTTTTGGACCACTAGCTTCATCTTACCATGAATGGACATTATGAACATACCTACATAAAAACATGTTAAACAGTTAAAGCTATTTTAGTATCCTGTATTGGGAAAGTGTATCACTCTTCAAACTACATAGTTTAAGCTGTATGAAATGGCATAAGGAATTACAGTGTGTATAATTCTTCTTGGTTTTGTAAGAGAGTATCAATCACAATGTTATCATGACAGCTCCATCCTGTAGCCAGGAGACTCGCCACTGAAATCAGTGGAGGGCATAAGGTGCAATTACAGGCAGGCTGTTGCTTCAGTGGAAGAAACGAGAGGAGCCTCGGATAAGGCAGCCGAGCGCTGAGGCAGCAGGGAGGGATGCTGAGGCTGTGTACGCGGGGCTCCCCGGCTGCACAGCTGCCACCGCAAAACCCCTGCCCCGCATGCAGGGACGCTCCGGCCCTGACCGCGTCCATGGCGGAACTTCGGGTTAACCCCCGGGTCACCGGCGGGCATCTCCCGCCGCAGGGCCGGGCACCGTCCCTGCTCCACCTCGGCCGGATCGGGACACCCGGTGCCGCCGGGCCTCGCGGTCCGGCAGCGGCAGAGCCCCGGGCGCGGCAGGCGGACCCCGCGGCTCGTCCTTCTCTCAGCCGCGGCCCGGAGCCGGCGGGGCNGGCGGGGGCCAGCCCCGGCGAGCAGCGGGGTCCCGGCGCTCCGGCGGGGCGGAGGCGGAGGCCGGCGCGGGGAAGGCAGCGCCGGGAGCGGGCCTGGTCCGGGCTGCCGGCGGCGTCTCCGCCGCCCAGGGCCGCCCGGCTCCGCGGCGCA
>VXAX01001399.1:610221-663555 GCA_013399835.1 Leptocoma aspasia | reverse complement strand
CCGCTCCCAGAGCCCACCCGGCGCCGCTCTGCACCAGCGAAGGGAGGAGTTGAGGTGCGAGATGCCTGTGCGGAGTTACGGGAGTTGGCCTGCAGTTACTGATTTTTCTTTCTGCTGTTTTTTTAAGGTAGGGGTTACTGGGGTGGTGGCGTCACCTGGGTGGCAGTATGACAGAGGAGCTGCCAGGCTGCAGTGACGGGTCGTTAAAAAGGAAGGAGATGAGGAACTGCGAGTATCCTCACAGGCAGTACTGGAGATTGGCCTGCATAGTACTTGGTATTATTCAAGTAGCTGATATTTCCTTTGGGGGAAATAAATCAGCTATTCTAAATATTACAGAGAGTTCTTCATGGTAAACTATAATCTCAAAATACCTTACTTTGATACAAGTTATTGCTTTCCAGCAGCAATATTGTGAGCATTCATAATCTCATATTTCATATTTGTGGGTCTCTTATTCCTCTGCATTTTAGTAGTGGTCTCTGCTTTCTACTGCTGTCTGAACAGCTGGAGTCAGGTTCATACAAAACTGCTTCATGACAGCAACTGCATCAGACATAGCTGCCTCTTGCCTTGGAAGCTGTGAAGATGACAAATTTCACATTATTTTCTTTGTGGTGTGGTGCAAGAAAGGGACAGGTTTGCAGAAAACTCTGATACATGTGGACCTGGAGACTGTGGGAGCAGTTTTCTCAGGGCAGCAGGAGTTGTGTGTGTGGGCTGTGCATTGTGGTGACACCGTATTTTTGGAGCTCTTCAGGAGAGAAAACTATGACTATGTATGGGGGTTGTACACTAACAGCAGATGCCTGTTTTGCCTAAACTTAATAAATATTTCATTGTAAGTGTTTTTAATAAGGAAACATACAGCAATGTATTTCAAAGTTCATACTCTAATCCATTTATAAGCAAGCTGTCTTCCTACCAAAATCCCTGGGCTTTGCTTTTACAGTGATCATGATAGTAGGCTGCATGTAGGAGCAGAAGGAGTAACATCACTTTCTGAATAATTTGAACAAGCAGAGTAGCTTATTCCTGTGGACTGTCCCTCATGTTCATTTGGTAATTCTGAGAACCTCTTATACTCAATGGAAATAAGCCATATGTATTTATACTGTACATGGGTTTTAAAATCTTAGTTAATCCTTAAGTATTATATTCTAGAATGTGTTTCTAGAACAAATCACTTGCTTAGCTTTGTCTCATTGTAGATAGTGACCTCAAGGGCTGTTGTAAGTTTGTATCATTCTGTGGATATTCTGCTTATAGAAGAAAGTGGTTGAATTCAGAAGCCCTTCATTTTACAAGTTAGCCTTTAATGAGATGATATTAAATGAGATGAGGAGTTAAAGATAAGCAAGCCTTTGAGTACAGCCTTGAGGTAATCAGGTATTTCACACGTGACCCATGAGGAAGAAAATACAAATAGAAGATGCCAGTAAGGGTTTTGATGTTGGGAAGTGGTAAATAAAATTGCTTTATAGGGAAGTGGAAAGCTCTTGCATGTATAATGACCAGTATGAAAAATGCTGTGAAGTTGGGAGTGGGGCAGACATACAGAAGAAACCAAACAAAGCAAGCAAGTGGTAGAGATAGAAAGACAATATGATTTTAGTATGTGGTAAAGTAAGATACAGAATGGCTGGTAAGCACTCAAAGTGATCATTGTTGTATGCTGTAAAGGTTCCTGTTCTGAATAGGATTAATTTTAGTTGTACAAGAAAAAACAGGATGGAATTTTCTGGTGCTCTCCAACAGAATAAATGATAAAGAGACTGCTTGTATGTACTGTTTTGAAAGATCAGGATGCAAAGGCTGTGCCCCTGAAAAAGTATCTGTGGGTCACCTGTAGGGTAGCAACCAAGGTGTAGCCTGGGCCAAGGATGGCTGCAGCTTCTCCCACTTCTCAATCCATTCTCCTTGTTTGGAGTGGGTGGGAGCCCAAGCCCTCCCTTGTCTGATAGGGAGGGAGCAGTAACGGGCAGGAGGCTGTGATGGGGATGGGAGAGCAGGACCTTGGCTGGTGGAGGACCTGGTCAGGGAGAAAAAAGTTAATACGAGAGCAGATTTGCCCCAGACTTGCTCCTTTCTTTCTAGAAAGAGTCCTGGGTTCAGGAGAAGATTTTGGGTCTTCACTCGTATGCAGATTTAGTTTGCATGATTGTTTAGTAATGTGCTTTTATGGCTTGTGATGTGTAAAAAATAAGGTAAATGGAGAAGGAAGGGAGAGAAGAAAGACGTGAAGAAAATATGTTAGTTTTGAGCTGCATGTCTAAAATCTAGGGCAAATATTTAGCACAGCTACTTCAAAGACACCTACTTTCTTCAAACTCCTTTTTACAGAATAGTAAAGGTACAGTTGGCGTTGGAGAAACATTGTGTTAATGAACACAAGTGTCAATCTGAGATAACATCAAAGCAAGAAATACAAACTTCCAATGTGATTTTAGGCAAGTTATTTCATTCTTGATGCCTTAGTTGTAAACTGAGCAGAAAGTACATGCCTGCTTTGGAGGAGTTTATCATCTTTATTGATTTGTTTGGTATTTCCCTCTTCAGTTTCAAAGGACAGTCTTTAGATGCACTAAATGTTTTGTTAGTTGCTCTTCCTGTTCTGTTTATTTATTTTTAAGAAAGACACTAAAATAGCTCCTCTTAAAGCCCAAGGACAATTCTCAACTTACGTGTCACTTTCCAGGTAATGAAGGATTCTGGTGGTTTATTTTGCATGTTGTAAAGTAAAGCTTAGATAATATTAACTGTGCCTGGTTAGAGATACCTTTCTTGGTATAGAAGTTATGTTTAGGTAGAAAGCCAGTATGTTTATCTACAGTCAATTGGGTTGTTAGTCATGTGTTATTTAAGCTGAAGGTAAAAGTGGAAGGATACTGATAAGGCAAGATAAGAGCTGAGGTTTTTAGCATCTACTTAAAAAGTGATGGAGAGAACCAGGGCTGACATGAAACACTACCAAGTGTAACAAGACACATACTGGAATTAGAGACAGTGCTCATCTTGCCTCCAGCTGATTTACTAAGCTGCAGCTGTGATCAGTACTGATTATAGACAGGTTGGGAACACACGTAGGCTGTGGGCAGAGTTTTGTGGGTCCTCTGACCACAAATCCCTATCTATCTATTCTCTATCTATTTACACAGCCTTCACCACAGTATTTGCTGCAGACAGGATTATTAGGTATGTGAAATGTAAAGGGTGAAATCTGGGATTCCTGCAAAATGCCTCTGTAGACTTAAAGATGGATGTGAAAATTTATCTGTGATTTCTTTGGAACTTGTGGCATCTTTTAAATGTCCTTCATGGGGCTACTGGGAAAATCATAGCTGTCAAATGGCCATTCCTGCAACTACAAATGCCTTGTTTGACAGAAGCTTCAACTTTAGAGTATCTGGGTAAAGCAGTAAAAAAAGTGTGAAACATTATTTCTTAATGAAATCTATATATTTGGCAAGGGACTCCATAATATTAATTACACTTCTGTTTAACAGATTACCTGAAGGGTAATTGTTAGTAAAAAAATTTAGAGTTAGAGAAAAATTTAAATTAATACAAATGATGCTATAATTTATTTTTTGAAAAGAGCAGAATAATGGCAGAATAACAGAATATGCTGAGTTGGAAGGGACCCACAAGGATCACTGATCATTCAACTCATAGCCCTGCACAGGGCCATCCCCAAGAGCCACACCATGTGCCAAGAGCATTGTCCAGACACTTCTTGAGCTCTGTCAAGCTTTGGGCTGTGAGCACTTCCTGGAGAGCCTGTTCCAGTGCCCAACCACCCTCTGGGTGAAGAACCTTTTCCTGATATCCATCCTAAACTTCCCTTGACACAACTTCTGGCTGTGCCCTCTGGTTCTGACACTGATCACTGCAGTGGCTGCCTGTCCTCTTCCCCTCATGAGAAAGTTGTAGACTGTGATGAGGTCTCCTCTTAGTCTCCTGTTCTCCAGGCTGAACAGACCAATAATAAAAAAAAACTCTTAAAAAGTAATGGTTCCTTTTGGCTCCCTTCCCCCAAAATAATGAAATCACATTAAGATTTTTGACAGGTAATAGCTTTGATAACTGTCAGTCACTCTTAAGTTACGAAAAGTAAATCGTGTGGCTCAGTTTTTGTCAGTCTATTTGGAGTTTTAATCTTCTGCTTCTTTAATTGTACTCCACTCCTGGAAACAAATTGAATATGTGTACCTCTTCTCTCCAACTCCTGTACCTGCAAGTGGAGCAATGCCTGTCAGTGAGGAAGTGAGCACCACAAACAAGAAGTCTGTATGGACAGTATTATTCTGGTGGTTGTCTCTTTTTTCCCATTTGGCTCTAACACTTCCTCTCCTTAACGTTCCTAAAATGCAGCCAGTTACCTTCTTCCTACAGCTGGACCAAAGTCACACAATATGGAATGGGTTAGGGAAGGAACAATGGTAAGTTGAGCCTTGAAGCTTTCAGGGCACCAGTTCAAATCTGTCAAGGGCTGGAAGAGACTGTGATTTGTTTTACTGTGATGACTTCCTAGCAGTAATGCAAAACAAAATTTGATTTAATTGTTTTCACTGGGCAGATTTGTGCACTGTGTGTAGGAAAAGGTGTTGCAAGCATGTTAAAAAAGATGTTGCAAACATGTTAATAGCATTACTCATGTTGTTTTTCTCAGAAGTCCATAACAACACAGTCAGAGAGACAAATCAGGCTTTCTCATGTTTCCTCTCTAGACCTCTGCTCTCCAGAACAGCAGCATGTTTTGAGCTCAGGAGTGGAGGCGATACCCAGCTTGAAGCTTCTACCAGTTTTGTAGGACAGAAGATTTTATTACCTTAGACAGCATTGCTTAGACAGCATTTTCTTAATTTTTCTTTCAGTGAGATTTGTTCTGGCTCTTGCAGTCAAACTCTTAAATGAAATGCTGAATTGGACTCTACATTAAGTGTCAGTTTTATGCATTTCAGAGCTATATGGAGTATAAGTTGATTCTAGAATATTTTTCTTCACTACTGGAGTAAAGGGGAGGGAGAGGTGGCATACAGAAACACTTTTTTTTTTTTGTTGATGGTTTGTGCAGTACTTGAATGCTGAATAATCCTATGGACTAAAAATAACTTGCTGCAATGGACACTTGCACAATATATATTGTTAGCCTATTAGAGCTCAAACTATTATTACCAATAAGATACTATATAAGTAAACTGAATTTGTTGCCCTTTAATTAGCTATTTATTTCCAAAACATGAATTATTAACACTTGTGTTCATCATGAATGGTGTTAATTATAGTTACTGGAATTAAATTTTTTTCCACTTTTTTTCTTTTTTTAACTAAGCTTCTAAAAACAAATGAAAATGTAGACCAGTCATGAGAGAATCCTCTAGTGATAGTCAAACCTCAACAGAGAATCTGTGTCAGTGCTAGCAGTATGGAGAGAAACTACAAGTATCAAGTATTTTATCATGAATAAAACAACATACAGAATTGCAAATTAAAGCATTGGGCTCTCAGCAAAAAAACATGCTTTATCTGATCTTCAAGGAGTTTTTAAAAAATTTAATAGTACTTTACGGAGCTGATAAAATATATGTTTTAAGTTCTAATTAAAAATAACAAATCTGAAATTCTTTTATTGAACCTTAAACCACATGCAAATAATTCAAATAAGATTAAAACTATATTAAAATTACATTATTAAAAAGTGAGTATACATGAGGAGACAGTGAAGGAGTGTACAGTCAGTGACATACATTTTAATAGGTGTTATTCTGACTTCCCTCTTCTTTCTCCTTCCCATAAAATTTTGAGATGAAGATTTTAAAGTTGATATGCGGTTCTTTTGTCAAGAGAAGTTTTGTGTAGCCGTAGTACAGAACCTGTCTTTTGATCTCTAAAATCTTGGGGATGATGAGAGAGAATAAGTAGGAAGGTTGTATGAAATGGTGTAATGACTACATTTTTTGTTGGGTGCTTGCTCTTTGCAAATGACACTAATTAGGCAACCATAAGGAATTGTGAAAGCTTAGAGGGAGTGCAAAAGGAGCTGTGGATGATGCTCTTCCTCCATGAAACACAATTTAAAATGTTCGTCCATTACATAATTAAAACATGGAAGTAGCTCCCTGAGGTTTTTTAGGGAGATGGGGTGGGGATAATGATATGTTAACATGATTTCACTAAATTAATTCTTTGGAAAGTAATTAAGTCAGATTGCCACACTCCATTACTTCCAAAGGGTAAAATCTGACATGGTCCATCATATTCTCATCTTACTTTGAAATGACTGGTTATTTAACAAATATATTATATTCATTTGAAAACTAGCATTGGACATCCCTAGCACAGTTTTTAGGTATTGTGGAATGTAGAAACTAATCTCCTTTTTGGATTTAAAATTTGAAATAAACACTTCATTGTGATAAAAGCAGTTTGCATTTCTTAACAGCGTAGACCCTGTATTTGATTGGAAACTTACATCAAGGTTCCTGCAAACAGGAATGAAGAAATGTTTTCTGGTTTTAAGTATAACTTCTATAATCTGTTGCAGGCCAATACATTGCTACTGGCTTTTAGTCATCTGAGAATTGAGTGTGAACAGGAGCCTAAGCTAAGCTTTGAAATGTGAGGTTCCTAAGATGTGGAATAGATGAACAGATTTCAATATGTAAATAGAGAAGCAATCTTTGTTTCAAGCTAGTAAAGGCAAATATTTTCAAATTAAAACTTTGTAATGAACCTTGTGTTTTATGAAAATTAGATCTTTCTTTTTCTTACAACTGTATTGAAAACATAGCAGAGTGAAACAGCTTTTGACATTTCCCAGTGCAGCTCCTGAACACTCAAGTGGGGCTAACAGGGCACTGTGTCCAGAATTTCCTTGAGGCTGTTAAAGGTTTCTGTACCCTGAAGTTAGCAGCATTAGGAGCAGCACTTACTTTATTTTTGTTCCTTTGATGAAAAAAAAAATCCCTCTGAAACCTGAGAAAGATCCCGACAGACAGTTTCATATTTATTTTATGCTTACTAAAACCAATGACCATTTTGTTGCTTCCTTTTCCCCTTCCTTATGCAGCATTTCACAAGCTGTTTTACCCAGACCTGTTGCTGCCTAGAAAGCATTCTTCCATCTCCCACGTGGAGATGCTGCTTTAAAGAGCTTGCAGGATGTGGCAGGTGGGTCCTTGTGCTGCCCCTGAAGCAGGTACGTCAAGGTTCCTGTGTTACCCACATCGTCCCACTGCTCTGTGCCCCATGCACGGCGTGGTGCCTGAGGTGGCTTCTTGGAGGTGACCGAGGTCTGTGGCTACATGGGTGGTCCAGCAAGGCTGGCTGGGCCACAGGGGGCAACGAGGTCTTTATCTAAACTGATAAAAACCTTACAGGCATTAGCATATTCTGAGGCTCAGGCCAGTCTTTATTCAAACCAGTGTCTGCATTCCTGCCTTTTTGCTTTACATCTTCCAAATACAGGCCAGAATTATAGGGCAGTGGCAGACAGGTCTGTGCTTAAATGATCTGAAAAATCAGGCCATCGTTTTTAGGTTACTAACTGTGAACCTAAGCATTGAATTTAGAATTAAATTTTAAAATTGAATTTAAGGAGTTTCTGTCCATGTATTATAGGAGGCAGCATTATAAAGCACATGTACAATACCTCAGTGTAACACGGTAAATAATTACTGATGTGATTTGGGGTAAGAAGCAAAATCCAGACTGTGCAGGTGATGGAAATTTAATTGTGGACTTCAGTAGGACTGTAGTCTGAAACTCTGGAAATTACCATGGCAAAGTCCAGTTGAATCTAAAAAAATGAGGATTCTTAGAATTTTTGGCTCTCGTAGTAAAATATGTATCTATTGTAATTTAGTGAACTCTGTATAATGCCATACAGGGAAGGAGGTGTGAGGGTAGGTTCTTTCTTTTTCTCCCTTTTATGTTAGATAGTGTGAGAAGTCCTTGTGGTAGCTGTATTTCAGTTTGGAAATAAGTGAATTCCTCTGTGTTCTGAAGTTTTAATGAACTAGTGAGGGGTCCTTTGGGACCAAATATTTTATACATACAATTTTTAAGTTAAGTGTTTATATGTTTTGCAAGGCTTGAGGCCTTTCTCTACAGAGAAGTGAGAAAAGATCCATTTTTAGAATTTGGGGGTTTGGTGTGTGGTCCAGCAGACCCCCCAGTGTAGGCTGGGGTCAGCTACTGGTGGCATACAGATAAGCCTTTTCTTGACTGGTGTACTGCAGGATCTTGCAGCTGAAGGGCTGGATACTTAGGAGAGGTATAGATACATAAGATGCACTAGCTCTATGATGCTGCACTTCAGCAAGATGTCCACATTAGCAGGAACTGTGGGACAAGAAGAAGAAATCTGCAAAGCAAAGTAGTTTGTGGTGAGGGCTGGGGTATCCAGTGTCTCTGCATTTACTGTGGACTAGCTCTAACTTAGTGCCATGTACCAAACACCCTTCAGCACTGGAGCACTCCTGCTGTGCTACTGGAGTGCTCTCCCAAGACTTGGCCCCTCTATGAACCAAAGAGGGGTGATGGGTGATGAACTCTGCATAAGCATCCTTTGTGTCCAGACTGAAATATGTATAGGGAGCTGTAGCAGCTAGAGCTGGGCCAGTTGTAGTCTTTGAGAGATGTTTTCTCCCACTCTAGTCTTTAACCATCGTTCATTCTGATTTGGGAAGTAACAAGGTCAGTACACCAGCAGAGAAGTTGCTTCCTTGATGTTCTGTTCTGGTTTTCTTGAGAAGAGTTTCTTAATATCGTGAGCAAGGGACCACAGGACCTGTGTTGGGCTTGAGCACTTCTTTAGGTCTGAAGATTTTTTTAACCATTTCTATATCCGAAAGATCATTATGAGTGTTGATCGTGTTCAGAACAAAAAATTTAAAACTCTGGACTTCTTTCTTTTGAGCAAGTTTTAATGGATCAGACAGAACTAAAATCAAGGCTTACAACATTTACATTTACAACAGTGCTGCTTTACTGAAAGATCTAAGCCCACTCATTTTTAAGGCAGAGAGAGGGGAAGGAATACAGGTGTAGCAGTCTACCTGTCCTTTTTATTATTTAATAGCTTGGTGTTCCCATCTCTGTTTTTAAAGCTGAATAAACAGGATACAAGTAGTAAGGGCTTTGGTTATGGGGTTTCCTCCCGTGACTGTAATTGATTATTGTATGGTGGGTTTTGCATAGATTGTTTTTGCTGCTGCACTGGATGACCTGTTGTTTGAAAGACTTAGGATAAGCATGTTATCTGTGCAAGCCTGAAAAAATATGGTTCTGACTATCACACCAGTAGTATTTCAGAAAAAATTTATAGCTGAATTACATCGTTAGTTATTTGAATGGTATTTCAGCTTTCTTTATGATCTTGAGGCTTTGTTTTGGTTTTAGGAAAGAGTTAAATAACTGAGTTGTGGGATTAAATGTTCAGCTATGGAATTGGAAAATTGTTGCTGCTGTGTTAAGTGAATGCTTTGTAACTAAAATTCATGAAGGTTGGAAAACACATTTGTTGGTATGGTCTCCTGAGAGCAATATATTTGTATCTACTCACTCATTTTTTATGGAGCACAGGGTTTTAGGCATTAAGGTGAAACTTTACAGCAGTGAAGAGAATAGTGTGGTTTATTCCAGCATTGCCTCACATGTAAACTATTTGAGAGATTCTGTTCTGTAGTTGTCAGTCCTTGGTAGAGATACTCTTGCTGGGATTGTAGCAGCTTCTGTGAACACATACACCTGGGAAATTGATCAGCTTATTTCTAAATTTTGTTTAAATAAGGGGAGTCTATAGCAGGCCAACCTACCACTTCCCACCCTCCCACAGGGCCAAGATGAATCAAAAGAACTCTTTCTCCTTTCATCTGCCCTTTTAAAATAAAATGTACCTTGTTTCTGATGCATACGGATGTAATACAATCATTTTTCTAACTTTGAAGATGAGTAACACTATGTGATAATGTTTCAACTGTTTCAATGAAATGAAAGGATACAGAGTAACATAGATGGGGAGACAAAGGGATTTTAAAGATGACAGGCTCGGTCCTTCAGATGTTATGTGATAAGAGGGTGTATAGTGTTCCTTAGGAGTAAAGGTTAATAAACCAGAGAGCTGTGGGAGCTGGAAGATAGCACTGTAAAATTCAGAAGATGGAGGTTAAGTGGATGCTGGTCTTGAGGGCAAACCTGTTGTCCCTGCCCCACTGCCCATTTCCATTTTCAGCTAGGGCTGATAAACCACGCCACACTGTGCAGCTGCTCAGGAGGAAGCTCTTGTTTCCCTTCCCTCACTTGTCTCTGGTTTTACCTACTTGATGGACTAAATTGTCAGGAGTTAATTTAACATGCAAACCTAACAGGTAAAAAAATTAAAAACAGGAAGTATCTGTGTATGATATTTTGGTTTTGCTTTTGCTGGGTTAGTTTTCTGCCAAGTTGGAGAATTAAATCAGTTTCCAGCGGCAGCAAAAGATAAATTGTAGGAGAAGTGGGTGCTGCAGGCAGGCTGGGGGCTTCTAGAATGGCCATTGTGTCTTGTGGAACTGGACCCTTGCTTTTGTCATTGCAGCTGCTTGTGGCACCATGTGTTGCACAGCATCAATAAATTAATCCAAGTTAGAAGTGTTGCCCATCTGTTATGTATTGTAGCAGGTAGAAGTGATCCCCTTTTTCCTGTCTTGTGCCAGGCATAGTGGTAGTAGGCAAACTTTTAAAACAATGCATAAGGCAGTACAAGGGAGAGACATGAAGCTGCTGAAGATGAGGGAAACTACTTTTTGACTGCTACAAATATGATTGAAAATTGAATTAAGGTTCATAGAGGTGGAAAATTACCTATGCATCATAAATTTAATTTCCAGTCCACCTACCCATTCTAAGCAGAATGGTAAAAAAATAAATTTTTTACCATTGAGATTTGTTGGTGAATGAATCTTTGGTGAATGTTTAGTTTTTGTGGTTGCTTTTCATGTGCATCTGTGTGTGTGTTTTGTTGTTTTTTTCCCTCCCTGGAAACTATGAATCTCAATCTTTTTTGTAATCCTTTTTATGTGCTTTTCAGAATATGACATCACATTCAATTAAAAAAATAATCATAGTTAGCCCCAGGCACACAGGTGTACTCAATATTTTTTTAAACCGAAATTTTAATTAGTAATTGAACATCATCTACTTTATTTCTTGCACTTTGGAAATTTGTAACTTTGTATTTCTTAGAATTTTCCTTTATAGTTTTGAGATAGAAGTGAAATTTCTATCAAAAGAACAATAATCTCTTCTTTCTTACATTAATTACTTGTTTCAGGGCCATGTGCATCAGATTATTCCATAACTTTTCAGGAAAAGACATACCCTAAACCCAGAATTAATCAGTGACAAACATCATCGGTGTGATACTGCTGCTCTGGTCTCAGAACAAAGTCTGGGCATTCTTTGGATTTCAGGAGACTCATTGCAAGGAGAAGAGGAAGATCCACAAGATCTCTCTGCATTGAGGAATTTAAACACAAATACTCTTGCAGGAGCCAGTAATCATATTCAGTGGTCCCATATAGGAAGGCCTGGATTAAAAATTTTGCACTTGAGAGAGAGTTTACTCTTTTGTTTGTTTACTCTTTGTTGTTTCCAAGAAGATTAAATAAGCCTAAAGCAGCTGCAGTGATTCCTGCAAGGCTCTGTAGGATTTTGTGAAGCCCAGAAACCATTTGGTTGGTGCTGGGTTATTAACCTTGGTAGTTGTGACTCAGAAGGTTGTGAGAGATTTGTGTGCATATTGTTCCAGGAGGGGATAACTTCAGGGCTTTTCCTACTTTCTAGTTTTTATATTTCAGTTTTTAATTTTAAAAAATGTTTAGCCTCAGGGAGCCCTCTAAATCTAAGCCTTTTACTGCCTCCTGAATTTGGCAGTTGCTTCTCTTGGTTTAAGTCTCCAGGCATGTGTGATGTGAAGCTTTGAAGTAGCCTCTCTGGAGGCAAGGAGAAGGATAATAAAGTTTTGACATTTTACTTCTTTCAATCACACAGATATTTTAGCAGAAGTGAAACAGCTGATTTTTAGTAAAGACCGTAAAATTACAGAATTGCTAAGACTGTCTCTTT
Organism: Leptocoma aspasia; assembly: GCA_013399835.1. Taxonomy (NCBI): domain Eukaryota; kingdom Metazoa; phylum Chordata; class Aves; order Passeriformes; family Nectariniidae; genus Leptocoma; species Leptocoma aspasia. The sequence goes on along the minus strand of VXAX01001399.1, from coordinate 651,444 downwards.
TGTGGTTGGGTTTTAATTTACAACAATTGCTAAAATCAGTGGTGTGGAAAGCCACATGCATTTTGTCAGTGTTTTAATATCTGGCATTAGGAACTGGTTAATCCATTTAAGAAGTGGAACAAGAGATTCAAGAGGGAGATGTTGCAGCCTAGTTTTCTTAGATGTTGCCCAATGGACCACTGACAAATACCACAAAAAGCAAAGACAGATATTTGGGTGGGGGCAAAAACTCCAGCAGAAGTTTCTCATTCTTTGTAATTCTGGTTCTGTGTAGTGTCTACCAGTCCCATGCTCAGCGAGCAAACATTTGCCAAGTCCATGGCAATCTGTGTCCCAAACAGCAGGCACCTTGCCTTCCCCTTCCGAGCAAGGCTCTGTCTCAGCACTGCTGAGACAAGGACTGCACAAAATAGATACAGGCCACCTTTTCCTGGCCATTCCCAACTTTTTCCAGTCTGCCTTCCTTAAAATAAGTGTCTTGCTGTACAGAATAAGAAGTAGGACAATACATCAGGGAGGAAAAAAAAGCTATTTCAAACATCTTGATTATGACGTGGTGAAAGTTTTTCTGTTTGCATGTTTCCAGCTGTTTCTGGCACAGAGCACTTCTGACACTACACTGGTTTGTATTAAGTAGGTTTACTGGATTTAGTAGTGGCTAAAATACATAAAGTGATTTTAAAACAATTGGTGTCATGCACCCATTGCTCAGTTTACCAAGCTGTCTGTGTTCTTCTGTGCTGCAAAGACTGTGCACTGTGGAAGCTTTATCTTTACTGTAAATATAGTACGATTTTTTTGTAGAAACTTAATTTATCTTAAGAAGTGTAAATTATCTGGTTTTCATGCAGTTTATTGGAGTACCTTTTGTTCTGCTGCATAAATAGGTAGACCTATATAAAAATTTAAAGTGACTTTGTGTTGCAAGCAGCAATTCTGTTACTCTGCTGACAAGTCAGCAACTTGCACAGTTGTGAAATCTTTCTTCTTTTTTTCCAGTTACGACTGGAAAAAATTGACATGTTGTTGCTCTTATGAGTCCATGTTACCTGTCCTTTAGCAAGCTGTGGTTGAGCACTGCATACTAAATGTCAGTTATCATATTGTGCAATCTGTATGAGCAGAATTCCCACTTCCACAGCTGTGGGAGTAGAAATGGGAAGCAGTCAAATAAACTCAGTCCCTCAAGGCTCCTCCCAAGGTGACTGGTGCAGAGTGCAGTGAGGTCCAGGGAATTCTTCTGACCTTTTGGAGGCACAAACCTTGGGAAACAAATGAGTGTCATTAAAGGGATGACATCTTTCAGATGATAAAAGTAGCAGCTTAAAAAAAAAACTTTTGACACTTTTGACAGGCTTGCACATGATAATTAGATAGTAAAAAGAAGGTGTGTGTTGGCAAGGCATTAGATAAGAATGATATGAAGGTTCATATCCATTTTTCTTTAAGCAATGTTGCACTGAAGATGAAGCCCTCTGAACAGTTGTGTAAAGCAGAGGTTTTAAAGTGAAAATGGGTTGTATCCATTTGAAATAATTCAAGGGAAACTGGGGAAAACGACTGGCACTCTTTTTCTGAATAACTCCTTTGCCTTGTTAAGAAGTTCTTAATACAGCATATTATGGGTGTAATCTTAGAACTGTGTGCATTGACTTACCCAGTGTCTTATTTATTCACTTTCAAGTTAACTTTCAGGAATAATAAGCTTTTTCTTGCACTGTATGTTCTGAACGTTGCCCTTACTGCCTTTACAGCCTGTCAAGGATGCAGGTAAACAGCTAAAGGAGAGGGTGATTTTTGTAATTTGCATTGAGAAGGAGAAGGAAGAATGGGAAGAGGGAGCGAAGATGAAGCAGGGCCTTGACCTACCTATAGTGTATGAATTTTATGATTAGTCCACAGGAAAAGTAATTATGGGGAGATACACCATAAGGCAGAAGATAATACGTGGCATTTAGGATTCCTGTGGGATTTGGGGATGTTCAGCTTAATTTGGCAGGGTATCATCAGCAGGCCAAATGTAGTGGTGGCAGCAGGATTGGGTTCAGGTAGTAGCAACTGCCCCTCTCCTATTGCCGTGTTTCTGGCTGCTTGCATTGGATTTTGTCCATGTTCTGCATGCTGTGTCATCTGGGGGCCTGATTCCATACTTTCCACCTGCACACTGGATCCCAGCTCTTTCCCACAACAAGTAGAGACCCACTCCTACCTGCTGAAGCCCCCTGAGCTTCCAGCCTGGCAGTGCTGCCAGCTCTCTCTAGTACCTGCTGGTGGTAGTCACTCACCCTGTGCCCTGGGACCACGACTCCAGAGTGCAGCTCAGATGTGAAGGAATCCCTGTGTGTACTGACTTGAGATATGGGGCAATCTCTTCCATGAAGGTGGGAGCAGCAACAGCTGCCTGTGTTGCACGGACTTGTCTGTGGGCAGTCAAGAGGCGGTTGTGAGGGCCTGGTCTGTGCTGGCTGTTTTTAGATATTATTTTCTTTGCAAATTTTTAGTACCAGTTTGATTTCCTGAGAGGTCAGGCTGAGTTCTGGAGGATTCACCACTGTTGGGGAGACCCTTTTCCCCACCCCACCACTGCCCTGTCCTGTTTGCTAGGCTCCAAGCCCCTCAGAAATTAGATGGGAGCTGCCAAAATAGCAGATGTTTCTGCTGAGTGTGCTGTAATCTCTCACAGCACTGATGCTGATCAGGCTTTGTGTACAAGTCCCAGCAGCACAACTGAATGTCCTCCAGCCTTTGCCATGCCTGACTGGGTAGTCATGAGCCCCACAGAACAGCCCTGAGTGAGGGCTGCAGGGGTAGGGCTGGGTAAATTTTACTGATGATAGAGGTAGGGAACACCTTCCATTAGATCAGGTTTCTCAAAGTCCCTTCCAACTTGACCTTGAACATTTCTAATAATAGGGCTTCTGGAGCTTCTCTGGGCGTTGCTCTGGTGCCTCACCAGCCACTGAGCAGGCTGAAGAGAAGAAGACTCCAGAACCTGCACCATGAGAGGGTAGCCTCTTGCAGAGTTGGTGAGGAAATACTTTGAAAATTCTTGGGACTTGCCTTTTTTCTGCTGTAAGCAGATGTCCATTAAACAAAATGGGGTTTTTTTAATCATCTGATACAGATCCACGGATGCTAATGCACTCTGCTTGCCGTTAGTTGTTTTGGGGATGAAGTGGCAAACAGATAGAGAGTTCTAGCACCTCTGGAAAAATTATTAAGCTTTCCTTTCTAAGCTCTGGGGAGTAAGAAAATGTATGAACTAAGGCTGAATAATGAAGGTTAAGACAAAACTGTTTTATTCATGTGTTATGAGATTTTTTAATTACTTAATAATTTCTTACAATTTTGTAGGAATGAAGCCTCATTCATTTCAGAAGACAAACTTTCCTGGAGTCAGATAAATGTGATAAGTGTATTTAATGTAATTTTGAAACCAGTAAATATGAAACCAGTAAATTTGATGTCCAGTTCAAAAGCCTCTTTTTCATGCAAGGGGAGTTAGTAGGGTATTGAACTACTTTGCAATACAGTAGGAAAAAAGATTTTTGTTTTTTAATGATTAGAGAAGCAGAAACTATCACGCTCTGTGAATGACTTCTCAAAATGTAGTGTTCAGTTAACTGTTTGCGTTTATTATTGTGGGGGTATTTTGAGGAGCAAGTTGTTTCTTTTCTTTTGGGTGTTTCTTTTCTTTTGGGTTTTGTTTTGTTGGCTTTTTTTTTTTTTTTTTACTTGATAGTGGGCCTACGAAGCTGTCTTGTTCCCATCTAAAAGGAAGAAAAAGAGCGGTGTGGATAGATTTACTTGACTGTGTGACCTCTTTGTCTTAGTGGCACTCACTGCTACAGCAGTTGCTTGTTGGCATAAGTGTAACAGGATTCCTGATCAACTGGATCATTTTTCCTTTCTTTTCATCTTCTGGCTTTGCGAATACTGAATGCTTGCTTTTGGTGAAGAATCAACATTTGGAAAATGTTACTAAGACCATTGAGGGTGAGGAGTTGGGTCACTGACTCAGGGAAGCTGTAACCCTGGGGTTGGACTTCTCTGCCACGGAGATCTGTGTATCTCACCATGATCTTGTGTATTAAGTTTGTTGCTTTTAAATGAAGTATTTTTGTGAAGAAGCTGTACTGTACAAGGCAGTAATCTTGACTGTCCCCTGCTAAAATGAAGGATATTTTGAAAAAGGCATCTCCTGCTTGCCATGGCTGACGTAAAAAATTGATCTGCTGTGAGCAGATACTGGTTTCTGAACTGTCTCTTCAATGGAGTTGAGAGAAATATTTTCCAACCAGTTTCAATTTTTTTCTGTCTCTTGTAAATCTAGTGTTTTTCAAGTTCAATGTGGTGCTCAGTTTACTGCCCATGGAAATCACTGCTCTGTGCTGTGTTGAGCAAGTTTACTGTACCTGAATGTTGTTTTAGGCAAATCTTATCACTGCAATAATCTGTACTTGTAGACCACAACTCTATGTGCAGGACCACTTTAAAAAATGTTCCTTCTTGAATTGTAAGTAAAGATTATATTGTTAAACAGTGCCTTTAAAATACTAAATTCATTTCCTTCCAGTGGGTGTACTTGACCTAACTTGTGTCTGTACACTTGCATACAGAGGTCTGACTTAGGTGAGTTCCACCCAAATCCAGAGCTAAGAAAGCATAAGGGAACTCTTGCCCAAAGCTGAATGGCCATTTTAGCCTTAAAGGTTTGTCTTTGCTGATAGGCTCCACCTTATCATGAAGGTTGAAGCTCAGCTTCTCAGTAATCACAGGGCTACAAGAGCCTTATCAGCCAGGCTTTCTGCAGGGTTTGTTCACACTAGTCCTTCAGCCCAGTGCTATGGGGAGATGGCTTTTGGAAAAGGATTTACTCTGCACAGCCATCATCCATCTAATCTCTGGAGTGAAAACTCATACGGGAGAAGTACTGACTGCCGCCAGAAGGAAATCACTCCCACAAAGTCCTTGAAGGAGAGGAACAGTCACGAGCCAGGCTCTGCTTGGACCTTGGCCTGGGGCTTGTTCCCAGCCAAGGGCGGACCAGACATCTGCTGACTGTTGCTTTTGCTGAGGGCTCTCCGTAGCCCTGGGGAGAGACAATATTGCATTCATTGATCAAAGCGCATTTCTAAACAATGTGAAAGATAAAATAATTCATTTCTGTCTCCTCCTCCATCTCCTCCCCCGTGAAAGCCAGAGTTTCTTTTAAAAATAGGCAATGTGCATGCTGTAGCATTGCCAAGGACTGCGGAGGATGGGGCAAGCCTTAGAATATAACTCGCTCATTCTCACAGGGTGGTAGGACCACACTTCACAGTGTGCTGGGAATGGCATCACAGCTGGGTGAAATTTGTGACAATGCTGTGCACCCTATTGTGGTGAAATAATATCTCATGCTAGGGGACCCAATTAAAAATAAAAAGAATGCAAATTGTCTTTGATTAGAGGAGTCACATTTTTAACCAAATAATTTTTCAGATTATGTGTGTTTCTCTGTTTCCTGAAATAAACCTGAATTCATGTTTTATTTAAGGATAGCAAATAAAGGGATTTTTTTCTTCCTTATCGTAAATAGCCTTAAAGCCGTCATCTTCCTGGTTAATACCAGGACATCAAATACTGTATCAAATGTGGTATATCTGGCTGTGTTTGAGTCCTTGGCAAGGACAGTTTGTTCTTTCTGCATTTATGTCAGCAAAGATTTTTTGCTGGAGGGTGGGAATATGTAATGGGAAGAGTTTACAATAAGAAAGTATATTACTAATAATTATATTATTGTATTGTATTATATTTGTCAGAATTAAATGAAGGGAAGTCTTCACCCTAACTGAAGATGAAGATGGACAGTGTGGGTAAAATTCCAGCCTGTTATGGGCATTCTGGATGCTTTTTTACCTCTGCCATCCAAGCAAGGCTATCACTAGTTAATTCAAGTTCTTCTCATGTGCACTAGATTAACTGCTCATTCTAGAAAAAAAATTCTATATTCCTGTGAGAGACAGTACTGAACAAGACAGGTTTTAAAAGAAGACTTATAATAGTTTTCTAAATTTGAAATAATTTTTCCTTTAAATATTTAGATTGTGATTTGTCTTCCTGACAACCTGTAATGAAGCCTAACACTGCATTAATTTCAGAGACTAAAATATTCACGAGGTACAGAGTTCTAAAGAAAAGTCAGACCACTGCTGAAAGTAAAGCCATTAGCTGAGAGCAAGTACCCAGAGTCTGCCAAGGTGATAAATCTGCTTCAGACATCAACAGCCCCTTCTGCAGGTGCAAGAGAAATGTTTTATTCTCTTTGTATTGTGTCCCTTAGTTTGAGTCTACAGAAAACAATTAATAAAGCTGATTAGCCTTTAGGAAATGTAAATGTAGAATGGGAGTGGTATTTATTTTACAAATAAATGCTATTAATTAGAGGCTGAGATTTTCCAATTCTTACTTCTCAGAGGATACACTTATGAAATAAGACAAAACATAAACTATTTCAAATTGATAACTATGGATTACTTGCTATTGATGCAGTCTCAGTGTAGTAAATTTGTAATTTCTTAAATGGAAAAGTGTTTAATTGCTTATGTATTTCTAAAGTTTAAGAGTGTTTTCAATTTGTTTTTAAAAAGCCATATATATATATATAAGATAATTTTCATTAAACTGTACATTATAAAAAAATATAGGTAAAAAGCTAGTGGTCCAAGTAAATTTGAGGATCAGTTGTCATTTTAATGTTGAATATGGAAATTAGGAAAATCACAAAATGAATGCTGACCTAAGTAGTTTCTTAAGCGTTTAAATGGTCCTGTCTCTAATGTAACATAAAGGCTGCATTTAACTGCATATCAGCTACTGGCTTATATATCTTAGGGTTTCTTGAGAGTGTGAATCAATTTTTCATTTGCAAAGTAACTTAAATACACAACAAACAAGAAAAAAATAAAATTGGCTTGTAATGCATTACCACAGGCTAACATCAGTAACTTTTAAAAGGTGTTTTAAATCAGTTTTCTTGCCTTTTGAATCTCTCCTGACTGCAAGTAAAAGTAAATATTTCTGCTTTTATGCATATGGCATAGTTGAAGAATCAAATGGAGACATCCAGTTTTTTACAGTGAAAAGGTATTGAACTAAACACTATAAAGTTTCTAGGAGAAAGTTTTTTGTGAACTGATGTGTGGTGTTTATTTGCATGTGGTTTAAAGTATATTTAGGAGAAGCAAATCTCTTCTGGATTGTTTTTTTTTTTTTGTCTAGTAGTGCTAAACAAAAGCTGAAGGTTTTTTATCTTACGTCGTGTGATGGATTTGCATTCATTCCTTCCTAGCTCTTGTTGGATGACTTGGACATTGAGCCATAGCTGACATGGAGATGGAGAGTCATTGGAGATGTTTTCCCATGTTGCACAATCTATTTTTCTTCTCTTGTTTTAAGGGTGTGATACAGGTACACTCTCAGCACATCACTGAGAATATAAGATGGTAAAACACAGCCCACTGGTTTACTGGTTCCTTTATTAGCAAGTTGTTGTTAGGCTGCATCTTCAGCTTCTTAACTCCAGACAGGTGCCGTGGAGTCACTTGCTTTTCAAACTACTATCCTTGCATTAATATTATCCTATGGAATATTATCTTTACTCTCCTGGTTTCTGTTTGCAGTGCTGGGGTTTGGGAGTTTTTTCATTGGTATGGGCTGATCCCAGGATAATGTGGAGGAATCATAACTGGCTAAAATATTTTCTATTGACTTCTGTGTTCAACAGAGCCAGTACAGTAGCTCCGAACTGTTAAAGCATTTATGTTGATAGACCTCTTCTGGGTAAAATTCCTCTAATTTATTGATGTGTGAGAAATTTCTTCCATCTTCTTCTCAAGTGCTATTGGGGAAGATAATTTTTAACTGGTTGATTTCCAAGTAGAAGCTCATTTACCATCTGCTTGGGAAAAAAGAGTATGCTGCTGGCTATAGCTTGACAGCTACAGGCAGGTCAAGGGCACATGCTTATAACTTTGCTGCACTGATTTCTAACTAATTAGCCACGAGGAACTTTCTGAGAATGTTCTGTTAAGATCATTTTATTCTCTCCCATTTTGTTAATGAATGCATTGCTCCCAGCTGTGAGGCTCGGAGTGATGATTGCTATTAGGATTTATCCTTTCAAATTCTGCCTCTAATTTTAGGAAATTATATTCCCTGTCTTTAAGTTTGTAGTTACAGAACTGTAAAAGGACAAGCTATTCCTCAGTGAGTGTTGGGAAATACAGTAATAAGATTTTATAAGTACTGGGTTACAATAGCTAGCTGTATTAGAGGAGGGAAAATACTGCTCACAAAAATAACCATCTGTAGTCCATATTAGTTGACAAAAAATATTTGTATTTATTTTTTACTAGAATGGTTTAGAAGTGATCTGTTCTCAGAAGATGATGCTTTACTTTACTGCTACAGTGGTTCCCAGTACATCCAGAGTAGGGCATTAGGCAGATGTGTGGGATAGTTTTCTTCCCATTTCCTCCTACACATACATACCTTATGAGGACATGGAAAAACTAATCTGGGCTGTTCAGATTACTTAATGTGAGATGTACCTGATTGTACCCAACTAGGGCATCTCCTTGCATTGCTAATCACTCTTATCTTAAGAACATGCATTAGAATACAGAATTAACTGAAAAGTTGCTTTACCTGTTCAAAAATGGTATGTATATATGCATACATAAGCTTATAGATAGGCATGGCATTGTTCTTGTAGCTATTGGGTTTAAATATTAGATATTATTTCTTGTTCCTCATTATCAAAACTTTCCATCTCAAAAAGTTTATATGATGCTTGCACTTTTATCCTATTCTATATACATTTATAGCAAAATGCATTTAGAGGATTAGACATTCAGCTGGCAACCAGTTTTGATTTCCAAAAATTCACATAAAGCAACAATGTTTACAATTTTACCTGTAGTTAAAAGATTCTGCCTGGTTTTTTTCCCCTAACCACACAAAGTAACAAGATTAAATAGGATAATATTATTTTGGGCTTTAAATCCACTTGCTTCTCACAGTGGAAAGCTCTAATCTGGCAGCCCAGTCTAGTATGTACCAGGCTTTATGATAAGCTGTTGCCCATATGTGTTGTCATTGTCCCCAGGAGACAAGCCTGGAGGGCTGCTGCTGTGTTTCAGGTATGGTACAGTGTTTTGCATTAGAAAAGTGAGCAGAGGAAAGAGATTTAGTCTGTGAAATACTGTCTACATTAATCTTTTAAACAAAGGAGCTTGGCGTGGTGGTGTCAAAGGAAACTAAACCTGCTGTTTTATTTTCCCATTGTTCCCTTGCTCAGACTCTGGGCTGCGAATGATGGTATACATTATGCCACAGAAACTGATACAAGGAGAATACTTGGTACTTTCCAATCTTGCTTCGAAGCCTGGCAACAACTACATTCCCCTCTTTCTGTGCTACAGTGAATTGCTTGTGTTCATTCTGAGAGAAGTTGGATGATTGTCTCTCTTCCCAGTTTTTTTTTTTGTCTCTGTTGCTCTCAAGTCAGAAAAACTGTATCTATCAAATAGCTTGTCTGCCTGACTTCTGTGGGCCAGACTCAAAGATGCATGAAGTTAACCAAATAGGGAGGGCAGGATTTGGAAGGTGTAGGAGGTGCCTGCCACAGAGGGATGTTTTTCTGCACTCTTAGAGTTTCAAACTAAACATATGGTTTCAAGAGAGGTGAAGCAGAAAGGTCATTTGAAAGTTAGTGGTAGTGTTCCTCCCAGGATGCTTGAAGGGAGTAGTTGAAGTATATCAGTTATTTACATGAGGTCTCAGTGATGATGTGGGCAGGAGAAGGGGAACTTGCCAAATGTGTGCCACACGGGTGACATGTGCCACATCTGACAGCTTTGCAGTTAGTGGAGTGCAAAAACCATGGGCCTTTATGGGTGGAAAGATGTTTCTGGAAGTGTAGGATCTTCAGTGTTTTTAATTGCTTGCTAGTATACTGGGTCAAATTCAGGCTATGGATCTCCTAAGCTGCAGGATTGTGCTTTTTTTTTGTTTGCTTATTTTTTCATAACTACTGTTTTTAACTTTCTCTCCTTTGATGGCAAGGCTTTATCAGCAGCTGCTGTGTTCTGCCATAGAGTTAGCTCGCATGCTGAGGGTGGAGAATTCCTTTCTGTCCATGTACAGTTTCATAATGCTGTAGTAGTGGCCCTGAAGTTCATAGCTATTTCCAAGGAATGTAAATACTTGTACCAACTGATTTCAGGAGAAGTGCAGAACGTGATACACTTAATGAAATCTCTCAGTGACAGAAAATATTCCTGCCAGTTGAGCTCAATTCAGGCTTGCTGGCACAATCTATGTCTTTATGCTAGAAGAAGAGCTGCTCTGTGTGTGGGTGATGCTGCCTTTCCACTCCCATTCCTTGCCATGTTTTCCATCATGTGGGTTATCTTCAGTTTTTTGCCAAAAACTTCTGCTGGAATTTGCTGTCCTCGGAAGGCTTGCATTTTCTTTCCTGATGTCCTGCAGAGTGTCTAAACACAAGGACAACTCTGCAAAGACTTTGAGATGCCGCTTTTAAAATGTATTATAAAAAAAGTGTCTAGCAACCACAGTTGCAATCAGTTTTGGAAGTACTTCATGTACAGTTTTATCCTGTTAATTGGTGCTCCAAAGATGCCATGTAGATTGAATAAACTCAAATTTGTTTGCCAGTCTTTTGAGAATCAGTATCTAATATTTCCACTGCATAGTCAACTGCTGTAGTCTGAGCTGGACAAGAAAGCCTCAAAATTAATGTCTGTGTAATGAAAAGGTGGAATATGTTTAACAAAGTAGTTCTCCTGGGGGGGAAAATTCCAAGTCCTATTTTAATTATTTCATACACATTAACATACAGTTAAGATTTAGGTTTTTCAGAAGGTAGAAATCTATAGAAAACAGTAAGCATCTAATAGGCTTCCTTCTAACTAATGCTGTAAGTATATAATTTAGCTTTAGCCTACATACAGTGAAATAGTATTGAAATCACTCTTGTAAACAGCATACACATCCTGTTGTTGGCTTTGCTTCAGCTGTTTCTTCACATTTGGCTAAGCTCAAGTAATAAATTGCTGTAAAACTGGAATACACTCTGGAAGCAGATTAATCATCTGACTCAGTATTGTCTTTTAGTTTGCCATGAGAAATCTTTCCAATCTATGAGATCATGGATTAGCTGGTTGGACAATTTAGAGAGGCATGTAGTACATTCCCCTTTTTTGCTGCCTTACCTTTGAAACTTGTAGCAAACCAAAAACTATAAATGACTATTTTTTCCAAGTTTTACCCACAAATATGTATTGCAATGGAAAAAAGAGGTATCTGAATTGATACCTCCTTGTTTTATCTAATTTTGGACATTGTAGGTGGCATTTATCTCATGAGATCTAGATTAACTCCCTGCCCATTGCAGGTAGGCAGGAATCTTTAAGGTCCCTTCCAACCAAAACCATTCTATGATTTACATGTTTGAGACAATGATTTAGACTTGCCTTAAAATCGGTGAAAAGAAATGAACATTGTAGAAAGTGACTCACTGCAGGTTTCTAAAAACATGTTGCATAAATTTCACTGTAAAGTTCTTTTTCTTCCCTTTGATGAAAAGAGGTAATGATTAATTCTGTTGTGCTATTGATGCTGCCCTTGAAGATGGTGTGATGTCTGTTCTGTCCATCCATGGGCAAGGGGTGGTAGTGACTGATAAGGAGATCTAATACTTGAAAGCAATTTGTCTGGATTTGCAGTCTCCTTCATATGCCTTTCCAAATTTCGTTACAAATGTGTGCTAAAAAATTCCTTACAAATGTCCTTTACTGTGAGGATGAGTGGTACCCTGCAGAGGCAGGTCACAAATTAGACTAACAATACCACTCTTGCTTGTGTGGGCAGAATAGGTGACATCTGCAGTGACATTTTCATTGTTGTATTGTTAGTTTATAGTGTTAATTGTTTTTCTCTTCTGATACCATAGGATTTCACTTATTTGGCTGTGTTGAAGGTGCAACTTTATTGCTCAACATACTGAGTTGTAATGATCTCAGTGGCAAGAACATTCCATCCTCAACTTGCATAACAAACAGGTTATGCTTATTTTATAATTGAACTCTGCATTTTTCATAAAATGTAGTTTTATTGTATTCTGTGCCTCTTTTCTAGCTTACTTGTACATGCATGCAAAGAGGAGGTAAAATGAAATGGTACTGGACTGTAAGCAATCTTGTCTCCAGCTGCAATCTTACTGAAAGCTGTTAAAATTTTATTTTTTGCTGCATCCTTGGAAGGGAACTGTGCCCATTGAAGTAACCACCATAAAAACTAAACAAGCTGTGGGTTACAGCAAGGATGAAGGTTATGTTGCCAGGACCCTACAAGAATGATGATAGTGGAAGTACAGATGTGTCCAAGAAAGGTTTTGCTGGGGCCTGTTGGTCAGTGAGGATGTGAGGGGAAGAGTCACAATGACAGATGGGGGAAGAAGGGAGAAAACGGTACATCTCAATAGTTATTAGTGGGGGTGATTTCTTACAGGACTATAAATAAGCCAGTGCCACTGATTTACCACTTGAAGATTAATGTCTCGGCAAAATTACCATTTCTACACACTTAAAAATTAATCAAATGGATACTTCAATGAGGATGTTTTCTTTTGTAGCAAGGGTAGATCATTTCAACACCAACTGATTTTCCCTTGGGTTTCCTTTACTGCCCTGGTTTTGGGATTTGGTTATTTCTTGTTGACTGAATTCAGAGGAAAACTATTTCTGATGATTCTGAATTTGGCAGAATGGCTGAAGTTTGAATTTGGCTTGTATTGGTTAAATCAAGCTTTTGATTTGGTTGCCTATTGTCCAGTATGCTAATCCGTGTTATTTCCAGCTGAGTTAAAGTGTAAAGTCATTAGAGCAGCATGGGGCTTTTGTTTGTAGAGGAAAGGTTAAGTTCTGCAGGCAGCTCTTACTGCTGCCAGCATAGCTGCTAATCTGAGTTTGGGGACTAATTACCTGTAATAGCTTCAGGACAGAGTCCTGTGTTGAGCAGAAGTCTGATTAGGCCAAAGTTTGGAAAGCTTTGTCATGGGGAAAGTTTTTTAACATTTTCAGGAGCTTGAGTTCTGATTTAGTTCATTCAGAACCAGATACTTACATTATTTATACACTTACTATATTCAGCCTAATAATATCCTAATGCTGATACTTTAAATAAGGTCTGAAAATCCTATAACAGAATTAACAAGCATTTTAAATTATAATAGCCTTTAGCTATTTATGGACTGTCAATATTGTTACATTGTTTCTGAGTTGTTTCTAATTCAGCATTTGGTAACCACAGATAGCTATTGGGGGTGTGAGGGAGGAGGAAGCCAAAACTCATCTAATGAACAGATTTCAAAACCAATCTGTATTGGAGTGGTTTGGAGATGAATAGATTAAAAAAAAAATAATGCCATTTTTTCCTAGATGTTTATGATTAAAAGTTTGTATGCATTAGCATTTTTGGATATGCTTTTAGATATACTCAGAAACAGTTGTTTTTCTTTTTTAAACACTTAACTTTGTTTTAAAATTCAAGAGGAGTTATTATTATACACAAACCATTTAATTTCCATATTGCGCCCATTTACAAAAGAAGTGGAAAACTCTGGTTTGGAATGGAGGAGAATTGAGAACACAAGAAATGAAAACAAATACCACCGTCTTCACAAAGAGAGCTCAGCTTTAACAGGAGAAATACAGGCTGCAGGCTTGCATTGGGAATGAGGGAGAAGTCAATTATCCTTGCAGATACTAGCATAAATATCCATTTTTGCTACAGTATGACTTATTAAGTCATGAGTTGAAAGCTATGATCCTTGACTAACATAAGATCATCCAATAAGTTAGTACCTAACTTTCTTTTTAGGTTTCAAAACCTAGTTAAATAAAACTTTGCAATTCTCTTTAAAAACTGCATTTATTTCCCGATTTGATACTGACTTTGATGTCTCTGGTGTTGCTTTCTTCTTATTTCTCCTAACTTAATATTGTAATATGAGACAGTGTTTCTATGTGATAGGAACAAAAGTGATCATTTAGGAAAAATATTCTTATTACTAGTTTTGACTGGAAAAAACACGTAGTCCTCATCATGGATTTGCAGTCTTGAAGCTTCTATGGGTTACTTCCAGATAATGGGTGAATTGTATCAAAGTAATGACCCTTTTAATAATTTGCAGGCTGAGAGTATAGTTACTGAGTAATTCTGAATTATTCGGGGTTTGATTTCAGTCAGAGGGAATGTTCTCAAAGCTGCTGGTATAAATTAGGGGCTAGCAACCTGGGTCAATATCTGTTCTTCAGCCTGTGTATGGTAGCTTGAAAAAGCGTAGGCCTATCTGTTACTTATGTATTTATAAGGTATTTCTATGACCTATATGAGACAGAAAAATCTGGAAGGGTGTGAAGCATATCAGAAAATGTAGCTCTTTACCTGAATGCCCAGCAGTATCAGAATGTTGTGTTGAGCAGAACAGTGAAGGGTGATGATTGATCACTGCAGTTCTGACATGCAAATAATTGGTAGTGAAACCAAATTAACAACTGGCCATGAAGCCAACCTCGTCATAACATCTTACTGAAGTGTGTCTCTTTTATTTATTTATTTTTATTTCCATCTCTTCCTTTTGATCACTTAAAAACTTTTCTTTCTCAAGAAATCATCAGGTCTGAAAAAAGCTTTGTTTTTACCTGCAGCCAATTGCATAAGGTAGTTCTGGATGGCTATCCATAATTGATAATGCATTTTTTTTTCCTGCTGTTTTGTTTAGATGACAGTGCCTCTGCTGCAAGCAGTATGGAGGTTACAGACCGCATTGCCTCTCTGGAGCAGCGTGTCCAGATGCAGGAAGATGACATCCAGCTGCTCAAATCTGCCCTTGCTGATGTGGTCCGACGCTTGAATATTACAGAGGAGCAGCAGGCCATGCAGAACAAGAAAGGACCTACCAAAGGTTTGCATTTCAGACAGATGTAAATTAGATAGTGCAGTTCAATGAGTGCTTTGTATGTATTAAAATAGGTTATTCGTTAGATCTTGAAATATTCAAAATCAACAAATCAAACTCTAAATAAAATACATTTGAAATTCAACCTGTTAAAAAGAACACATAAAAATCCAGATGGTTAAATCTGTGGGCCTTCTACAGTTTACATGAACCAGCAAAGCATTTGCATTTTCTTAATGCTTAATCCACAATCTGCATTTAACCATTGCTACCACTTCCTTACTTCTGATCAAGATATTTCATAAACTACTTAGGGAAGGCATTGCCTTCTGTGGATGAAACTCCTAATAGGTTGGGTTTTTTTAGCCTAAAAATGAATTAAACTTAAGTAAAATATAATTAAAATGTAATTTAAAATGTCTTAAGTGTCTGTGGATCATACAGACATAAAACAGAGCTCTAAGCTAGCACATAGTTGATACGACTCAGGAGATGGTACAACACCAGCTGCTCAGCTGCAAAACAAAGGTAGAGCTGTGGTTGTTGCCTGACCACGTTGCAGAGCAGCAGAGCCAGAGCCAGCAAGGTGCAAGGTATGACAAATGTCACTGCTTGGCAGAATTCTGTGCTGTGCCCGCGTGCCACAGTGAGCTCTCCTGTGGCTCCTGCTCGGCAGGAATGGGTTTTTCTATGCACAATTCAGAAAAGCTGGACCTGAACATCCAGCACTTCACAGGAGTAAAGGTTTATTAGAACCCAAGCAATGTGATTTAATGTAGTGTGTGGGGCTGCAAAGGCCTGGGAGGCTGCCTGTGTGCAGCTTAGAGAAACACACAAGGTATTTTAGGGTGGTCTTAGGAGTAAGAGTGGTGGCAACCTAGATGTGGAAAAAAAGTACTCATTTCATAGGCTCTCTGTTGTCTAACTTAAGAAGTTGTTTCTTTTGGGGTCCTGATATGTATTAATATTAATTAAAACCTTACTTTGCATGAGAATTATGTTACATATTTATGGATTCATAATTTTCTCAGTTTAAAGTTAGGACTTCCTTTAATCTCGGTTATATATTTGTGACCCTGCAACAAATATTTAGTCCCAGTCATTGGTTTAACAGACTAGGTAAGAACTACTTAATTTGCTAAACTGAGATGTCATGTTTGTTACAAGGTTTTGTGTTGAGAGATGAGGAAAGCTGAAAGGGACAGAATTACAGAGCCAAATAATGAGTTGGTTGTGTCTCATGCTAGCTGTCAGATGGAATAGGCACTAAATATCTGCGATCTTGTCTTCATGTTCTCTTCCCTTTCTGTTGTAATCTTCTTATTTTGTCTTTGTTTTATTGAGAAAAAAAATTTTAAATATCAGATAAGTTAAATGTTACTAAAGATAGCCTTGACTGTGATAAAATGTTCCATCAAATCTGGTTTTACAAGGGATTAAGAGGCTTCATGTTGCCTGTAAAATCGATATTATCTGATGCATTGAGGAAATAAAGTCTAGTAATTATTATTGAGTTGTAACCAAATCTGTTCTTCTTGCCTGCTGGCTTTACTTAGCAAAATACAAACCAGATTTTCATGGATTCTGTGAGCGGAATTGAACTCTAAATCAGGAGAGCTTTTCTTGGTCGTGGGAGACCATTAGAGCCATAGTTCAATGCACCTTGAAGAAAAGCTGCTATAAGCCTATCCCCCTGTCTTCTATGGCTGGTTTTGTAGGGGTTTGTTTGTGGGATTTTTGTGTGTGTGTGTGGTTTGGAGGTTTTTTTAATGTATATATGGCATGCCTGGTTCTTAATGTGTGTGGGAAATTACAGTGTAAGAAGTTTTACTGTAATAATGCTAATAGAGGACTTAAAATGTCAATTGCTCTTCCATTGGAAATTACCAGAATGAGTCCTGGTATTTGCCAACAAAACCCACCTAATTTCTGGAGAAGATCGGTACTGTGACTGTTGATGTAAAGAACTTTTATTTTGCTGTACATCAGCTGTATCATTTAGTGTATGATCAACCTTATTAAACATTAATTATAAACATGAAAGAGAATCTGAAGTATTTGGACCACTTGTTTTTTTCCAGCTGTTTTGTCAAGTATGATATATTTCACATGATGGCCTATTATTCCTTAGTAGGCACAACTACTTTATAACAAATTGTATGGAATTACTTAGCATAAGATTAATTTTAGTTTGGAATAGCATTATGAAGGCTTCTGATGGAAACTCTCAGGAGACTGGCTTTTTTAAACATGGGAGGAGCTGGAGTGGTGGCTTCTCATGCTTTATCCCTCGGGCTACGTGAACTGAACCTGTTTATTTTCCCTATATTGTTTAATGACTAATTCCACATTTGGAATTTTAAAAAGTGGAATTTGATCCCACAGAATGTCACAGAAATTGTGTCCATGCAAACTGGGGCTTGAAGCATACTGTATGCTGCTGTTATCATTTGATCTATAGATGAAGTAGATCAGGATTAAGTGTTGGAGGAGGTCTGTGCCTTTGGAAAAACAGGATCCTGCCAGTACTGTATAAAGTCTGGAACAAGAATCTTCATGGGACAAATGCATTCATTTTTCTGAGTACTTCAGATTTAAAATTAATTTAAAGATTTCAAGTTTCAGACTTTCAAATCTATAATGGAAAAATCTTTAGCTTGTTTTCAGTCTTTGTGTTCTTGTTCTAAACTTGAGCTAAGCAGCTTAAAAGCAGCATACATCATGGAAAGGGAACAGCTTATCTTGTCCATTTGTGGAGCTCCTTCCCTAATGGTGTTTTGAGTTTTTGTTTAGTTGTTTGGGGTTTTTTTTCCCTTTCCTTATTTAATTTTACTACTTGGTGGAGTTTCAGTATGGCTTCCTGCCTTTGTTTTACTTGTGTTTGTTGTTCTTTCCTTTTGCAATTATTGGTTTGTTTGTAAACTTAACAGCCCTATTAATCCATAGATCAGAGTATGATTAAAAAAGCTGCTGCTGAGGCTGATAAACTTGTCAGTCCTGCTACCACAGGTAAGACCTTGAAGCACCAGAACTTCCAAAATAAACATTACTGACAAAGCAGTAATAGAGTGTTACTGACTTCTAACAGCAATGACGTGTTCGGGATTGTGTGCCTGCGATGCCAGTTACCACTGGTGTGAACTAGCTGTTGTAAGTAAAACTAAATAGCTCCCAAGTGAACAGTGGATTTATTGAATAATGCACAGTTTTTCAGTATGCTGTGCAAGAGTTTCATGGTGTTGCTTTCTACACTAGCCAACCATTTAAATCTCTATTTCCAGAAGTGTGGGTTGTGGGTTGGTGCTGGATCTGAAGCAAAACTTTTGTTAAAGGTTGCAGGGTTTATTCCTGGCTGCTGCTAGTTTCGATTTCATAAGGTTAGGAGAGTAAACAGACTCCAGCTAGTTCACTCCAGCTACTCTTTAGTAGGCATTCTTTTTAAGTAACTACAAATAAGGAAAATATTTTAATCATTTATTTTTTTTAACTTCAATTTTTGTTCTAATTTGTCTTCTCAAAGTCCCTTAAAGTTTTGTGAGCTAAAGAAAGCTTGCCAGGAGACAGATCCACAACTTCTCAACTGTAGGTACCTGTCATTCTGTAGAATGCAACAGAATCAGTTTTATATATATGGATTAATTACAGCAGTGCAGCAATTAGGAAACAAGCAGCAGAGCTTCCAGCACAAAACTATAAAGAGAATTTAATACACAAAAAGTGAATAAAGGAGAAGTAAAAATTATATCTGAATTCATTAATAAAAAATTAAATAGAGGCTTAGGAAGCCAAGTAGATTTCAGATGTTTTGCGTAAGCTCTAAAGACAGCATTAGTTAGTTAAAACAGATCATGGAAGGCACCTCGTGAGCACAGAGAAAATTTTCATGTTTTATCTCCTTTGTTGACTTTCTTTCCTGTCATCCTTCACTCTTCTAAGCCAAATAAGCCTCATTCCTTCAGTATTTCCCTTATAGGTTGTTTTCTAAATTTCTCTCCTCTGAACAAATAAATGACAAATACATAACAAGTAAGTGTGTATTCTAACGAAGTTTCAAGACAAAGTTTGTCTTGCAAGTTGCATTCTCTAGTAGGCCATATGTGCTGACAATCTTCTGAAGGCACAGTTTTTCATGTCTATCTTTTTGTTCAGTATATGAAACCTTAGAGTGAACAAGTCAATAAATGCTTGCTGTCAGTGCTACAATAAGATGTTGTTACAATATGACCTATAATTGTATACAATTGGTACTGTTTCAGCTTAGCCTCTTAGAGCCTTTATCCTTGGCAGTCTTTTTTGAAAAACATTTCATAGGTATTCTCCCTGCCATCCTCTCCAAGTTCAATGAAATTTTATGTTCCTAAAATTACTTGTTACTGCTGCCTTCATTCTGATGGTGTTTCTCTGAACCCAGAGGCTTTTGGCATCTTTACAATGGCTTGTAATACAAAGTCCTGTCAAATTTCAAGTGTTTTAAGCTTTTTTCCCTGTTGTAGAGAGAGCACTAGTCATGTTTCTGTCTATGTTTTGAGGCTATGATCCACAGTAGTATTTGTGTTGGTACTCATTGCTTGCAGTTTTAAACAGTTTTTGCAACTAACTTCTAACTACTTGAATGGGACTTTTCTGTTATTCTAGTGTTAATTACAGCTATGACACGTAGATCCTTTTTTTGAGCCAACATTTGATCAGAAGAGTGTAGGTAGATAATGCCAGTTTATTACCTTCACTCTTCTGCCAATTTCAGTAGCTTTTTCTGAATAAAGGATACAAATTCTTTCTGTCAAACATAAGCCCACATTCCTTGAAAAAAGATCTTTTGTGGGGAGTAGAAATTTCTTAATAGATAATTTGCTTGTGGAAAACCTCCAGGAAGGCTGAGGGATGAAGAGCATGAGTTTCTGGCATGACAGCTTGCCTTTGTTTCTAGCACTCCTCTGGATGCTCTTCGGGTGGGCAAGAGACTGATGCTCTTTTGACAGAGCAGGATTGGTTTTGAGGACAACAACTACTTTTGCACTGACCACTAAACTCCTTAATCTAGGATAGAGCTTTTACTTGATAGGACTATTATTATTATGAATAATAATAATAATTTTAAAAATTCCTCAGTGTTAAAACCCTCATATGTGCTGAATTTGGCCATAATGACACAAAAATGGCACACTACATGGAAAATTTAAAATATTCTAGTGTTGTTTGCTGAAGAAAAATCACAGAAAAGTAGATGAAGGCAATGATTTCATCTTACGCTTGTTTTACAGCAAGACCACTGGTACAAACCCTGCCTTTAAGGACTACAGTTAACAATGGAACTGTATTACCAAAGAAACCAAGCGGCTCTTTACCTTCTCCATCAGGAACCAGAAAGGAGACTGTATCACCAGCAGCAAAGAGGTAGGCATCTATGAGAAACCTTATAACCATGGAATTGAAAACATGGTATGGCTCCTCTTTTAACCTTCTACCTATGTAGTTTTTCTTACTTGCAAAGCAGCAGTCTAAATATTTAGTTCGGAAAGAAAAGGAGATGGATTTCATTCTAAGAGGCTTTAAATTTATTCATTCTAATTACAATTAAGGTTATTACCATGAGTATTGAAAGAATGCACAATGCTTGGTCTTATTGGTTTGTGATAATTTCTTGCTTTTAAGAATTTAGCATAGGGAGAATAAAGCATTTCTACTGTGCTGTTGGCCAATATGTGAAAAATGGTGTAAGAATTCTTTGAGTAACTAGTAGAAAATACATAGTCTGCAGAGAAACAGTGTTATCATTGCAAATCAGTATGTTATCTTTGGTGGTTTTCTCTCACTAACAAAATTATCATATAAACTGCATGCACAGGGTTAGCAGTATCTCAGGGAGGAGGAAAATTCTATGCCTAGCTCATATTTATGTAAATGAAAACATCCATCTTTAGATATCTTATCATTAGCATGTATTAAGCCCTTTTAAAAATTACTGCTCTGTCCCAATTTGCTTTGTGTGTAGCTGGTTTTAAATATACTACATGTTTTATACATCTTGGTTATAAGGAACAGAATGGATTGGGTGAAGGAAGTTCAGGTTATATGTGGCAGTTCTTGTAGTGCTAATCTGCTGTGTGGAATGTATGTAAAAGATAATAGTGTGGGGTTTGGGGTTTGGGTTGGGGGATTTTTTTGTACATTTCTTTTGTGTGTCTCCTCATATTTTTGTAGTGATGATGCTGTCAGGATGATGCTGAGGAAGGGTAAGTTGTAGAGATGAGAGCATTAACCTGCTAAGATCTGAGGTCTCTCGCGTAAAAAGAATTTTTCCTCAAAGGGGAGATGGTGGCTAAGGATATGCCAGTTTTTGTTACTGTGTTGAAGGGAACTGATTTTCAAGAAACTCCAGATTCTGTTATTGTAGAGTAGAGAGAAGTTACATTGTGCACAATTAAAATTGGAAAATACCATATTTGTTTATGTCACAAAAATGAACTCCTGTGAGTTCTTAGGAGCTGGAGCTTGCTGCAGCTGTAGGCTTTAGCAGGCTGGTCTGAATCAGCCCTTAACAGAAGAGAAGGAAAGCAAAACTGTTCAAACTGTTCCATTATTAGATTTGTAGAAGTTTGAAAATGGGTAAAAGAACTTTCCTTTTAGAAAAGGAGATGTATTAGTGGTTTTTGAAAAGGAGTACTATTTAGTACATGCTGAATTTTAAAAAAACATTTGCTCTTCACAGATTATTTTTTTAAATAATTATCATAATTTCATTCTTCCTATTTAAGTTTCAGCTAGTAGTGATAAAACATATGAGAGCACAGGCATTGGGAGATTTCACCTGTGTACAGAGGGTGTGATTCCCAAGACTCTATGCTCTGTCTCTAGGGTTCAGCATAGGACTTTCTGCCCCAGAGTAGGGTGGATGGAGTGTAGTTCAGGATCATACTCATGCTTTCTCTATTCTTGGAGGCCTCTATGTAGTTCATGTGTTTCTTCTGGTATTGCCTGCAGCCTGTAGGCATTATCCTAGCCTAGGATCCCTGTAGATAAGTGTCACCCTGTATCCCTTCCACCTGACCCACGTGCAGCCTGGATACCCAGAATGCCAGTGGGAAAGTCCTTGGAGAGCATCATTAGGGAGTATTTTTAGACTGTCTTGATTCCTGGGTGAGAAATTCTTCCACAGGGCAAGTATTTAGCATCCTTTTATTATGCTTTGTCCCTTCACATTGCTGAAGAAGCTAGGCTGAAGGTGCTTTAAATATGCGGCAGGAAAATGTGTATTCAGTTTTGGAAAAGAAAAAAATATATGGACACTTTTGCTGAAATAGGTGAGCACTTATTAACAGTGCTTAGAAGGGTGGGATTGTTTCATGTCCTGTAAAAAGCAGTTGTAAATTCAGGTGCTGTAGAATTATTGTTCCCTTCAAATGCTCTAGAATTCTTTTTTGGTGTCTTTAATGAGAAAATGTTCTTTATTGTTACCTTTATTAAACTGTATTAAAGCATACTTCTATGCCTTGCCTATAAATGTACTTCAAGAAGAATAAAGTGGAATGGTAAGAACCTCATTGATTAATTACAAAACATTTTTTTTGATAAATTATTCTGTAATCATTTAATAGTGAACCTTGAAATAACTGGTTGGATTTCAGGTTTTTATGGTAACTGGCGTTCCACATATTCAGTATTCAAAGATGATACAGTAAGTGCTCCAAATATCTTTCTTGTATACAGTCAAGTAGAATAATTCATTATGCATCCTTAAGATGAATTCAATCACACTTTGTATTTATACTGGACACTTTTACCTTCAGGAAATGCATGTGTTTATGCATAAAACAGTAATCAAAATATATCAGCAAAATCAAGTATCTTCCTTTTTCAAGGGGTAGGACTTGTTTATTTGTGTTAGAAGCTTCTCTCAGTGTTGAACAGTTTACAGATGGTGGGAAATTTCAAGCTATTTTTTCAGTTCTGATTTCTGCTAAGCAGTGCTCTTTTCTTATGAACTGCTTCCAGAACTGTGGCTAATTTGTAGTATAGGTATTCTTTAGTCCGAAATATGGTCATGTGACACAGCAGCTGTAAATAGTATTAAGTGTTTATAGATGTTTCTAAACTTATTTTTTATGTGAATACTTTAAATAGTTTTTCTATACAACACAGGTGCACAATTGAAAAGGTAGAGTTTGAAAAATGAATGTTAAAAACAACAGTAGAAAGGGAAAAATATTTTTCGCTGAATCATCTTCTAAACTTTTGATCTGCTGTAGAGACTGACAAATATCTGCTAGGATTGCAATAGTAAAAAATAGCATCTTCCATTTTTTTATTACCTGTGACCATATATCCAAGACAGTGCAGGTGAATGGAGTCCTTCCCAGACGTTTTACTGCCTTATGAAAAGAGAGCTTATAATCAAATATTTTCTGATTCCTCTCTTCTCCTATACTTAGCACTGTTTAGGTTAAGACTGTATGATGTCCAATTGAAATGACATCAGTCTGTCCCTTGAAACAGTTTTTACAGCATTATTTATGTAAATATATTCAAGTAGTCTGCATGGGGGCTAAGTGTGCATCCATATATTCTCCTGCTTAGAGACAGATGTATTTACTGGTATGTCTGCAGACACAATCTCATTTCATACAATAGCTGTATTAAATGTGTTGGTTAACTCAT
The DNA here is from genome assembly GCA_013399835.1 of Leptocoma aspasia. Lineage (NCBI taxonomy): Eukaryota > Metazoa > Chordata > Aves > Passeriformes > Nectariniidae > Leptocoma > Leptocoma aspasia. The sequence goes on along the minus strand of VXAX01001399.1, from coordinate 627,761 downwards.
TTGAACCCACAGGTTGGTATATGGCTTCTCTGCCTTGCTGAATTACCAAGGAGATGTGGTTCAGAGTTCACTACATTTTCTGGTTTCCCATTTAATATTTGAAATGGAAATGACTTCTTCTGGCAGGATATAAAATTGGAGGTAATAAAAAAGGCTTGAGGCTGAAAGGGTGGAACTTAGCAGGCTTTTATTTGAGTTCTGCCATATATTCTCTCAGTGACCTTATGCAAATGATTTAACCTCTATGCATATTGCTTTTCCTTATGTAAAACATGGATCTCTGGGTATTAGTAGGTTCTTATAGGGCCTAATGTGATAATTAGATCCAGATCTTGCAAAGCATTGAGTAACCTCCACTGACTCTGACTTCAATTAGAATTGAGGGCACCAAACCCTGCTTCAGCATCTAGATCTGACAGTCAATACCCAATTATCCAGGTTAAGGAAGGACTGAAATAACTTGAATAAAGCAAAAGCACAAGTCCAAAACATGGATCAACTGGATTATAAAAGTATATGGTGGTAATACAGTGCAAGATAGAAAACCTGGTGATGCTGGTGGTACTGGGACCAAAAATTGTGGTCAAGCACTAAGAGGAGCTTCTGCACTCAGGCTCTGGGGACCATGTGAACACAGCTCTGGGTGCCAGCCAGCTAACAGAGAGCTGGAGTGATTCTGAGATGAGCTGAACAATCACCTGACACAGATGGACAATCAAGAATTGCCTGGCTTTAAAAAGTGTTTCATCTTCACAAGAAACCTTTGTCAGAGGATTTGATTTGAATTTTAATATATTTACTAATTCTATGACTTAGAAGTGGTTGAGCTATTTTGAATGCTTTTTGAATGCTGCCATAGTTTTATTCTAAACTTTGTGCTTAGAATAATTATTTGAAGTCTTCATTCTGAATAAGATAAGTTTAGTGTATCATGAACAGAACTTTCCCTTCCCCCTGCACTCTTTCTCTGGCATGTAATGTGGCTTGAAGTTTGCTGCTTAACACTAAATTTGTCTTTGGAATTTGACCAGTGCATAGTAGTGATGTTTTGTGTTCCCTATTAAAATCCAAGGTTTTGTGACTCATCTAGGATAGCTTTGTTTCCAAGAGTTGAGGGGGAAAAAGAAGAAAAAAAAAAGTAGGGGAGGAGAATGCAGACAGTACCTTTCCCAGTAGGGATGCTGGTGCAGGCTGCAGGCTTGCACATACTTTGCCTTTCAAAAGGAGACAATCAGTCATTCTTTCTACCCCAGCAGATTGCAAAGTATTACAATGGTGCAAAACTCTGACAATGGAGATCAAAAGGAAGAAGCAGGAACAAAGAAAACATAAAGAGCTTTGTTTGCAGGGAGAATAAAATACTTTAATATGATAAATTCCTGTTCTTCTAAACTCTAAACACATGGCCCCTAGGAAATTGTTCAGTCGCCTGGAATTAATGTTGGGGGGCAGCGATGGTTTGTAACTGGCACACACACAAACTCTGAATCAAACCTTCAATTAAATGCTCTGTGTAACACTCGTCTCTCAAAGAAAATGGTTTAAAATTTTAGAATATAAATTAAAAAAGAAATCCCTCTCCATTGAACTTCGGGTGGCAAAACTATTATGCCACTTCACAATATCTCTAACAATTAAAGTCATTAGTGCATTTTGCTCAGAGGCGTAATGAAATTAAAGTCATATGTTATTCCTGAGTTCATTCTAATTGATTTAAATGAGGGTCAGAATGAGTGCTAGAGAAAATATTAATGCCATCAGTTTCTGTCTTAAGAGCATTGTGCGCTGGTTTTTAATTTCTTTTATTAAAAAGCTTTTATATTTTCCCAAATAACTTTAGTAATAAGGTACATATCTTTTTAATTTTGGCCAGATTTGTTCACCACAATTCAATAATGCAACTACCTGAAACATTCATGCTATGCAGTAGTATATGTATGTATATATGAGGATTTATTTTCTTGTCTTTGTTGTTGCTTTTTTAATAGTCTTTGTCTTTTAGCTGGATCATCTGTCGTGTTCCTTCAGATAGCCTCTTTGATTTTTATTTTTTTTAATTTTTAATTTTATTTTTGAGTCGCTTTACAAATGGTCAGTCTATCGGGGCACTGCTGAGATTTTGTCATTCAAAGATACATTGGTGTTCTTAAATGTATGGTTTGAAATGATCAAATATCTAACTGAGTCAATAAGCACTTTGTTGTTTACTCTTGCATGTGCCTTCATATCTTGAAAGCATGCAATTTTGTCTTTTAATGTAAGTCTTGTAAATGTCTTGTTTCCACATTTTATTGTTGCATTCACTTTTTATTCTGCTTTGTTTACGCACCTCTCAATCTGGATTAAGCAGGTCTGTGAATCTTCTCAATGCATGCAAACTGAAAAAGCCTGCTCTAAGGTGAGGGATCCTTAATAGCTTTGTAGTGTTGAAGTTCAGTTGTTTTTCCTTTCCATTTCAATTCAACACATAGAAAGTGGCTGTTTTAGTAAAAGCATTAACATGATAGAATTGTAATTATTATTACCATTTTTTACATTTCCAGACATACATTTCTAAAACTTTCTCATCATTGATAAATGCATCACACAACTTAGATAATAATAATGTCAGTGATGGTATCTGCATTATTTCATACTAACATAATTTTTATTTTGGGGGTATTAGACCACATTCCTGTCTTAAACAAGTTAAAAATTGTGTAAGTAAATGTTATCTTCTTAAATAATTGCAAATGCTCGCCTTTCATATCACTAATGTGGAAGTCAAATTCTGGAATCGAGTTATACTCTTACAAAACTGTAAGTTAAATGAGTATTTTCTGGCATTTAAAATTCCTCCTCAGGTGACAGTGTATCTACTGTAGCTGTGGATATAATCACTGGTGTTTAACAGTCTAGCTAACAAAATGTGTATAATGCCAAAACTGAGTTACTATAATGGAGTTATAATCCTCGTTTCCAGCCACCAACTAATACTTCTCACTGGACTTTTGTTGTTGTTGTTGAAAGTTTAAAATAAAATTTGTCAGAAGATAGCATTACTAATTAGTTTAAGCAGTGATGGACATAAATCATAAGGGTTTAAAAGAATTTTACGCCTGTGGTTAAAGTAGTTTTTATACTGATATGAGACTTCATTATTCAGAAAGAAGATAGAATTAAACTTCTAAATTTTAGTCCCACCCTTTCATTTCTTATCCTCTGTTTCATCTTTTGAATGTTGACAGCTATAAAAATAAAACCCCAAGCAACATTAAAATTAGTTTCAAATTGTTTCTGTAACTTCATTTTTTTCTAAGGTTAGTATACTTTGATAATGTCCTTAATTTAATTTTGATGTAGGCTGATGTTAGCGTGTCTTATCCTTAACAAAGAAAATATGCGTCAACATAAGCCTACTCTGAAATTTTCCTAACTAGGAAAGGATGTCAAAATAAAGATTTGATCCTGACAAATCACACAGGATGTTTCTGTAATTAGTGTATATAATAGTGGAAGGCACATGCTAATAAAGCTATTTAATTTGCAATAAACATTTTCAGCATCAAAGTTTTGTTTTTTAACTGGAGTAGTATTAAATTGGATGATGTTATGAGATGTGTGGAGAATAGTTAAATATTAACAGTATGTTCTTTAATTTACTAGAGGTTTTTTTCATGCATTTGACATTGAGATGACTTGGATAATGTTAGTCTAGTGTAGAAAGTATACTTCTGAAATTAAGACAGAGCTAAATTCTTGTTGCTGCCCTTTCTCCTCCCCTATGAATGTATTTTGTTCTGTCTTTGTGTAATTTTGCATTCTGCTTGCTCTCTTACATTGCTTTCTCCACAGAAACACTATTTTTTAAATTTCAGCTTAATCATTTGAAGCTTGTTTTTATTACAAGAATGCAGCACTGAACATCTGTCCTACCATTGCATGTACCAGGTTTTTTTGTCAAGCTGCCTGAGATGTACCTTAACATGCATCGCCTCTGCAGACCTGCCCCTGGATGGGCTCTGCTGCCTTCTTTTCACAAGAGCAATTGCTTTGCAGAAAGACTCTGGTTCAGGTGTTCCCATCATTTCTGTAACTGAGTCTCAGTTGAGGTGTTGAAACGTTCCCCTCCTTGCTGGTAAAAAGACATGGGGGAGCAGAAATATGTTTGGGGTTTTTGTAAAGCAGGTGGTGTACAGTTGGAAAGCTAAGCATTTTTTGACCAGACAGAAAAGTCTATCTTGATTCCTCTAATTATGGAGAGCCAACTTACACCACACCTAAAGTGGGACAGAGCCAGAGGAGCTGACTGAGACGACGGTAGGAGTAGCTGTTAGGGACTGATGGGGTAGTTTGGAGTAGTCCTCGAGAATGCATGAGATGTGTATTCTGTAAGCAGAGCATCTCTGGGGGTGTATGGAGGCTGAGGGGGAGGTGGCTGGGAGAGATAAAAGGTGTGACTAGGATGAGACTGGCCTTAAAGGTGCAAGTACGAAGTTTTCACAGTGGGATGGAGGCTGTGGTTGGGATTTGGGTAGAGAGATGTGAGTTTGAAAGCAATCATTGGTGTCCCTGGTTTCTGGGGCAAGAGAGCTGCTGAAGGTGGTTATGTAGTATGGGGATTTTTTGGCTTAAAGGGATATTTTCATTGTGCTTTCTGCGGGGAAGAAAACAGTACAGGACTGAAATGGGGGGAAATGAGACCCCTACACTGAGTCCTGTCGTTCAGCTGCTGCCATGGGGGTGGTTCCTGCCTCACTCTGAGTGATTCCTGCCTGAGCCTCTGTGCTGCACAGTGCCTGCAGCAGCATGTAAAGCATTGTCTGCTTTGGGGCCTCACCCTTAGCTGCTCCCTCTCTTGCTAGGAAGCACTGCTTTAGGGAGAAGTGCTTTGGTCAATAATTTGTCTCCTATAAGGCGTAAGTTCTGAATGAGCTTCTCTTAATTTACTAAGTAACACTGCTTGTGTTTTGGCTTCCATTTTTCCATCAGAGAGAGCTGGATGTGTAAGCGGTGCCATAAAGCCACACAGGAGCTCCTTTGATAGCTATCGTGGCAGGAAGGATGGTTGAAGAGTGAGAGGGTAGGGTGAGCTTTAAGCCTTTGAGAAACCTCCTCTCAGGACATGTGAGGAATCTAATCTATTCATACATGTAACTAGGAACCATACCTTTTTGTCAGCAATAAAAAAATGCAGGCTATCTCACCATTAAGTGCAGTTTGGAGTATGTTAAAACTAGCTTTGAACCACAGAGTAATACATATTGGATGAAGACCCAAAGTTAGCTTGCTTGTGTTCAAATTTTGACATACTTTTGGCATTCTCTGTAGTCTGGCTGGAAATGTCAGGCAATATGCTTTCTCTTTAAATTTTTCACTTCTTCATAAGAGAATCCAAAAGTTCAGAAGTATGGAGTGGTAGTCAGAGATTTGAAACGTGACCCAGAAAAAGGATTCCAACTACTCTATGAAATTGGTTTAGCCCATCTTCTGTTTTATGATTAAGGATAAAGCAGTATCTTTGTTTCTGTTGCACCAGGTACTCAGCAAAACTCTTACATAGGCTCTTGAACAAATCAAGTTAAGATTTTTTAAAAAATAGTAGTTATTTTTTCAGGGTCAGTGTTCTACTTGATACATTTCTCAAAAATATTTATTGTAGAATCTATACTTTTACAAGTGCCACTGTGAAACTTGCTCCTTGTTTTATTAGCACCATTAAGAGAACCAGTTCAGCTGAGCGTGTGTCCCCAGGAGGTCGGAGGGAAAGCTATGGAGATTCCAAAGGGAGTCGCAACCGCACTGGTTCCACCAGCAGTTCATCTAGTGGTAAAAAGAACAGTGAAAGGTAATGTTATCTAAGTATCTATCCCCTTTCTCTGCCTCCTGCTCTAATAATGAAATTAGCTTATTTAGTGAACTTAGTTTTTCTTGTTTAAAATATTGGAAGCTTTATTTTTTACAAAGCTCCAATTCTTGGGCCAAAGTATATATTAAAACATCTGAAATAAAACAGGTTTTCATTTTTAGATTAAATTTATTTGTCTTATTTCCAAACTACAAACAGTGTGAGAACTTAGAGTTTCCCAGGAAAGTTCATAATTATTAAACATGCCTTTTCTAATATCTTAGTGGTTTCCCTTGGTCTTTATATTCCTGACAAGTACTACTTTGACTTTCTGGTTGTGGTGCGTTGACCCCAGCTGGCGTCTAAATATCACACAGCTATTCACTTCTTGTCCTCCAGTGGGATAAGAAGAAGAAAATAGAAGAGCAAAAGTGAGAAAACTCATAATCAAGAGAAAGGTAGTTTAAGAAGTGAAGGAAAGAGGCAGAAAAACCAAAACAAGTGCTGAGAAGTGTTCAGTCACCACATCCCACACGTAGATTGATGTCCAGCCAGTCTCTGAACTGTGAATGCCTTGATCTGACAGCCAGATTAAAAATAAATAAAGAGAGAGGTTTACATGCAAGTGCTGTTCAATGAAGCAGAATGAAGTGATGCCTATCTCTGTGCATCTCTGATCATGCTTTTCTGTATTGCTGACAGCACAGCGAAAAGAGAATATCTTGTCCAAGGTTTTCAGACTTAGGACAGCCTTGAACAAATATCTGTTTCACTGAGGTTCATCAGTATTGTCAGTGTAGGTCAAGCAGTTCTTTCCTGTATTTCCTAGTCAGAATTTAGTTTTGGCCATTTCACTTGACCCGTTCTATTGCAGTTTCCTTTGCAAGAAATGGTGTTGATGGTACTGTTTCACTGTCTCACTGATCATGTGACCATAAAAACACATTGTTAATGTAGCTCAACTAATAACTTAATTTACCTGCTCTCTTTGGGTATCAATCCTATTACATGAATCATTGTGAATGGTGTGGCACAAAATCTTCCTTCTTTTCTATCCCTTCAGCATATTTGCTTGAGTAAGGAGTGACTGTGCTGGTTGTGTACTATTTTACAGCCAAAATATGAGTGATAACATTATTAATAGTTTGGTTTCTGGCTTATGTTTTCAGCTATGAAGCAAGACAGCAAGTGTGCAAACTATGGAACTTAGAATAAGTTATGGATTGGGATAAAAGGGCAGACTAGTAAGGGTGGCACTTTGTGGCTGTTTGCTACAAGCTGCCTGAACAGGAGGAAGTGCATGGGGTCTTTTACGTGCAGCTTGAAGCAGCCTCAAAGTCACAGGCCCTGGTTCTTGTGGGAGACTTTAACTACCCAGACATCTGCTGGAGAAGCAACACAGCAAAGCACAAACAGTCCAGGAGGTTCCTGGAAAGCATTGATGCCATCTTCCTGTCACAGGTATTGGAAAATCCCACAAGGAATAGTGTGCTGCTTGACCTTGTGATAATAAGCAGGGAAGACCTTGTTGGAGATGTGAAGGTTAGAGGCAGCTTTGGTTGTCATGACCATGAGGTGGAGTTCAGTACCAGGAGGGGAGCAGCAGTACCAGCAGGGCAGCAAGTAAGATTTTAACCATGGACTTCAAAAGAGTTAACTTTAGCCTGCTCAGGCATCTTGGAAAAATCCCATGGGAACAGGACCTTCAGGGAAGAGGGATCCAAGAGAGTTGGTTGATATTCAAAGATGCCTTCCTTCAGGCTCAAGAACCATGCATCTGGATGAGCAAGAAATCAGGAAAAGTGGACAAGAGACCTGCATGCATGGATAAAGGAGAAGATGTTCTGGTAGACAACAAGCTGGCCATGGGCAAGCAGTGTGCCCTTGTGGCCAGGAAGGCCAGTGGAATGCATTCTAGGATGCATTCAGAAGAGCATTGCCAGCAGGTTGACCTATAAAAAATCATAGAACTATCAAGGTTGGAAGAGACCTTTTAGATCATCAAGACCAACCATCCAATTCTGCCCTTCTACTCAGCCCTGGTGAGGCCACATCTGGAGTGTCCAGTTCTGGGCTCCTCAGTACAAGAGGGACATGGAGCTCCTGGAGTGACTCCAGTGGAGGGCCAGAAAGTTGATCAAGGAACTGGAGCATGTGTCTCTTACAAGGAAAGGCTGAGGCAGCTGAGCCTGTTCAGACTCAAGAAGACAAGTGAGAGGGGACCTCATCAATGTCTACAAGTATCTGAACAGGGGATGTCAAGAAGATGGAGCCAGGCTCTTCTTGGTGGTGCCAAGCAATAACTAGAGGCAATGGGCACAAACTGATGCACGGGAATAGGAGGAAATTTTTTTTTTACCATGTGGGTGACCAAGCAATAGAGCAGATTGTCCAGAGAGATTGTGGAGTCTCCCTCAGTGGAGATATCCGAGAACTGTCTGGACACAATTCTGTGCCATGTGCTCTGGTACAACCTTGCTTGAGCAGGGAGGTTGGACCAGGTGAACAACTGTGGTCCCTTCCAACCTGACCTGTGACTCAGTGAAAGGCTTAGCAAATTAAAGAAAATGTTATAAAATTGTAACCAAGGAAGATGTAATATTTACACAAATTAACATCTTGTTTGCATTCTGCATCTACGCATGTGAATGAAGTTTTGATAAGCCAACAGAATTCCATAGGACTGGGCCTTCTGGTACTTACAGAAATTTGACTCTATCTTAGCATCTGAATTTTCTTCCCTTAAAATTATAAAAGTAAGATAATTATAAACAACAAGTAACTAATAGATGTGGGTTTCATTTTGTGTCTAAGATTTTTGTACTTCAAGATTTCTAAAAGACAAATATAACTAAAAAAAAACTTACGGTAGCAATACATAATATCCATAAATAAATATTACTTTTGTGAGGAAAAACAATCTATTAGTTTATTTAGGAACAAAGTGTCTTTCTGCATGTGCAGATTTGAACAAAATCTTTTCTCAGACCCTTTAGCACAGAGAATGTGTATCTGCACACATCTGCACACAGCAAACCAAGCATCAACAATCTTAGGGACAAGCGAGCCTGAAATGTTTGAAAGACAAAAGCAAGCAAAACCCATAATGACCAGTGAAGAGACAGCTAAAAAAACAGCTCACTCTTAATTTCAGCTGCAAATTCTGTGAAGTGTTGAAACAGTGTGTAACTTCACGCAGCTACTTTGCCTTGGTGAAGTCATTAGCATGGAGCTGCTGTTTTCTGTACTGATCTCTTGAAATGGATGAAATCTCTTGGATTTTTTTCCTAAGGCTTTGCTTTTTATTTTGCTTCTATGTATAACATCCTACTCTATCAACATATCAAATTATATCAACAGCCATTATGTGGTGACCTCATTTATTAAAATAACTTTATCTTCCATAGACAAACAAACTTCTTGTGGATAGTTTTTGTTAAAAAAACAAGTTTCTATACTTAGATGGGTAGACTTGTTTCTGGAATATGAATATTCACCTACCAATGGTGAATCTCATTGCTTTTCCAATTTGCTGTGGTAATTTAATATAGTTTTTGAAAAAGTCTTAACAAACATGATCCTACAGTGCTCTTTCTCTGTGTACTTTGTCTTATATAAAAAATTGCATTAGATGAAGTGCCCAAAAGATGAATTCTGTGTGTGTTGTGCAGTGGAAGATCTACACGTCAAAATCTAAATACAATACAGTGCTTTGCAAAGTCCATTTTATGGATATATCTCTGATCCTGCTACCTGTTTAAGGTGACAATTATCTGAAATTAGTTATATGTTAAAGCTACTAAACACATGAAGTGGGACTACTAGGTTATTCACTTAGATTAAGGAAAGCTATGAATTCTATGAGCTATATAGATGTATTGTACACTTGAAATTGATTCCAAAATAGCTGAGAAATAAAAACATTGCAACAAAATAATGGTTATCTACAAAATGTTTTGGTTCTGCTCTAAGGTTGACCACTGTACTTGAGATGCATTTTTAATTTTTACATACTATTTCAACAGAAACTCAATGGTTATGTTATTTTGCAATTAGGCCACAAAGGGTTGAGCAACAGCACTGGTCAGAAATCATTCACTTAGGACTTGGGGAGGAGGTCCAGCCCACAAGGCATGCAATGCTTAAGTAAAGTGCAAGTATTCCAAGGAACTAATCAAGAGCTTGCATTAGATTGCCTCAGCTGACACTCGTGATGTTGGTACCACTGTGAAAACAACCATTGTATGGTTAGAGACTTTCCCCCTCATTTCTGTCCCATGCAGCCTGTTCAGCACCCCAGCGTTCACCTCCTTGAAGAATGAGTGTCCTTATCCTGTGGAAGAGGCTGGCTAAAGACTTGCCTCATGCTTCCTCTCGGAACTGAACCACCATGCAAAATACAAAGCAAGAGTTGTGGGAAGGAAAATGATGGTTCTGTACACTGGGACTAAGACTGTCCCCTGAAAGCTGACTGTATGTGTGAAAGAGTGAGGAAGAGTGTGTTAACCTAACCATCTACTCACAGTCTGTTTGTGTCCTTGACCCCTTTGCATCCCTTCCAGCCCGAGATATTCTGTGACTCTGTTTTTCAAAGCGTGTAGGGTTGTAGGCTGTTACGCAAAGCCAGAATGCTATAGAAAGCTCTTTCAAGAAGCTTTAAGCATAAGGAGATGACCATAATCTCCCATGCTACTGTGAAGTGTCCCTACTCCTGTAGCTATCAGCCAAGTAAGTAAGCCAAGTATCAGCCAAGGAGTAAGCCTTCCTGAGGGTTAGTTAAGTAGGATGTGACTCAAGTTCAGGAAAAAGGGTAGCCAGAGCTCTGAGCTGTATGTGGTTAGGGTTTGTATAATTAGGAAGTACAGATGATTTGCTTTATTGCTGTCATGAATCAGCCTTTCACGTTTGCTTGATTAGCTTGAATGGATCGGCATGGTCTGTTCAGAGCTAGGGACTGTTTTGTCTCTAATATGGCAGCATTTCTGATGAGTGCTTCATCCCATAAAGTTTTTTTGTTTTCTAAAAATATCTTCATTTGTAATAGAAAATGTTCATCTTGGTGTTAACAATGGCAGCACATCATGCTATTTATATAAATGACATTGGCTGTGTATGCCAGCTTGAAGCATGTATTTTGATGCACGATTAACACAAAGGCTGATATTATGGAAAGTTGCTAAATCAGGAGTAGAATCAGAATTAATTTGGTTTGGTTTGGGTTTATCATTAAGTAAAGTATTATTCTTAATATAATTGTCAAACCAAAGCAAAGGGAAAAATACAATAGAATTATTTGCTACACCTTTCATTGCAGTGAGAGAGAATCTTTTATGCTTAGAAAAAAACGTGTGTGCAAAAATCCAACACAGTCTTGTTTCTTTTTTGATTTCTCTTTATCTGCCCACTGCAGTCTAGGAGAGGGTGTTGGGGTACTTCATGCTTCAGCATTTCTGCTTCAGAATGATGGGGGGTTCAACCCTTTTGGGATCACCCTAAGAAACTTACAGCAATTATCTTATACTTCAAAAGTTTTATTACGTTTAAAAAGAGGGAACTGGGAAGAAAAATAACTGCGTAACATAACTTTGTGTCCCTTCCATTCTTCATCTGAAACAACACCCTCAAGCTTGATTTACAGGGGCAAAGGACAAAACCAACAAATGGCTAGCATTTCTTAACAAAGATTCCTTCCTTTTGGCCAGGGTAGTACTATCCAGAGAGCTTCTCAACATGCTCAACAATGCTGTATGTATTTTCCCCTCAAGTTTTCCCAAATATTTTCTCAAGACAAAAAAAAAAACCACATTTCCAGTTGTCTTGCAGGCAGCTGTGCAGTGACAAATAGAAGACATTTTGATCATGGTTATGTGCTTTCTGTGTTTTACCAAGTACTGTCATTCACCGAGGAACGACTGGGCAGTTCCGTGTTTTATGTGAAGTCTTTGGAAAAAGCAGGATTCAAACTTTGATTTGCTCCGTAAATCCAGGCTGGAAACAAAAAATGATGCAGCTGCTAGTGGCCAGTTTCTGTGTTCTCCTGTAATTGGACTATCTTCACAGAAGAAGTGGAATTTGGTAGTTAGTAGAGGAAAATCTATGATTTTGAGAATGTAATGAGAATTGAATGTAAAAGTGCCATCAAGGACATTTATTCATTTTAACTGTGTTTGCCTGGGGGTTGACTTTGTAAATAATTTCATTGAAAAAGTATTTTTATTCATACATACACTCAACAAAAATTTATATTATTATATTTTTAGTTTTACATTATATTGTACATATACATATGCAGACTGTATGTGCATGCTTTTAAAATAGTAATTTCTTTATTATTTTCACAGCAAACCCAAGGAACCAATGTTCAGTGCAGGTAGGAACTTTTAAAAATTTTTAAGCAGATAGTAACTGTGGTTGGGTTCCCCCACTAGCTCCCTTTCTTCCATGGATGCCTAGAAATTGGTATTGGGAATCTAAACATGATACTTACAGGCTGCTGCTGATGATATATTTTTTAAAAGTTGATCAGTTCACTCTAGATTTTATTGATCCAATAGATATATTTTACAGTTGGGATTCTTTGTAAGAAGACAAGGACAAAAAAGACCATGTCTTCTTATTTCGCATATGTCTTCTCCTTCGAAGCAGTATTAAGGTTTTGGTAATTAAAGCAATGCCAAGTTCCAGCTATGATGCTATCATGTTAATTATAAAGCAGTGCCCTCTAAAGATTTTCACATCTGTCCCAGAGCCTTGTAATGTAATTTGTCAAATTACAAATAAAAAGGTGGTTTGTTGTTATCATTTTGGTGATCTATCTTTAATTTGAAAAGCACTTCAATTTTTTCCAGCTTAGGTATTATCCTTGCTGAAAGATTTTGAAAGTGAAATAGTAGGTGTAAGTGAAAGCAGTGTTTGTCCTTGTCATTAGACAGTTAAAAATTTTGAAGAGTGTCAGTAAAAATATGAAGCTCAGTAGTGTATATAACAGTTATTTTTGTTCTGGAAAGTCAACAACAATTAAAATAAAGATTTATTTTAACAAAATAGGGAAGGAAAAGACCCTGTTGATTTATCAAATGTATTGTATTATTTTTATGCATAGTTCTGTGACAGTAATCATACATTAAACTGAAAAAGTTGGAGATCTTTTGTTTACTGCATAGATTGATCAGCATCCAACAAAGCTCTTAAGCCATATTTCAGGGTTTAATGTAACTGATTTTGAAGTCAATAATACCTGAAATTAAATACGCACTTAAATCTCTTGTGAGAATATAATCATGGTTCATGTTCCTTCCATGAAAACCGATGTTTTAGAAAAAGAAATCTTCTTATTTGCACACAATATGCTTTTCTTACCTAATTTTTCTCCTTCCCTTATACCATGTGAAAAAAGGTGTTTGTAATATTTTTTCCTTCTGCCACTTTTGCCATAGATAAAAGTTGGTAATTAAACAGGTGTGATGCTACATTAATGCCTTTCTCACCTAGACAAAATTCCTACTGAAATGAATGTTTTTCCTAAGAAGGCTATACTTGGTATTTTACTTAAGTATATGGTTACATAATGGAGTTTAAGCCAGTGTTTTAATGGTAGAACCAAACAGAGGCCCTTAACTGAGGAAAGAGGTTTAGAAGTTAGTTACCCATTGTATGGCTCAGTGTTTTGTCAAGCCCCAGGTTAGCCTGCAGCAGAGTAAGACTGGACAGCCTATAGAGCAGGTATTTAGAGAGTTATTGTATTCAAACACATCTTTATCTAGCCCTTCTGTCTCTGTCTCTGTAATCACAAGGGAAGCGCCGTGTGACACACTGCAAAGGTAGGCTTCACTTCCAAAACCTCATAGCTCTCGAAGCAAAATGGCTCTGGTGGGATAAAAGCTCAATATATATACAGCTGTTTTCTAACTCGTGTGCATTTTGCAACACTAAAACTTTTCTAGTTGTTTTGAGTGAAACAAAGATGTTATACCATTTATTATATGATCTACTGAATTATAACCCTCAGGTGCACTTTAATCGTAATAACGGGTTATAATTTACATTCCTGTGGACTTATTCTTAAGAATTTGGATTAGAAAAAAAATGTTGAGAGAGCTATATGGCAACACGTGGATGTTCACTGTGTTTGAAATGGCATTCTGCACTTCTGCTGAAATTCGTATAGAATTTGCCCCTTTGTTGGCTGTTTTGCTGTTAGCCTAACATGATCATAGAAGCCTTTGTTTTTTCTTGCTTTTTCTTATTGAGTAGGTTGTAGATGTTTCTGAATCTTAAATAAACAGACCTAGGTCTACAACTAATTTCTCATTGCTCTTTGCTTAGTGTCATAAAGCAGAGTTACATGGTAAACATACCATGTTGGTGTCTAAAGCTTTAGTTAAGTTGTAGTGTAAATATGCACATTTTTTATGCATGTTTATATCTGTGATCTAATCACAGATTTATCTGCTTTTTAGAAATAGCTATATCCTAACAGCTTTTCCACTAATCTGCATCTCTCAGCTTTGCATTAAATGTGAATTTCACAAAGCAAAAAATGTTTGTTCTCAAGGCAAAGTCTATTAGAGAGTCTCTACCTCTGTGTATTCTTTGTACAAATTTATACTTGCAATCAGTGGTGGTCTCCTTTACAGACCCCACTGGCATTGATGTCCTTCTTATTTCAGTTCATTAACTGTTAATTTATGCAACAACAATATCAAATTTACAAAACTGCAGATGTAAAAGATACATTTGTCTAAAAGTTTCACTGTTGGTCTGTCTTTGTAGTTTGATGATTGTATGTCTTTACATCTATATCTTTACATTTAGAACTCTACTGTCTTATAAACTTACTTAAGAAAAGTATGACAAAGAGGATGGAGATTGATTGTGTAGATAATGTATTTGGATTAGGAACAAAAACTAGTAGAGATAGAATGTTACCAAAAGTTAGAAATACATACACAGTATGATCTCTATGCCTGACCTAATCAGCCTAAGTTTCTCTTTACAGTTAGGAGAGAGACAGATACACATTCTGAAGGCATAATTTATATACTTGTTGAATATACTTGATATCGTTTACTGGTTATTATATATGTTATATACACCAGACCTAGTCTGGTGTGACTAGGTCAAATACTCCCACTGTAGATGGCTAAATGCAAGTTTTATGTGTCCTGTAAGCTTCAGGTGAGAAAAGCAGCTTGGTGAATTAATCCTTGGTTCATTCACAGCCTTTGAAAAGTACAACCAGTAGTTGTCATTGCTGAAAATCTATTGACTTCCAGTGCACCAGCATCAGCAGTGTTGCACGTGTTTGAAGCTCATTAAATAGATGCTGCATGCGCATACAAATAGTGCTGTGATGCTTTGCTATTTAATGCTCTACCCTCTATTTTATTTTCCAATACAGACATATTGGAGTAGATTTTTAAAAACAATTCCAATATTCTATCATTTTAATGGGCATCTTGGAGTTCCAACCTTCTGTCACCATTATTTCATCATTGTTATCTCTTCTTTTTAGCTTTAAGTTTTCTGTTGCTTTCATTTTATGTATGCATTCTGTAAATGAAGCTAGAGAGACCTAGCTGTAACTTTACTGTGACAGGTCAGGTAGATCTCTTTCCCATATTACTTAGTCTAAAGGCAGACTACACATCTAGCTAGGTAATACAGCATTGCTATGATGTTTATTTGTTCAAACAATACTTATTAATTTAGTCAGGATTTGTAGCATATGCATATTTCCAATTAAAATAAAGCCTTAGCTTTCAAATTTAAAAAATAGTGGTATATTTGTAATGATACTTAAAAATTCATAGCATAATTTAACAGTCCTAAATTGTATAATTTTTTTTTCATTTACATGATTTTTGTTACTTTTGCCCTTCCATTTCCTCTGTGCCCACGATTATTCTGTCTAGTAACTCTACAGATGTCACTGACTCCAAAACTGCTTGATTCGCATGCGAACAAGGCTGAACCCCTTGATCTGCCGATGGAGCAGCAAGAGCCAGCACGTTCTGAATCTGGACAAACTTCATCAGAAGTTCACAGGACACCCACTTTGGCCTTGCCACTTCCCAAAAGTCCTAGTCAGACCTTCATGGCATTTCCCAGATCTCCTAGTTTTATAAGCCCCATGAAGTCCCCAAGTCAGTACTTCCAGATCTGTTATTAATCTCTGCTTCTCTGCCCCAAAAATATTTCTTACCAGCTCAACACATTACTTTTAGTATTTTCTTCTAGAAATGTTTACTTCTGTCAGCCAATTGAGTTTTTGTAGCTTCTCTCCTGTATGTCATTATCCTTTCTTTTAATGTGCTGTCAATGTTGTCATTCCTTTTTCAATGTTTAGTAATTCTTGAAGCACATATCTTTTCTGCATGTACATCAGCATGATTCCTCTTACTAATTGTTTGTGTTCCTTATTTCGAATGTATCTCTAACACTGTATCAAGTGTAAAGCATATCTTTACACTGGGATGCAAAGAATGTGACTGAGTGTTGGAAAATAATTTAGATGCTGATGCTCAACTGTAAACATTGATTAAAAAATAAAATTAATTTTAAGTGGCATTTCTGCGTTAATTGTAATCTTTGATGTATTCTCCTGCATTTTTAGTATTTAAAAACCGTAATATTGTAACATTTTTTTTTAAATTTCAGACCTTTCTGTTTTGTAGTTCTTCATGCCATTGTTTAGTTCTAATTCTGCTACTCAGAATATTTAGAGGAAGAAGGGACTTCATATGTTTTTAAAAAATTCTGCTTAGTGATTATGATTTAGGAAAAGAAAAAACTGCTAAATTTCTAAGTCTGAGATTGCATGTCGTTCCATAATTGTGATGCACCAAACTGTTATATGGGAAGGGATGGAGGAGCACTGGAATTCTCCCTGATGGCTTTTTTGTGTAACATTAAACATTTCTGACCTTTTGTAGAGGAAGGATACGTAAAAATGTTTCTTCGTGGACGTCCTGTTACCATGTACATGCCCAAAGAGCAAGTGGAATCTTACAATTTGGAAGCAAAAGTAGAACTACCAGCCAAGAGGCTTAAACTGGAATGGGTGTATCCTTTCTGTGCTGGAGGACTACTGGAAATCAATCATTCCATAATGATTTGGGTTAAATAACTTTTCAATCTAAAGCATAGCAGGATTAAGGTCATAGGGTTCATTTAATTGGTGAAGTGACATTCCATTGAAAATTGAGGCTGCTGTTCTTCACCTTGTAAAGTACAGAGTGGCAGCTTAAGAAAGATTTTGCTTAAGTGTTGCCGGAAGGTTAAGTCTGAAGCATGCTAATTAGCCAAAGATTAAACTAGGCATATCATAAGAATGTAGTGAGCTGGGATTATTAATTATAATATGCATAAGACAAGCTCAGGTTTTTTTCTAGTTCTTAGCAGTCATTTATAATTTTTAACTGTTTTATAAAATGTACACCCTTGTCCTTAAGAGGATGGTACATTCAGCTGGAATAAGCCCTGAATTGAGTAGTGCTGTGCAACTGATAAATGCGTAGTCATAAAATTTATAAAATATAATATATAAAATAATATTTGGATTTGTATCTTAAGGGGGCTTAAACACCATAAATACTGAGCAACCAGATTTTTCCACTTACTTCTATGAGTGGACATAATTGCAGAAATCTAACTTGAAAGAAATCAGTGTTTCATTACATACAAAAGTTTTCCTATTTCACTTTCAAGTATA